>QEOT01003527.1:224562-242962 GCA_003123785.1 Pterocarya stenoptera | reverse complement strand
GAGGATGAGCAACCTGTGCCCCAAGTCCCAGCTTTAAAATTTACAGTCTCTTCAAGAAGTCAATTATATATCTTCTAGTACAAAAACGTTACTATCTATGGAGAGACTGTACTTTTGATATCATAAGCTGTTTATCCTTCACTTGCGTATGCCAGCGAGTTCATGAGAAAATACTGCTATTTTTTACTGTGATGTAATTTTCCAGCATGCTTCACTCTTTTTTCTTTTTGAAAAAATCAGCATGTTGCCAAATCTTGTAAATTTGCTCATATCTTTTTCCCTACATTCCCTCCTGTTGTGTTGATTCTTACAGATTGATTAGTCATGCTGCTCTGTTTTCATGATAGGATAGCAAGGCGAGTTTTAGATAAATTGAGTAAACAGAAAGGCAACTTGAGGAGTTATGGTGCACCTGGAGAAACAAGGAAGGATGCTCATGTGGCATTGATTATACTGGTCAGTTTCTCTATACTTTTTCTCAGATATTTTTTTAATGGAAATTCTGTTTTGGTTTTCAAGATTCTCCCTGCTTTTTTTTTTTCTCATTCTTGATTAGCAGCCAGAAGCTGTATTTGATGGTAACTGTTTAATCTTGACTACTGAAACTCTTGTTTAGAATGATTTCATTATATTCTTCTTATCGGTTAATATTCATATATATTTGTATTTTTGCATATTGGTTCTGCTTTATACAAGGTAGACAAGGTAATGACTCCCATCGAACCAGATAATATGATGGGAACATCTGTGGTTTATAAGCTTTATAGGTGTATAAATGTATGTGTACGCGCGCGCGCGTATATATATATTTATATGCCCTTTATATGATTACTGCCTCATCCAGATTAAGTTACCTTTCTGGCGAGGTCCATTTTATATCCAAGAACGGGGGATTCACAAACAGAAATGCTAATGCTGCCACTAATCTAGAACTGACAAGGTGCTGTTCATGGGAAAAAGTTCTGAAACAGCATAAATTATGTGGGTTCATATAACTGCAATATATGAATATATCAAAACATGTTGTCGCATGATAAAAACAAAGCCGCCCAGAATGCTCTCTCTCTCTCTCTCTCTATATATATATATAGATATATGTGCTTATTGATTGACTATTGTAGTTGTCTCTTGGGTTTGAATGGTTATTATTTTTTTTTTGAGGTCCCTTGCTATTAAAGTGATATGTGCGTGATGCTGATATTCTGCCATCTAGAATAACTAGAAGGCCCAAGTTAGTGGTCTTGGATGCTTAATGGGTACTGTTTGAGTATTGCAGCTTTTGCTTGAGTTCATTTTGTTTTTTGGATCTGACACCACTGGAAGTAATATATGATGTCACACTATCAATTGTTAGTGTGGAATAGATTGAAAGATGAAAATAAAACACATTAATGTCGCCATCTTAGATGTTTAATATACCTTGGTTCTAACTCTTGACATTACCTTGTATGGTTGCTAGAACTTCCAATATGAAATTGATGAATTTGTTGTACTGCTTGCAGTTGCAATCACTCAATGCTCTCGGGCTCCTACAGATTACCAAGCAAGAAGATTCACAGGATTCTCAGGTTAGTAATCAAGACTTTTTACAATCTTTAACAGCTTTTGTTTACTGTTCATTAGTGTTTTGAACTCTAGGAGAGCTTTTTTAACTGCTTTTGTTTCAAGAATTCGGTTTCTCTTTTTTCATGAGGAGCTTTGCCAGGATATTCCCTTTCAAGAAAACACTAGCTAAATTCTTCGTGCTTGAATATTCAGCTAGCTACTACAACTCTGAAAGATTGATGCATAACTGCAGAAGATCCTGAATCTATAAAAGAAGCTCACAGAAAGATGCAAAGAGAACTGGAAATGAAGACACATATGGTTGGCCATATGCAAAATCGTTTCCAATTCTCACATAACTTTTGAAAGAGGCTTAAGGTGGAAGTCAAACATACAAAGTTGAATGCTATCACTTGCTTTTGGAACACTAACCACCTATTTTATGGTTTGTCAAGGTTCACCCTCATCCTAGAATCCTTTCAAATAACTGTAACCCAACTATATTGTCTCAGCTAGGAGCACATTATGTCAAAGAAGAGCAGAATATTATCAACAAATCTTGATTGGCTTATTGGAGAAAGTTTTGCCCTCTGCTATAGAACCCTCTACCGATAAGCTTCTTTGACCACATAATGGTGCTGTATCCACTTTAGATAGTACGGGTGATTCCTTATTGTGATTGAATTGCTGAATCTTTGAAAGTTTGCTTTCAACTTCCATTGGTCTCATACTTATCCGTGCTTTACATTTTTATTTATTCTAGCAAGGAATTAACTTCTTGCAAAAGAAAGCTGGTGTACTCAAGGAGTGAAAGGAATCCCACTTTCCTTCGCTATTTCTATTGTTAAAAAGCCTATAGAATCAAAATCTTCTATCCTCGACCTGACTTCCAAATTATTTGGTGATGAATATTTTGTTACTGCCTCTTGAGAGAGTCATAAGCGGCAAATCTTTGTGGATGACCGCACATGGGTGTGTGTGTGCACTCATGTTTTTCTTAATTTATTACACTTGTCCATCCGTGTCATAATATTTCTTGACTAGCTTCTTTTTCTTCATGATTTTATCTAATTAGTCAATGTTGGGACTGAGATGGATAGTGCTAGAGCTGACAACTCTGGTGAGGAAACCATTAGCTAGGGTTACACTTTTGAGGGGAATCAACGGGATGATAATAAGAAAGAGAATTAGATGAATCAACCATATGTTTAATTGCTCCAGAATTGATGACCCGCAGGTTGCAAGTGGAGAATAAAGTTATAGATGCCTTATCTGACTTGGGTTGGCGGCAATCCATGGAAATGGAAATTGAAATGACCGCTTTTCCTTAGAGTGAGACTTGGGAAAGGATCATTACTGTGGCATATTTTCTGATCCTTCTGATATTGTGCCAAACATCTTCCTATGATTGTTTTGTTTTAAGTAATTTATTCCAAATGGATGAACCAATGTTACATTCTGTTATGGAACAGGAGCATTTACCTGTTGCTGAAGCCGAGAATGCACTTTCCCAATGCATTTCCGCTTACAGAGAGGTACACTTTGACCGTTGAACATTTTAAATACTTTGGATGAAAGGAACTAATACGATTTGACCATGCTAGCAAGTGATGTTTTCCCTACTGAACTTGTGTAATGTTAAAAGTTAGTCTTTGTCGTTTTGCTAGTTGGGAACATAAATTCTCATTTATGTGTGGTGTTCTCATTTTGGCTTGATTTATGAATGTAGTAGGAAACAGCTAATACATTAAGTGAGAATACTGGCGAATTTTTTTTCATTATTCAGAGTAATTTATTTATGGTGTCCTCATTTTTGGAACATAAATTCCTTCTGATAACGTGCATTTAGATTGCAGATATTTTTGCTTAAATTAGCCTTTTGAAGTGTTTATATTTTGATACAAACCATAAGTATCTGTTTACGGAATGAAGATATTGGCTTGATTTATGCATGTAGAAGGAAAAATGCTAAAGTTTGGGCGTGTTTCTCTGCAGTTTGAAACCATGAAGTCTATTTCTGACTCCCCTGAAGTAAAGGCCGAGTATCTTTCCTGTTTGAAGCATCTTTCAAGCTTAATGCGCAATAGCAGTACCAATGGGCCACAACCATTTAAAGGAGCAACTTTACAAAATCTGGAAGATGAAATCAAGTGCTTTGAATCCGAAATTTCACCTTACAGGAAACCAAAAAACTAAGCCGGAAGCTGATTGGATTCTAGTACATGAGGCACATGAAATTGTATCTGTTGTTTGCTTGCCAATTTTTAGAACATAATTTGAAGTTTGAAATAAAAAAATTTCAGATCCTGATTATTATAGTTCGATTTAAATCATAGTAATCATGTTTCAGAAGCAACACAAGGTCACCTGATGCTGCATGATTGAAATTGCACTTTCAATCTTGTTGACTGGAGACTGGATAAATTCATTGATGTTTATTTTATTCAACTTTTTGACTAATATTCCCAGCAAAACTACTATATATTAACTGAGCAAGGTGGCTCGATGTATATGATTAATTGTTATAGGCTGAATAAAGGTAATAATCCTTAGGGATGACAATTTATTCCACTCTATCAGAAGCCAACCTCGCTCCGAATGGGGTGAGTTTTTCTGTTCTATTAAAGTGATGGGTGGGTATACATTTTATTACTAATTTACTAGAATGCGACTTGGATTCTGGATGAAGACAGGACGAGGATTTGGTTTTTGCTCTGTACCTTCCCTTCTGTTTTATTGGAACCTTGATATATAAGTTTTGAAAAATGATATTTGGTCTTAATAAGTTCGGCAAACTCCTTTCAAACTTTTTTAAAAAGTTGATAAAATTGAGACTCAAGTGAAAAAATTATTTTTTAATAGTGGATTCTTTTTATTTATTTATTTATTTTATTTTATTTTATGGAAGTACATAAGACTTGCACATTCTAAGACTACTCATCTAGCATTACTAATAAGTTTTAGATATTTTAAAAAATAATGCTCGTGAATGTGTGTATCTCATGCCATTATATCTTCTCTCTGTGGGTAGTCTCCTCAGTTGATAGCTTGACATGGTAACATCGTCTCACATCGATGTTGACCCTGGTGGCTGGATGTGTGTGCAGTGTTGGTGCAAGGTGTCCCTTGCGTGGCCTCATCCTTGAGTAGGAAATCACCAATTAACATGGTAATGATTTTTAGAAGGTGGAATATTTCTTGAAATCTCAACCATTGTTTGTGAGTAAATGGTTAGGATTTTGTTATCTATGACAATTACTACCTTTAAGAACTATAGGATGACAAAATCTATTAAGAACTCTGTGGCATTCTTATCCTAATAACTAATAAATCTATTTAATCAATTTTGGGTTTTTGGTCGTTGAATTGGGGTATTGAACCGGTTTGAGTCTTCGACGGATTTTAGTTATTTCTAGAAGTTTTGATTTGTGACGCTGGGATTCCCATGGGGCTGGATTTTTCCTATTTTCTATTAGAACTGAAGGCGGGTTGGAACTTAGGAAGGGTTCCTTTGCCATCCCCTGCACGAAATCCTAAAAATAGAAGGAAACGAGTACCCATCCAAATCAACATATCCTCCAAAACATATATGGGCTTGAGCATTGCTATGCATCATCCTACACACCACACACCAAATTATTTTTAATTATTTTTAATTTTTTTTTATTCTAGTCTTCTTGAAATATTTATATTTTTTTATTCATCATCCATATAATACACATTTAATAAGAGAAACAAATAAAAATAAAAAAAATTATGGTGTGTGGTGTGTAGGCTGATGCAAAGATTAATTCTATGGGCTTAGCGTCAAACATATTCAAGACCACCCTGATATTTATTATTTATGCCATTTGTCTTCTTTTTAATTACCATTCACTAATCTTTTCTCTTTTGATAACCCACTGAAATGAAAAAAGAACATTCAGTACTTCATGCGAGGGACTGCCAGTGCCATGGATGGTGGACCGCGCAACTCGAGTCTCGAAGTGCGTTTGTGCTACAATCTGGTTAAAGGCTGTAAAAAGTGAAGTTTAAAAACATGAAGGGTCGACGTCATGATCTGTAGATGTAAAGCTCTGGCATGGTGCATAAACCATCATCCACCATGAAATTATAGGGTTATTATATCTGGTGGTTACATGAATTGCATGTACTTAATACGAACACGATGCCCGATAGCATGCAACATCGTGCCGTACACGCCGTGGGGCCGGCTGCAAAAAAACACCCATGATTGGGACCCTTTTATTATTATTATTATTTTTTTGGCAAGCGAATAATCTTGCTCGATGTATACAAGTCACGATATTACAGTTTTTAGCCGGGACAAACCAGTCCGCTGGGGGACCCATCCCCCGCAACTCCCCACCAAACATCGAGCTTCCATTGGACCTAATGCCCATTTCATTATAAATGATCTTTAATCAATTCTGACAACACCACGATGCCCAAACAAAACACGCCACGAGATCGTCGAGAACAAATACCTTTCGTTTGACGCATGATATTCAAGCACCATTGTAAAAACCATCACCAACGTCAGTACTACTGCTACGTTATCCTACCTTTTAAAGCGTGGAACTTAATTTTCCCACACATTCCCAAACTCAAAGCCCGCTTAGCTTCAAATTATTCCCGATCAATATGCTATCTGCACCCTTTCTGATGAGCCTGTTGTTGGAGAGGAAAAAGCCAAGAGCTACCACCGATGAATTGGCTGCGGTTAAAGCGGCTGCATGGGCGTGGTACCAACGTGGACCTGGGTCGGACGGGAGGGTTATGGCTGAATTTGATCTTATGAGGACTCGTCGAACACCTGGACCGTCTCTTTTCAAGCTGGAAGCCATGAGAATGGCCGAAGAAGAAGCCATATTGGAAGGATACTCGCAAGGGTCGAGTAGTCCGATCTATACCGATAGATCTCTTCTAGATGCTTTTGAGATTGAGAGTATTTCCCGCCAACTGGACTGTCTGATAGAATCCAGTGGCAGCAAGTTTCATAGAAAATTCACGGCCGGAGATCATCATGATCATCACCAAGAAAACGTGACAGTATTGCTGAGTAATGGTACCGGTACTAGAATGCAGAAAAATAAAAATAAAAAGAAAGGGTTTTGGCTAAGGCATGCAATGGTTTCATGTGGCACGAGGGAAGATCATGTGGTGGATGCTCTCAGAGATCGCCGGAAGCCTCATGAAAAGCGCACACCGGTGGTTATTGGGCTCGCTACAAGTAGACCGCCACGGGGCAGCCATGCCTGATGATGATCATGAACAGTTGCAATATTGGGTTCTGGTTTGGTCGTTGGATCGAATTAAATTGTATTGAATTGTCAACTGTTTTCTCCGCAAGACTGCAACGCACCTCCTAGCTAAGCCATCCTAGGTGTAACTTTTCCAAGAGGTTTACGTGGTGATCGCTGAACTACAAATCTCTTCTGCGCACACCGAAATTAAGGATGGCTGACCAAAAGGCTTTTGATCGACTCATCGAGCATGCTTTTGTAAAGATGGTCAACAAATTGTTAGAATTCATTTGATCAACCGTGTTGCTGTCTGGAAGAGACAAAAGAAGGGCCTACGAGCATATAGCCGACGGGAGTAAAAATAAAGAATAATACAATTGCTTCTGATCACTTGTTATTTTTTGTGCATGTATGGCTTAAAAATGATGTCAGATCAAAGAAACAGAATATCATCACAATGCTGTAAGAACTCATGCATGATCTTAATTTCGAAGTAAAAAATTTTGACCACTTGATGTTGTAACTTTGGTGTTTGGATGTTTTTGTTTTTTTCTTCAAATTTTCCTGCTGCAGCCCACATGCATGTTACTGTTTCTGTGGGCTAATGTCCGATGTATATTGTCTCTCTCACAAAAAGGAACTTGGTAATAGCACATACTCGACTGATCAAATCCAAATCAAAATGGTGGGTATCATCTTGAAGGATGACAAAATAGGATCTGCTGTCTGATTGGTAGCCAGATGTTTTTTTGTTGTCTTGGCTGAAAAGCTAAAAAAACTTCAATTACCTAGTAGTACTATATATGTTTTCTAATAATTATAACATCTTTTAGGTGCCGATCCATCGGGGTCTTTTTATTGGGTTTGGTAACTTGTAAGATGTGTGACATGGACTAAAGTTTGTATGCATGAGTCAATTATGATCACAACTTATAATGGTATGGAGTTGATGGTGATAATTAAGTCCATGGGTCAGCCCCTGAAAAGCCCATGGTGTAAGGTGTATATGTTAGCAACCAGATGACTTGCTGAGATTAGCAGCCCAGTTTCTTGATTTAACTCGTGTTCCCTATATGTGATGACAAGACTACCGTACTCGGTAGCTCTTATGCCTAGTTTATTTTTACCATTCTTTTCAATTCATCTCATCTTAATTTATTTTATTAATTATTATAATTTTTTAAAGTCTCACATAAAATAAAATAAAAAATTTAATTTTTTTAAATCTTAAAATAAAAATAATATTAAAAAAATTATATTCTAACAATATTTTATTTAATTTTAATCTCATTTTCGAAAACAAACAAGACCAAGAGACATGTTTTTTGTTTTTGCCCTTTTATCAATTTAATATATATATTATATAATAATAAATAATATTATATATAATCATGGAGCACATAAATATTACGCAATCCATTATCCTTTTGAAAAAAGTCGTGATTCACGTTAAAAAAAAAAAAAAAAAAAACCTAATTTTTTATCATGTAAATCTTATATTTATAAATTTTTCTTAAGAGATTTCACTACACTTAACCATTAGTATATCATATCTCTATAATGATTACTTTTCATTTTTTCTAATTTTAGATTCTATAATGGAATGAAATTGAATGATGCCGATGTTCAGTTCGCTCCTCTTTCTGAACTTCATGCAATGAGAGCGATGTCCTCCGGTCCTCTTCATCTTGTCTTCCACCATCAAAGCCACTAATATCGAAGCCGGCATCGAAACACAGCCATGACCATCCTCAGACTCTCAAGAACACACTTCTCTCTTTCTCTTCCCCGCGAAACCTTTTCCTTCTCCTCATCCACCTCCAACCCACCCTGGTACAAGTATACACCCCCTCCGCCACCTTGTCAACACGACCCGCTCCTCTCAGCAATCTCTGAGGCCATTCTCAATACCAAAGGAAAGCCCGGCGACTCCTCTCTCAGAAAGCTCCTTCCGTCCCTCACAGCCAATCACATAATCAATCTCATCAACCTCAACCCCCACTCTCTCCCCCCACATTCTCTCCTCTCTTTCTTTGACTGGCTCTCTTCCCAGCCCACCTTCCGCCACAGCCTCCACTCCTACTGCACCATGATCCACTTCCTCTCCTCCCGTAACATGCTCCCACAAGCCCAGTCCCTTCTCCGCTTCGTTGTCTCCCGGAAAGGCAAGGACTCGGCGTGCTCAGTCTTTGCTTGCGTTATCGAAACCAAAGGTACCAATTACTCCAGTTTTGTGTTTGATGCTTTGATGTATGCGTATGCGGATAATGGGTTTGTGTCAGATGCTATTCAGTGCTTTAGATTGATCAGGAAGCATAAATTTGGAGTCCCATTTCGTGGTTGTGGGTATTTGCTTGATAAGATGATGAAGTCAAACTCGCCCGCTTCGGCGTGGGCATTTTATATGGAGATTTTGGATTGTGGTTATCCGCCTACTGTGTATAATTTCAATTTCTTGATGCATAAACTGTGTAAAGAGGGTAAGCTTAAAGAAGCTCAGCTGGTCTTTGATGAAATTGAGAAGTGGGCTTTGCGTCCTACAGTTGTTAGTTTCAATACTTTGATTAATGGTTATTGCAAGTCTGGGGAGTTAGAAGTGGGGTTTAGGTTGAAGAGGGTCATGGAGGAGAGTGGCATGTGTTCTGATGTTTTCACTTACAGTGCGTTGATCAATGGGTTGTGTAAGGAGAGTAGGCTGGACGATGCAAATAGGTTGTTCGATGAAATGCATGAGAGGGGGTTGGTTCCAAATGATGTTACTTTCACAACTTTGATTGATGGTCAATGCAAGAATGGGAGAATTGATTTAGCCATTGAAGTTTATCAGCAAATGTTGAGGAAAGGTGTGAAACCTGATTTGATAACATACAATACACTGATCAATGGCCTTTGCAAGGTTGGAGATATGGAAAAAGTTCAGAAGCTTGTTGATGAGATGAGTGCACGGGGTTTGAAACCTGACAAAATCACATACACTACACTAATTGATGGATATTGCAAGGAAGGAGATATAGAGTCGGCCATGAAGACTAGGAAGGAAATGAGTGAAGAAGGGATTGAGCTTGATAATGTGGCTTTCACGGCTCTTATTTCGGGGCTGTCTAGAGAAGGAAGAGTTGTTGATGCAGAAAGAACTTTGAGGGAGATGGTGAATGCTGGTATGAAGCCTGATGATGCAACGTATACAATGGTCATGGATGGTTTTTGTAAGAAGGGTGATATTAAAATGAGTTTTAAGTTGCTCAGGGAGATGCAGGGTGATGGACATGTTCCTGGAATTGTAACGTATAATGTGCTTATGAATGGACTCTGTAAGCAGGGGCAGATGAAAAACGCTAATATGCTCTTAGATGCCATGCTTAATTTGGGGGTGATTCCGGATGATATTACATACAATATTCTGTTAGAAGGGCATTGCAAGAATGGTAACCCAGAGTATTTTGATAAATTACGAAGTGAGAAAGGACTTATTCCAGATTATGCTTCTTATACTGCCCTAGTTAATGAATTCAGTAAAAGTTCAAAGGATCGCCGCAGGAGATGATTGTGACATGTCTTTAAAATTACAACTATGAAGGTTAGCTGGCTCGATGGACTGGTGAATACCTGACCTGTACATGAATAAGGATACTTGAGATAATTTCTTTACTTCATCTGCTCAGAGAACACAAATGAATAGAGCAACTTAAGATGATTTCCAATCGTTGGATGGTTTCCAGTCAGTAAGGAGCTACCAAATCATTGCTCATGGACATAGCTTGAATATCTATGGCAGAATTCTGAAACAGAGAAAAGAGAATAGCTTTCATTTGGCTGTCTTTTGACTCACGCCAAGTTGTTTGTGGCACGAGAAACTGCAATCCAGAAAGCGCATGAGCAAGAATCATCTACTGCCATGCCTTTCAATATATGTCACTTGCCTGTTACTGCAGACACTCAAAAGGGAACTCGTCCTCAACATTGAGCAATTCCTGCAGGTTGTAGTGTTAGCTTTTATTTATTTTACGAAAAGAACTTTAAGGTTAAATCATGACAGAACTGGAGATTGGATATTATACCTTTGATCCCTGTAAGGGGATTGCCGTGGATGGTTTTAAAGTGCCTTGGGTTTTCAGACAGTCAAGGTTTTTAGTTTGCTTGAAATATGCAAGGGTCCCATGACTTCAGCAGAATATTATTCTGCTTTCTGACTTCTTACTTCAAATCCAGAATCGTGAAAAGGATTCAAGATGGCAGGGTGATAGCTTAACATATGACATGCCTACCAATGGTCTGTACAAGCAAGGGAAGTCGAAACATGCTAATGTATGCTGCGCTTAACAAAGGGGTCCTTCCAAATAACATTATATGCATCTGTCTACTAGGATATTTCAAGCATGAAAAAGCAGAAGTTGTTGGTGGATAACATAATGCCAAGGATCTTCTTTCAGATCTATTAGGCATCTTGTCCACTACTAAGTGATTTCATTCAGCCATTCAGGTCACATGATGATCGTCTTAAGTAGGTTGACCTCATTGATGAGTGGATTTAAGTTTGGTAATAGCTTACTACTTTAATGTGGATAATTTACAAAAAAAGATTCGTCAAGTTCTAAATTGGAAGAAGATCAACAGCAATTGTAGACACCACATCTGAGAAGGTTAATGTATATTTAGCCATAACATCTCCAAGAAAAAACTTTCCTACCCTCATAATTTACTTGGATAATTGGCGGAATATTGAACAGAGTGCTATTGAATAGGTGCAGTGAGTTTGCTTGAAAGAACTCAGTAGTTCAAGCAAGTTGAATTTGAACTCACCAAACTGAAATTGACAGGTTAATATAGCATACAGCTGCCGATACAGTGAGTTTATCCCGGTACCATACTATGGCCAACATCTATATATTTTTTTCATTCTTTATGTTTTTGCATGTAATTTCTAAACGTTCCATGAAGGTCTCGATGACTTGTGATCAAGCTGA
This sequence comes from Pterocarya stenoptera, assembly GCA_003123785.1. NCBI lineage: Eukaryota > Viridiplantae > Streptophyta > Magnoliopsida > Fagales > Juglandaceae > Pterocarya > Pterocarya stenoptera. The sequence goes on along the minus strand of QEOT01003527.1, from coordinate 231,207 downwards.
GGGACACCCAACTAATCTTGCACAGATATGTTTCCTCTTTATTGAGGTTATAAATAATGAATCAACGACTATATTCATTTTCAAAATACAGAAATGTTTATTGAAACACTGAAGAAGAGAAATAGCTATTCAATTTTGATAATGAGAGATATTAATATATAAACATATATATTTTAAATGGAAGTTTGAGAAATATAAGTTTACACGTTTATGCACTTTCAACAGCTCTAATTTTAGTAATTTCATCCATTGCCCCCCAATTTCATTCATTTCCTGTCCCTTTGATATCATTGAGATAAGAGATGTGGTTTCAACTTCCGAGAATGCGGTGCACGGGACCGGGGTATACTATACAGGGGTGGGTCCAAAGGGTCCTATCTTGGAGAGGTTCTCCGACATCAAAAAAAAAAAAAAAAAAAAAAAAGATAGGAGATGTGGTTAGAATAAAAAATATTTGAAAGGTTGATTCTTATGAATATAATATTGGATGATGCCTGTAGGGACTCAGTTGGGAATTGGTAACATCATTTTGACAACATAGGGAAACATACTTCGGCTATATTTCTGCTATTGGCAAGGTTTGAGCTACGATTCCTCAAGATTTGTCAACATGTGATTATTCTATCTTGGGCTTTGGCTGGTTTGGACTTTCAAAGCCAAGACTAGGCAGGGTGTTGCAGCAGTGTATTCTAAAATAAGGGGCGAGGCAGAATGATGTCGGGAGATGATTCCAATTCCATATATTTTTACACGTATTTAACTGAAGATTCGCCTTGGGGGTCCAATCTTCGGTTCACGCCTTCGAACTTGGTTCGTGGGACTCGAACTAAAAAGGGGGATTTAATATTTATCTTGTAATCAAAGCATTCCCAATTTAAGACATAAAAGCTTTGCAAGTCATAAGTTGGTATTATCGTAATATTTATTATAGTTATCAAAAAATAAAATTTATAGTCTTTTTATGTTAATTTATGTGACAATATTATTTGATGTGTCAACAAACATATTTATAAGTAAATTTAAATGATATAATAGATCCTTCTAATTTAGTAGTTGCGCACATATAATGCATGCAATATACTCGGATGGGACGACGCATCGTGGGGTTGCTCTGCTCTTTTTAAGTGCTCTCCCTTGAGACTGACCAAGCAGTTCTCGATGTGAATATCTTGCTTTCATACGTGTCATTTGCTAATTTGGTAGAAACAATTTTAGAGTAAATTCATTTTAAAAAATAGTAGATCACAATTACCCACGTAAAATATATTTTTCTGTAAAATATGAATAAAGTTGATATCCTCTCAATGGATTTTGTATTTTGATCTTTATTTTACATTTTGTTATAGTAATCTTCTAAATGTAGAGAATACTGTTCACAATTCTAAAATATTTTTAATTATTTTCTCTCATTTGCAAATTCTTTAATTGTTAGAAGAAATATTTAAAATGAATAAAAAATATTTAAATGATATAAAGAAAAAATAAATAAGTTGATGTATGACTTAAGATTGTGTTTGGATATTGAGCTGAATTGAGTTCTTTATGAATAGTAGTGAGTTGAGATGGTAGAATAAGTTTTGTGGGATCTACTTAAAATGAATTTAAATGTGTTTTGATGTTAAGATCAGTTTATATATATTTAAGAGTAGTTGAAAAAGGTTGTGGGTTTCATGTGTAAAGAAGTGTTGAATTAAAAAAAGTTATGGGTTCCATATGTAAAAAAGTTTTGAATTGAGATTAGTAATTTGATAATTAGATGTTTAAATGTTAAACTTTATTTAAAATTAGATTAAATTAATTTTAAATTAAGTTGAATTCATATGAGTTTAACAACCAAATAGATGCTTATTATAAAAATCATTATATAAAATAAAAAAAATAAATTTTAATGATGCATTTTGAAAGATAGTACATAATAAAGTAACAGGAATGTTCTCAACTTTTTTTTTACATGAGTGTCACATCTAATATTTACCTACTTTTTAAAAGAAATGCACAGAATTTATGCGCACTAAAATTATAGATACCAGTTCTAAATTCTTCCATACGGTGATGTGATAGGCAGTATCATTATCAAGGCTGCTAGTTTCTAGTAGAATTGGACTTTACGGAACAGTGTAAGCTTACCATCCAGGCTCCAGCTAAGGCCGTTTATAGCATTAAATTTGTCCTGCACAAATCACAACATAACCAATTTATGGGCACACCACGCCAGCTTTCTTTCAAATTTCTCTATTTGAAAGAAACGGCAGCAAGCCGGCAACAAAAGGCTGCTTTAATGTATAAATATTTTTAAATACATATATATATTTCTTTTGTGTAAATAAACAAATAATTTTTTCAAGATACCGGCCCCAGTAAAGTGGAGCACAAAGCCATCGGCAGGATCGCTGGTGCTCATATTCAAAAAAGACGGTGACCAACCTGCCTTGGTAAAACCGATTTGCATTGATCGTCCTTTTCTTGCGGAAAGTGGGATTCTTACGAAAATAATAATTTAAAAAAAGAAAAAAAAATTGGTGGGATTCTGAGAGAGGGCGTGCGTGTCTGTGTTGAGTTTTGATTAGGGTCAGGGTTAGGTTGTCGAGGATTGGCTGAAAGTGAGAGATCTATCCACTCCATTACTTTTTTTCTCTTTTGCCAGTTGTTCTCTCTTCTCTCTTACATTACATTATGCTCCCCCCATTTACTTCTTTGCTCTTTTCTTTACTTTCACTCAGAAGCCTTTTTTATATTTTTTTAAGTGTTTCAATGCAGCCACGTGTTCAACTTATTACTATACGTACTTGTTGGGTTTGTCTTCCCAATCGAGTGTTTAAAGAAGATATTAATTGACAGCTACCCTCAGGCCTCATATTTAAATATTTGGACCCCACCATTTAATTTACCAGAACAGATATATTAGTTTTGGCATATCTAACACCACTTTGCCATCTTTATTTTCAACTTTGGCTGTGAAACATACTCATGGGGAAGTGAACAGAAGACTCTTTGGCCGCCTACAAAGGTATCAATAAGGTTTTTTCACGATGTGCAGGGTATTTCAAAGGCCAGATATTAAAAAAACTTAACTTCAGATTTAATTTTAAATTTTTGTCTTTTTTTAATGATGTGATCTGTGAAACAATATAAAGTTGTGTTTAATGAAAAACTCTGAACATCTATTCCATTTGTTTATTTGAATAAATCGTGTCAAAACACGTGCCGAGGTAAACGATTAACAAAGGAGTAAAAGTTTTATAATAATCATGCGAGTGTCGGGAATATGTGGAAGCAGTTTGAGATTGGGTCGGCGGAAGGGTCCGAAGCAGCTGTTGTCTACTTTCCATGCATCCAAGTTAAGGTGGTGGAGCCCACGGCCCCCACACCCCACCTCGAGTCGTAAAGCCCTGGGAACAGCCTCAACTGCTCCACAAGCACACAGTACACACTCACAAGGGCTGATGGATTCAAATCCCTCATCTCATGCCACGTTGTTTAACGCAAACCACCATGTCTGTTTGATATTTTCTCTCTTTGAAGAGGTCCTCGTGGTGGGTCCCTTCTTTCTTCTCCTATTTTTCCCTTTAGAGAAAAGAAAAATATTACCCTTCATATTATTTTGACGCTTATACTGATTATTAATCATCTCCCTTTCATTTCCAAAACCATGCAAAGATCCAACGTCTACTTAAATCTAACCAAACATCCCAAGCCATAAGTAGCTGTCGTGATAAGGACAACACTTTCGGGTTGTTCGATTTACCAAGGGTAGTAGTTTCAGTCCTCCGGCCACGACCAATTCTAACGGAAAAACCACGAAAACAAGAAACACCCACAATCATTACATCTCCACTTTTCCTTTTCTCCTATTTTGTTTCATTTATTCGTTCCACATGTCGTTCCCAGTCTGGTCGTCGTGTTGTGTTTGTTTAGACACACAAAGTGCAGCCAAATTTGTACCATTTAAATCTTTACCTATGGGGTTCCTTCTGTATTCCACCACCACGACTCTCTAGAGCCGAGCTCGATCCCCAATAGTATATCTCCCTTTGGTCAGAAAGCTGATGATAATATACGAAACAATCTGCCTTTCCAGAGGGGTCGACAGTGGTCACTTTCACTTCTCTATTATTCTGCCCACCTTTCACCTTTGCCCCCATAAACACAATGGCATATATAGATCAGCACCTCATGCCAAATTACAAGTCAAAAATCTAAGGCCTTTTGCTACTTTGGCAACAATTTGAAGGAACTCATAAGATACTCCAAAAGAACAGACAAATAAATCTAATTTTCACTAAAATGATGCATAAACATAAACATAGTACACATCCTCGTATACACATTAGTCTCAACTTTATATTACAACACTGTCCGGCCCCACTTTTAAAATTGCCATGACTGTTGATATTATGGACCGTCCGATTAGATCATCACAAAGCATGACCATTCATACGTACTGATTTTTTTTTTGGGGGATTTTAGTTTTGTTTATACGGTTTTAGTTTTTACAGATGAAAGTGAAAATTCACATGCATGATGCAACACCAGTGACCAGCGTTATAATATCCACTACACTGATCTGCTACAGTCGGTCTTACCGAAACCAATTCTCCGATTGACCAGGTCAAACTCCACCCACAGATTTTGCTGATGAATATTCCCGATTATATTGCTCGCTGCCCCTAGCCTATCTGACCGTCCGATGGCGATGCAGTGGACCCCACCTCCCACGTCAGCTAAAACCCTCTCTTTCTCCACCAAAATCTCTACACCTTTGTCGAGCTCAAACACCATGTCGCCTACCAGCCGTCCGATCTCCATCGCGTTGCCGTTGAAACACATATCGGACACTCCTCCATATACGTAGCCCTTTTTAAGCTTCGGGCCCGCCAATCTCACGATCTCTTCCCTTACCTTATTATATGCCTCCTCCACTAAGTACGTGAACTCGGAGCCCGAGTCGACAATGGTTTGACCCGAACCGCTGGCGTCGGGCCGGAAAGTGGACGGCGGGATGTCCAGTTTCTTGGCGCCGATTCTGATTCCTTGCATCGCGACGGTGTAGGCAAGAGGGTCAAGGTTTGGCAAACGCTGTTGACTGGGGCTAAAAGCAAGTAGATCAACGTATCGGAATCCGCCAGAGTTGGGGTTGTTTCCGAGGTAAAACGACCCGGTTGGTAAGGACCCGGGTTGGTTCCGGCGGGGGGGCACGCAGTACGAGAATTTCGATATTTTAGCTTGGGAAGCGAAGGATAAGCGTCCGAGATTCATTCCCAAAATTCCCTCGTTGTCAACGGAAGCCTGGGCACAGCCAAGAGCCAGAGGAAGGGTCGACAGGGAAGGGGAAAATGTGAATTTTTCTCGGATGAGATTGCCCTCGGCCAAAGTGCCGTCCGCATAGAAGTAAGAATAGTGGCAGAGACGGTTCTGGTCGCAAGAAGTCGGCAGGGTGAAGTCGGGAACTCGTGGTTTACAAATGGGGTGGTTGCAGGGCAGAACGGAGAAGGAAGAAGAAAGAGAAGGGTCAAACGACGCCGAAGGAGGCGGCTTCGTTGGGGTCTTCTTGTGGCATTGAATCCACGAGAGCTGGCTGCCAGTATCCAATACCATCTGTTGGGTCTGCGCAGGGGTCCCTATCGGGAGAGAAACGATCAGAGCCATAGAATACTTGAAAGTTGATCTGTAGTTGTACGCTGTGGTTCTGGGTCTTGGGTGTTGCTTGGGCCTGGACGCGGGCAGTGAAACAAGGGAAGGGTTGAGAGCTTTGGAATCGTCTGGACGCAGAGAAAGTGAAACAAGAGGGAAAGACAGAGAGAGTGAACTGTTTTGGAGGTTTTGGTGTTGTTGCATCGAGAGGGAAAAGAAAGTGAAGAAGAGAAAGAAAAACAAAAGCATGGTTCTTCCGCAGAGAGCCATAGGCGCAAGTGTTTGCGTGAGTGTGCAGGGGTGACAGCGTAAGATCAGAGGGATGGGATGGAGTTTGGTTTGGTTGGGTGCAGTGGGGGATGGTGAGAGTGGGGTTGTAATGGTGTACATATTTATACCATTTGAACGGGGAAGGAAGCGGTAAAGGAACAAATAAACGCCAAAAGAAGCAAAACTACAAAAAGCATACGCGTTTTCTATACATTCAGGCTTGAGCTGTTACATGTTATGATTAATACTATGTATTCAATTTGGCGACTGCGATTTATCGACCAATACTCTCTTTGTTTGTTTTTACTTTTCCTTTTCCTTTTTCTTTCCTCGGGGTTACGTTTACTTAAAGAGTGGGATCGAAGGACTTTTTTTGCAGGTTAAGCTATGATGATGATGTGTTCTGGTATTTTGCTTGAATAAACATTCATCGCATATTTTCCCGATGAACAGCCATCTTGAGTTCTCTTGAATATCGTTTAAATCATGTTTTTTGTGAAGGTAACGTAGTGACAGATTATTTATCTAAACGGGAAGTTGAGGGATTAAATATGGATTGGTCTTTTAATGATAATCTCCCCAGTCAGCTCAACGGCCTACTTCGTATAGATAGAATTGGTCTCCCCTACTTGCGCATCTCGTAGTCCATGGTATGTTTTCTCACCTTATTTGTATTTTGAGTTTATTATTTGTGTGTTCATTTTGCAGGTGCTTTGTGTCCTTGGTTTTTGGGTCCTTTTTTTT
>QEOT01003527.1:199018-214389 GCA_003123785.1 Pterocarya stenoptera | reverse complement strand
GGGCACAGTATGAATATAAGTAGATAGTACACGTTAACTTTCTGTTTTAATAATGTTTCACTATTTTATAATTCGTAATAAAATTTTACTATTAATATTTTTATTATTAATTTAAGCTTTTATTAAAATTTTCTTATTAAATTTTTCCGTCATATAACTAAATAAAACATATGATAGATATTTTGCAGATAACATATGTGATGTTTTTTATGATCAAGGACGAAATATTAAAATATAGATGAAACTCTATCCATTTGTAGTTAAATTTAAGAATTTGTATACATTTAAATTCTCATTTTTTGGCTTATTGTGGATTGACAGATAGTCATATAAAATCTACTTTATTATCATATATATAAATTTATTAGACATTACCATCTATTACATTTCATAACTATATTTTTTAATCTGTTTTTTCTTATTACACTATTTTTCATATGAGTTTTTTCACATTCTCTCTTTGGATTTATTCTCTTAATATTTTGTGCTCTCTGGATATTTCTTAAAGCTTGTTTTCTGCAGTTTAATTTTTTAAATTTTAAGTGCCATTAATTTGAAGATTTTACATAAATTTGTTAGATTTTTCCATGCGCTTGTACACTCTGAATTTGTTGGATTTTTCTATCACTTTGTCCACTGGGTAAACGTCCCTTGGACGTTTGTTTCCTACTAGTATATATATATATATATATATATATATATATATGCTAGCTGTTCGTTCGTGTGGATTCTCGCACACAACTACAAAAGATGATAATATTATCCTCAAAAGGAACAGGGAACCGTGAAATGTCTGTCAGGGAATCGATGGGGACAGTAAGTTAAAGATCATGTAACAGAAGGAGACAAAAAACACGAAAGGGTAAACATGAGTAATTAGGTTCTTGATCAACCGTGAAAATGTTCACGGATTATGATCATCACAAGAAAGCTAGCGATCACTCACGGGCTATCATCTACATAACTTTATAAAATGCATCTCCATGAATAATGAATGAGGTAAAGCATGCATGCATTTCACTAACCTCCTATGGATTGTACGGCAAAATATCAACAAAATCTTCGAGAGGCTCCTATCCATTTTTCAGTTGTGCATGCCTTTTGATCAAAGCCATCTGGAGGCACACTGGGCCATTCGGCTACCTAACCCTGAACAATCATGATTAATTACTCTCCTTGACGATGATTGACACACATCGGGGATCACATGCAGTGTGAACAATCACTGATAGACACGTGTACGTATGATGATGCAAAGTTATTGTACGTCGACCAATACAAAATATCTATGTGGTACTAACCCAGCACGTACGCCATTCTTCATGTACTCCTGGGTAATTACCTAGACAGCTTTTGCCGTCATTATGGTTATGCTTAATGTTCTTCATGTGATCCTTTATGCAGAAGTGATGCAGTCTATTAATTAATGTACACACATATGATCAGATCTTACTTTTTAGTTACACGACCTTATTTTCACACATCTGTAATGCTAAAGACCATTTATATTAATATCATTTCACTGGCAGTAGCATGCATGAACTTTTGTTGCCACGTTGCAGTAATATTTTATAAAATGTGTCTTAGTTTTTGCAAACAGATTTGTAGTCACCGAACACCGTATGGCTTTATTTACTTGCTTTTAGCAAAGACACTGAACTTGCACAAGACGACATTTTTGTCCCAACATTTTTCATGGGTATCATGTTGATCGATCGTATATGTCACTAGTTCCTAATAGATCATTGTCGTGTTCTTTTCCAATTTCCGGTGGTTGCCCTACATCGTTAAAATAAGCTAATGCACAATGCCAAAAGCCATCGGAGGATAATGAATATTGTTGTATTATTAAGTTTATATATTGGGTCGAATAATATCAATGCGTCATTAACAAATAATTGATGTTTGTGCACAATTTGTTGATATGTGCCCATCTATATATATTATATATATATATATTTATATATATGTCTCTTTCCATGCAGATACTAAATTAGATGCTTTTATTAACAAAATTCAAATGCAGCAGTGCCATATTAGTGACTTAATTAAATTTATTTATATATTATATATATAGTGGGGGATTGATCGGCTTATCCATCCATCAAATTAACAAGACCCTCCATTATAACGATGATGGGCTTAATTTGTCAAACCATTGTTATATATTATATATACACATGCTTCGTTATGGAGATTTAAATCCATTAACGCTTGAAAATAGCGTAACACGTTGGAAAGAAAGAAATAATCATTTCCGGCCTGCTATGGTGATTTAGGCCTTGACTGGTATAATATGAAGCCCCCGACACTGGTTTGGTGCAGTTGTACAATGTTTATATGTACATCCATGACAGTGAGTAGCACATCGTTGGGCCCCTACTTGTGGAGCCTAATTATGTTTGTTGTAGTCCAGTTTGATAAGTATTCTAACTTGGGGTGATACACCTTAGCTTAGGAGTTGTAATTTGTGACATGATCCGTAAATCCAATATGAACACGACATGAAATTAACGAGTTTGAGTTTGATAATAATGAGTTTTGGTCAAAACGGGTTAACTTGTTAAGACACGATTTATGAATGGGTCAATAACGGATTAACCTGCTCAACACAAAATCAATACGTTTTGACCCGTTTAGAATTTATTTCAAAATTAAAATTTTATTATTGTTAATTTTTAATATTAGTATTTCTCAATATGCTTATTTTATTATTTTTATTGTTGGGATTGTAATTTTAGACCTATGCTCATATTTGTTATTGTATAGTTTGTAATATTGATTTTATTATATGTTAAAATTTGAAACATATTGATATATATCTTTTAAGATATTGCGATTATTAATAAATATATGTGCAATTATATTAATTTTAAATAAGTTATGTATTTTAGTTCAATCCATTTATATGAAACAAACTAATTTAAATGAATCGTGTCGTATTAACATATTTTTAATTAATTATTAAATGGTCAAAACGGATGATATGACATGACTCATTATTTAAATGGATTGGATTAGAGTTTGAAAGTTTGACACATTTAACTTAATAAATTATATTTGAATTGATCTATATAATTAAATGTTCATGATTTGATACGACATAAATAGGACTTGAAAACAAGATTTGACACCACTACCTTACCTATAGAAGATAAAAAGAAAGATAAATATCACGTACGGATCGAACCACACAAGCTACATAAATATATATAATATATAGTATCATTGACCATAGAAATACTAAAATTAACCTCATCAACGTCTATCTTTTCAAATATCGATCAAATAGAACCTTCTATTTTCGACATTTGAAAAGGAACATTTAATGAGATGATCGTTTGATCCCACCACGTAAACCAGCTAGCTGCTGGTGCTGCCACCTTGGGACAATGATTATTTATATAATCAACGTCACCCAACAACTCCCCATATCTTTTCATCACTAGCATGCATCTTCCATCGTTCTTAATGTATATTGCAAGTCAATTAGCTAGGGTCATGTCCATATTTATATATAATACTTTCTAGTCACATTGGACCACATTATTATTGCCAGCCAGCCATCCATCCATTCTAAGACGCGCGCGGTCCCTCCATTGCTCGTTAATTTTATCCAATATTTTAGTAATGTTTATCCCTTAGCATTTTATAAAATCAGGTTTATAACATGCAGTACTCGTGACATTGAAAAGAGGGAAAAGGCAAAAGAGCTTTTTGCAATTTTGGAGATGCTTATCCTATGGCATCTATATGAACTTAATAAGACATGATATAATGTGGTATGGGAAAAAGCATTTCGCATGCAGCATCTATCTTATCTATATATAGTACACTGATCATCATTATATGCATGCATGGGTGAGTACTGTAATGATTTGTTTCACATCGAATCACAAGCAACTTGCATATTTATTTTGAGTTGTAATATATATATATATATATNTTAGGAGTTGTAATTTGTGACATGATCCGTAAATCCAATATGAACACGACATGAAATTAACGAGTTTGAGTTTGATAATAATGAGTTTTGGTCAAAACGGGTTAACTTGTTAAGACACGATTTATGAATGGGTCAATAACGGATTAACCTGCTCAACACAAAATCAATACGTTTTGACCCGTTTAGAATTTATTTCAAAATTAAAATTTTATTATTGTTAATTTTTAATATTAGTATTTCTCAATATGCTTATTTTATTATTTTTATTGTTGGGATTGTAATTTTAGACCTATGCTCATATTTGTTATTGTATAGTTTGTAATATTGATTTTATTATATGTTAAAATTTGAAACATATTGATATATATCTTTTAAGATATTGCGATTATTAATAAATATATGTGCAATTATATTAATTTTAAATAAGTTATGTATTTTAGTTCAATCCATTTATATGAAACAAACTAATTTAAATGAATCGTGTCGTATTAACATATTTTTAATTAATTATTAAATGGTCAAAACGGATGATATGACATGACTCATTATTTAAATGGATTGGATTAGAGTTTGAAAGTTTGACACATTTAACTTAATAAATTATATTTGAATTGATCTATATAATTAAATGTTCATGATTTGATACGACATAAATAGGACTTGAAAACAAGATTTGACACCACTACCTTACCTATAGAAGATAAAAAGAAAGATAAATATCACGTACGGATCGAACCACACAAGCTACATAAATATATATAATATATAGTATCATTGACCATAGAAATACTAAAATTAACCTCATCAACGTCTATCTTTTCAAATATCGATCAAATAGAACCTTCTATTTTCGACATTTGAAAAGGAACATTTAATGAGATGATCGTTTGATCCCACCACGTAAACCAGCTAGCTGCTGGTGCTGCCACCTTGGGACAATGATTATTTATATAATCAACGTCACCCAACAACTCCCCATATCTTTTCATCACTAGCATGCATCTTCCATCGTTCTTAATGTATATTGCAAGTCAATTAGCTAGGGTCATGTCCATATTTATATATAATACTTTCTAGTCACATTGGACCACATTATTATTGCCAGCCAGCCATCCATCCATTCTAAGACGCGCGCGGTCCCTCCATTGCTCGTTAATTTTATCCAATATTTTAGTAATGTTTATCCCTTAGCATTTTATAAAATCAGGTTTATAACATGCAGTACTCGTGACATTGAAAAGAGGGAAAAGGCAAAAGAGCTTTTTGCAATTTTGGAGATGCTTATCCTATGGCATCTATATGAACTTAATAAGACATGATATAATGTGGTATGGGAAAAAGCATTTCGCATGCAGCATCTATCTTATCTATATATAGTACACTGATCATCATTATATGCATGCATGGGTGAGTACTGTAATGATTTGTTTCACATCGAATCACAAGCAACTTGCATATTTATTTTGAGTTGTAATATATATATATATATATATATCATGTATATCATGGATTGATTTTGACAGTGCAACTATATATCCTTTCAAAAAGTAGTAGTCCATTTCACCACACACACATATATAGATAATTTCTTACGGAACTTAAAAGTGATTTTAATCCCATGCATCATTTCTCAAATTAATTTGATCTTGAGGTAGCTAAGAGTATTTTTGAAAAAATGATTGTTTATTTTATAAAAAAAAAAAATAGGTGCATAATTAATCATCTATTTCATTGGAATACAGCTCAAATTTTTTTAGAGGAAGCGATCGAGAGGTCCCAAAGTGCTCCTAGAGCCGTACGTAATCGATATGATCAGTAGCTATATTAATTATAAACTAACAATAAAGGTAAGTCTAGCTCATGATGCATATATATATAAATATATATATATCATATATATTCAATTCAAACTCAAATAATTGTACGTACCCTTAATACATAAGTGATCAAACACTCGAAATAATTGAAAGTGCGTATCTTTATTAAATGTGTGGAGTATGGATGATGAATAGAAAAATTTAATTAGTTTATGAAGAATAAAACCAAACAAAAATTAAAAAAAATATGATATATGTATGTGAAGATAGTAGCAAAATTCGACAAAAATAGAGTACTAGTGGCCAGTGGGGTTGCTGAACTCACAGTATATACACATCCACACACACACGTACACACACGTATATGCCTAATTTGTTCCATCGCCTTTTGCGATAAGGCACCGTATGGTCACGTGTGCTTGGACTCTTTCTTCAGAGTCAGAAAATGATATATATCCACCTGGGTGAATGTTAGGTTCCTTCTTGGGTCCTCCATATACATTTAAATATATATATATATATAAATTTTGTTACTCATCATTCTCACACACCATACACACTATATATATATATATATAATCAATATTATGGTTTAATCGCCAAGATTTTGACGTTTTACTTTTTTTGCTTTCTTTTATAAGAGTTCGATTCAGATGTGTGGTACGTAATATGTATTTGATAGAAAAAAAATGTTATTTTGATTGTAGTTTATGTACTGCATTTTTGCATTCTAAAAATGGGTTATAATTTAGAGGTAAAGAGTTTTTTTTCCTAATAATAAAAAAATCTAAACTCGCCGGTCCTTGATTTCACAGCTAGAGCTATTTTATTCTCAAATCGGCATATTCATGAGCACACCGTCCATATTACTTAAATGATAAAATTTAATTTATAAGATTTAAATTTTAAAATTTATCTTTTAAATCAAATTATATCATTAAAGTATTTTATTAGATATGCTAGCTCTAGATATCGACTTGAAAATAGATTTTTTTTTTTTTATAGTTTCAAATATACTAAAAAAAATTATGAATCATCTTTTAACGTGACAGTAAATAATTTATAAATAAATAAATAAATAAAAATAATAGATAATTTTTAATCATTTGATATCAGGCAAAAAAAAAAAAAAAACTAATGAAACTGAATACTGAATTAACTGATAATTAAAAAAAATATGAATAGCAATTGATCTGCTTTAGAATAGCATTGAGTATCATGCATTCCCACGTCTGTGTCGTATATTTATTTTGTGATATTAACGCGAGACTTAACGTATCTTGCCGACGTTACAAAGATAAGTGATGAAAAACATTTGCCACTTGGTTGTCAAGTTCGAAATCTTCGAATAATGAGTATACCAGTTGAAATTGACGGATCCATTTGCATTCGCAGTCCTTGTTGACCATTCGACGCCATCTGCTACCTACTAAGTACCAAGGTGGGGTTTTGAACTTTTGATCCAAAGGTCAGTCTCAGTGCTGCTCTGTTATCTTGTTGGGATTGAGGGATTCCCACAAGGCTTCGCTATCAAGTATCAGGTAACCCTTTATCTCCTCCTCTTCACTTCTGTTCTCCTTACTTTCTGTGGCTTTGATTAAGTTTCATTCTGTTCATCTTATAAGATGCTTAATTGCATGTACCTACTTGATGTGCAAGTGCTAGAGTCATTCTATTATTGTGGGTTTCGATGGTCTGGAAAATTTCATCGGTTAAGAATGAAAGGGAGGTCTATTTTTGGGGAGAAAATGAAATTGGAGCTTAACTGGTGATTGTTTTGAATAAGTGTATAAATTATTCTTGGATACAAATCCACCATCACTGCTAAGATCGTATTATAGACTCAATCACTCGAATTATAGTCTTTCTCATTAAATCTTGACTGAAAAATATTTCCTAATTCCTATCAGTTGCAAAGAGATCTACTGATTTTGGTTTTGTGGGATCTCAACCGAATTCTATGAGTTCTATATCATAGATAGGCCTTAATATGAATGTTAAATTCTATTATTGTTGGGAAGTAGGGTTCTCTTTGTCTCTCTCTTGTAATAGTCAGTGAAGCAGAGGCTCATAGAAAACATAAGTGGGACATGCATTTTCCAGATTAAATGTATCGTGTGGCTACATTGTACTTTAGAAAGGCCCATAAAGGTTGATATCCATCTTCTAATGTTGGCTTTATAGAAAGTGGGAGTCATTTCTAAGTGATGGCACACCTTTAAACTTTCAGTTAAGAAAAACCAAAATTTCCAATATCATGAATCGTGTCAATCAATTCCAATTATTAACAATAGACTTATTTTGTGGACTTTGGCTTCCATGTTAGGTGAAACGCAGTGGGAAATAAATGTTCTGTGGCACATTCTTATGGCATCTTCATCAATTGAACAACGATCTATTATAATTGAAACTGAAGTTTCCCTATTAGCTCTAGCTTAAATAGCACTTCCTCTCCATTCTCAGGGCAGGTTGTAAGTTTTAAACCCCAGTTTGTGCCTGCATAAATTAACAATAATGAGAATGTGATACCGAAGTCTGAAAGAAATGTTGAACCATGTGAAGAGTTTTGTAGGCTAGTATTTTCTTCTTTTTTTAATTTTCTCTTATTGAACTGCTTCAAATTTTGGAACCCAAGGCAATCATAAATCTTCCAACATCCACTTTTTTAACCATTCTGATCAACTTCATGGAACATAATATGCATATTGAGAAACTATGATCCTTTTTCTGATATTGAAATATGATCTGTCATTAAGGTATCAAACTAATTCCATATGGAGTTCTACGAGAATGGAATATTTCTGAATACCAGTTCAAAATTTTACAATAACTTGTAGCTTATATGTCTTGTTAACAGATTAATTAGTCATCCTTTTGTAACGCCACTGGAGATCTAGAATCTGGGGGAATGGATTCTGAGACTGTAGTGCATAATGGTGGGTGCCACTGCAGGAATGTAAGATGGCGAGTCCGAGCTCCTACCAGCATTGTAGCTTGGGATTGCAACTGTTCTAACTGCTTCATGAGGATGAACACTCACTTCATCGTCCCTGCTGAAAGGTTTGAGCTTCTGGGAGATTCCAGACAGTTTCTCACAACCTACACCTTTGGTACTCATACGGCAAAGCACACATTCTGTAAAGTTTGTGGCATAACTTCATTTTACATTCCACGTTCAAACCCAGATGGAGTTGCAGTTACATTTAAGTGTGTCGATCCTGGAACGCTAACCCATGTTGAGATTAAGTATTTTGATGGGAGAAATTGGGACAGCTCATACAATCAGACGGGCATAGCTTCACTCTCGAAGGTGCAAAATCCGCCAGCTGAAGGGTCAAAGTGATCTCCACTAATATGTCCTGAAATAAGTTTACTTCGAACACAAGATGCTAATGGAAACAATTAGTTGTTTTGGAGGTTGATGACGTCTGGAATCTACTTCATGATATGTATTAACAGCAATGGAAATTTGTAACCATCAATCATATGTGTTTGGTTAGAAATGCAGGAATTCAGTGGAAAAATCGGAAATGAGGAAGAATCTTTCCAAGCTATCTTGTTTGACGTTCAAAGTTTTAGAGATAGAATGTACAAACGTATAGTCGTATTTTATCTTGAATTTGAACATCAAGAACAATTTGGTGTGTTCCACAAGAACAGATGAAAACCTTTGAGAGGAAATACAGCTGAGTTAAGCAGTAGCACAGTACGTAGAACCCCCGACAGAACAAAGCAGTAAGAGAACTCAGAAAAGCATGGAAATCTCAAACCACCCTTGTTCACTCTATACTTCACGACGACTGAAAACATATTCTGAACTTCACCTGAGTAAGATAAAATGCATTAGCTGCAGGTTTTCGCTGATCTATTGCCAAACTGGATAACAATAGGAAATTCGGGGTCAAACAGAAAAAGCTTTTATTCTCTCTATGACTGCTGCTGTAGATTTGACGAGAAAATTGTGAAAGGAAGCCAAGGCATATTTTCATAGTTGAGCCAATGCAACAGGATACGAATTGGAAAATCCCATGTTTTACATGCGAACCGTTTCAGAAAAATTCTTTTACATTGCAATAACATAACACCTAAGAAACTTTTATTGGAAGTACTTCCAATGTTCCAGAAGCTTTGGCCAAACAGGGCCTCACACCGCCCAAATGCTGATAGATAAACAAAAAAGATCTGCACCATTATTTAGAATAGTAAAAATCTACTGCTCACTTCTTCAATAGTGACGCGCTGCATTGAGCCATAATCTTTGATGCTCGGGTAATGGAATCAGTCATATAGAAATTTTCTACGGCTGTCCCGAATGGTGTTGAACTCATCTTCTGATTCGAGTTAGGTTTCAATGAAGCTGAAAAGGTTGCTGGCTCTCTCTCATCCATGCGCAAGAGGTTTGGTGCCACTGTCCTGATCCGGGATCGAATGGCCCTGAGTGAATCATAGGGCAACCTCAACCCTGCAACCTCAGACAGAGCTCGAATAATCTTCCAATCATCCCTGGCATCACCAACTGTGGGAACAGCAGGCAACGTTTGTTGACTGCACCCTTCTGTGTTTTCATACGTCCCTTCCTTCTCGCTAAATGCTGCTGCGGGGAGAATGACATTGGCACGATACACACTCCGGTCGCCATGATGTCCTTGGTAAAGGACAAAGGCATCAGCCGGAACCTTTTCCATGTCCACATCATCAGCGCCCATCAAATACACAAATTTGGCAGATTCAATGCTTTTTTCAGATTCAGGCACAAGTCCAAGGTCAAGTGCTGCAGCTTGGGCAGCATTGAGAAGCAAGACGTTGAATCCATTCCAGTCGGGTCTGACAACATTGGCATTTTTTGAAATTGTTTCAAGAGCAGAGAAAATTGCGTCCTTGTCCTTCCTCTCAAAAATACTAGCACCAACAATGATGGCAGGGTTTTTGGCATTCATGAGGGCTGAGCAAAAAGGGTGGCGACCCTCAGCAATTTCACCAAGTGTTTGAGGGTCTGTGCCAAGATGCTGGTGATCATAGTTGAAATCAGCTGCAGGGCCAATGTAACCGACCTTAGCATGGGTTGCACGGACTGTCTTTCGGATTCTGGCATTTACCATGGCAGCTTCAACCCTTGGCTGGCAATATTGTTATATAAAACATTAGCCTTCAAAATCCAGAACATGATTGAACAAATGAAATTTATCGGCAGCCGGCAGCCGCAAAACACTCACTACTTACCCACCCATTCACAATCCCTACACATAAAAAGTTATAGAGGTCCCATGTTACTGAACAATTGAAGTAATTACAAATTGGAGTTTTTTCTATAAGGCAATTTTTTCGAGGGTGCAGCCCAAATACCAAGAGCATATACAAGAGAGAGCCCAAGTGATTATAAATTAGGGTTTTGTAATGGGCATTTCAGGAAAAAAAGGAACAATTGTGAAACAGAGATATAGAAAAAAGGCGGGCGCGGGGGTGCGGACATATTTAATTTCATATCAAAGAAAACATTTACAACCTTACATGAATGCCAAACAACTGGATGCTGATACTTTGCAGATTGTAACAGTAACATAAAAGCATTTCTTTTAACCATGTGCCCCCAAGTCATAGAATCACTGCCAGAAAATTACCTGGGTACCAACCAACAGGAAAACATCTGCTTTTTCAAGACCAGCAATGGTACTATTCATTATATATCCTGATCGCAGATCAGCATTGGGGTTCATGCCATTTCCTTCACACCATATATTGTTTGACCCCAATCTGTTTAAGAAATCTTTTAGTGCCATCATGGATTCAGCATCAGACAGCTTACCAGCAATCCCAACAATTTCCTCCCCCTTAACTTGATGAAATACCTCAGCAACCACAGCAAGAGCATCACGCCAGCTAACAGCCTTAAAACGCCCATCAGCACCACGAATCATAGGGTCATTTAGCCTCTGCCTCTTCAAACCATCATAAAAAAAACGAGTCTTATCTGATATCCACTCTTCATTAATGTCCTGCAACAAGTAAGAGTAGATGGATCAATAGGAAACTAATACATAGAAGATAGTTAAGTAACATTCCTTTTTTGCTGACCAGAAGTTACAAAAGTTTATACCTGTATACCAATAAGTCTAAGATTGTCCTACAAAGGGCAAGACGGGAACCAAAATTCTCCACTGTATTTAAATGAAATGCAAAAGATAAAAAGAATTATGCATATTAAAGTTTCTTTTTCCTTTATAAAAAATCGAGGTCAAATACAAAGTCAGCTTCATTAACTCTTCAAGTTCCACAGTTGACATAGGAATCAAACCATTAAATGGTTGAGTCAAATCTATAGAGAGAGAGAGAGAGAGAGAGAGAGAGAGAGAGCATGATTGAGCGTGGCCTTAAAGCACCGCTGATCCAAGCCAGTAACTGAAGAAATGATATTTACAAGGAAGAAGCCATGGAAGTGAGACAAGATTGGTTCATTTATTCCAAAGTTTGATCAGGTGCTCAATTTAATCAAACTGCCATGATATACATAGCTGATTAGCACCTGGAAATCTACTTATCAAGGTATCTTTTTATTTTTATCAGGACTTGTCTGTGCCTTTGACTGCACAGCTCAAATTCACAGAAAAAAAGAGGGACAATGAAGCTCTAGCAAACACAAACAAGTGACAGTCAAGCAGAAATATAACCTACAATGTCGCTTAAACTCTACCTCATTTAACCGGGGAAGGATGCGAATGACCTCTGCACCTCTGCTATCAATTCGGATGTTGGAACCAACTGCATCAGTAACATCAATGCTTTCTGTTCCCTTTAACTCCCAGTTTCGGGCTTTAAATGCAAATGGTTTTGACGTAAGGGCTCCAACAGGACATATATCTATTACATTTCCAGAAAGTTCACTTGTCATAAGCTTTTCAACATAGGTCCCAATTTCCTCTCCACTGCCACGGCCTAACATGCCAAGATCCTGAACCCCAGCAACCTCTGTTGCAAATCTCACACACCTGTTGGACCAAAACATTGTCAGCATCACAAGCTTATTTAGGCTCACAGGCGCCAGGGCTACAACTAAAATGCATAAATCTTATTTCTAAAACAAAAAAAGTAAAGGCATTTGTTATCTAGTTTATGTTAGATAAAATATTATAAATTAATGTGCTACATTACGAAGTGTCAAAACCCAAAATATTCCTGCCAAAACAATAGACATAGCAGTGATCACCCAGTTGTAAAGCTGTTAAAGCAATTAAATTGACCTACCACCTAGTCTAGTCACAAATAAGATAGATCAAAATTATTTCGGCACATCAAAAAGCTGTAATTGATCTGCACCTCTGTAGGACTCTTTGATTACATTAAAGCATGAGACCTAAAGTCAATTCCCTCAATATAAAATGCACCACAAGAGAAACCCAAAAGGATTGCTAATAGCACAACCTAGGAAGATGATCACAGCACGTCAAAAAGCTTAGGTGCTAAGACTAACACAAGGCCCAATTTTTTTTTTAAAAGTAACACAAGGCCCAATTAGCGATGACTTTCCAAAGAATTGGAGAACATGCATTGAAGTTATTAAAATTCCCATAAATTTAATACTGCCTTACATTGTAGAATTCTAATTACAATTTTTTTTTTTTTTTTAATTGGCACCGGGTGTTTGGGAACAGCATCCCGACTAATCCTAGGGGTGCACAAGCCCTTGGTAAGAAGTTTCCCGCAAGTGCACCTCAGGTAATTCAAGGGGAAAATCCCCCAGTCCGATGGTCCCTAGGAATTGTTTGCACCCAAGAGGATTCGAACCTTAAACATGGAGGGAGCATTCCACCAAGACCAAGGCCTTTATCACTTGAGCCAACCCTAATTACAAATTATTCTAATTAAAAGAATTATTATTTTTTTGATAAGTAAGAAAGAATTTTATTTATCGAATGAAATAGGCACAGCCCATGCATACAGGAAGTATACAAAAGAAAACAACTAACTACATTCTATAAAGAAGGAAACGAAACAGAAAATCATGAATAGTTTAAGTAAATTAATAACTTATTTTGTAAATAAAGTTCAAGTACATACAAGTTTTGTTAAGAAAGCTCTACTATGAATGCATCATAGCTTAAACACTGAAACTTATAAATTTAGTTCTAATAGAAAGGCCAACACTGAAAACCTATCATGCATTTTCCTTGAAGTTAGCGACCCCTGACAGAAACCTTTTGATAAGTAATAAGCTTAATTAAAAGACACAATCCAAGTACACATGAAGTATACAAGCACCACACCAATTTAGGAGAGAACGATACAAGAAAATCATGAAAACTAAGCTCATTAAAATCGGAATACTTGAACAAAAAATTGAAATATCTTGTAGACCTTGAGATGGGCTTCTCGCCACTAGAAGTCCCTAGAAGTTAGGAAAGGTTCCCGCAACTCTTACTTCAAGTATATTCTCTCAGCAGACTGATAAAAAAAAGACTACCGAAAAAAGACTACGAAAGCTGTCCAAAGGAAGAGAGTTTTGAACTCATCCTGTATCTGTTCAAGATCCTCAAAATTTCTAGCATTCATATCCCTCCAAATAATGCCCTCTCTTACAATCCCCATCTGTAAGACATTCCAAAGCCACAACTATTCCTCAAACTACAAACATTCCTCACCCAAGCAATACACAAGATGCCCTTAGAAATATTATCGTGGATGTAGTTCAAGAGGCACAAACTCTTCTTCATCTAACTCTACCACTCCAAATCCATAAAGTAACCTGACAATCCAACTCACTCACATTAATAGTGTCGCTCCAAGGAAAACAAGTATTTGGGAACATTT
Source organism: Pterocarya stenoptera (assembly GCA_003123785.1). Taxonomy (NCBI): domain Eukaryota; kingdom Viridiplantae; phylum Streptophyta; class Magnoliopsida; order Fagales; family Juglandaceae; genus Pterocarya; species Pterocarya stenoptera. The sequence goes on along the minus strand of QEOT01003527.1, from coordinate 199,824 downwards.
TCCTACTCTCTCTCTCTCTCTCTCTGAATTCTATGAATGGAATAAAAGCTTTGAAAACTGAAATGATCATCTGTACGGTAAAAGTATAAGAGATCCCTGATTCTGACCTTGTACACTGAATGCACCGAGTCATCACAGTCTTCACTAGAGGACCAAGATTCTTATCAACCACCGATCTCTTCATTTCTGTGAACCGACCGCGATCAGACCCAAATGCCATAGACTGATCCTGAAGATCACATTCTCCACCCTGATCACAGATTGGACAGTCCAACGGATGGTTCATTAGCAAAAATTCCATCACTCCTTCTCGAGCCTTCTTTGCCACTGGCGTATCGGTCTTAATTTTCATCCCTAAAACCAAAGTCTCAGATGAATCAGAGCATCATTCAAAGAAAAGAGTTATTCAGCACTTATCACCAACCTAGAATCAAAATGGATCAAACAGTACGAATGCTGTCATCCCCAAAATCCAATTATTGTAGTTTATAAGAACAGAAAATAAAATGACTCACATTATGGACCATCAAACCCAAACAATAATCCTCAAACAGAAGAGAGACATATAGAAAAGAGATCGAAACGAAACAAACAACGCAGTAGCATTGATAAAATTACATTAAAAATCTCAATAACTCATTAATCATAAACTTATGAATTGGATAAAATAGCACGTCTAAAGGTAAATCGACAAAAGAAATGAAAACAATCATTCTTTTTTCCAAAATGAAACAAAATCTAAAAGATAAGATCACAACCAAGGTCAAACACACTAAACCCATCAATCCCCAATGCAAAAAAAAAAA
>QEOT01003527.1:165357-175559 GCA_003123785.1 Pterocarya stenoptera | reverse complement strand
AAAAAAAAAATCTAAAGACTTACTTGGAATCCAAAGTGTTTCCTCCTTCCACATCAACATTTCAATATATGGCATACTAATCAATCAATATTCACTCAGTGTGTCCTTTCTTTTTTTGAAAGAGAAAAAGGCCAAACAAAATCTGTTTTTAATAAAGAATCTCCACATTCTACGAGTATCCTTTTGTTAACAACATGGGATTTTTCATTTTTTATGACATTTATTTTAAAACATCCAGGTGTGCTTTTGTGGAAGGTAAAAGGAATTGACAGGCTTGAATAGAAACCATATATAACCACCGCGATATTCAAAGCATATATAATCACCACAATGGTTACACCATTAAAAATCTTAAAATCTACAGACCAACATGCCCATTAATTGAGTAGTGGAATAGTAATATCAGAATGAACAATCCCGGAAGAACTCACCTGTATCCACCTAATGGAAGACAAGTCTCCTCTTTTAGACAAGTTTCTGAATCATGAGTTCCAGCTTTCGTTGTCTAATCCAAGACAAGTATATTAAAATTCAATAACAAGTGAATCACAACAAGCTTGCAACCTGCCTTTCTACTTATTAAATGTCACTAATTAGGATCATATTAAAGAATAAGAATCAGATACCTGCATCACTAGATCAAACTCAGCCACGTCAGCAATATAAGCTTTCTTGTTCTTCTCGTTCTTGATAGCTGCCTGTATGAAAAAATGACAGCATATAACATAAATATTCAGATTGGCACTATAATCTGATCTGGCCAACAAAAAAACCAACTATGATCCATGAAATTTCAATGGCTCCGATCATTTCTCTCACTATGTACATAAAATAAACTAAATATCAGCACTTATTCTGTCAGACTCCAAACTTTAAGGGCATCTTACTGATAACAAATATCAGTGAAAGTTTTCATGTCGAGCAGCCATAACTGACTAAACAATTCACAAATGTCCCAAATCTGCATGCAGTGTATCAAGACAATAACACCTACCTAAGAAACTTTTTCTAATTTCTTATAACAAACAGAACAATCACCATAGAAGGCTATCAAGTGTGTGAACTACTGATAGACCACATTGGAAAATTCAAGCAGTACATACCTCCTGCAGGGTCAAAGTGCTACTCTCAGAGAGTAAGAATACAGGAAAATCATAAGCATTCCACATTATACCAGATCCCTGCAAATCCAAAATGACGAAGCTTCAGCTTATCAAACAGAATGTGAAAAAGGGTGTCCTATATCTTAAGCTATACCAACTTTCAGTTCAGTCAATAGTTTTGTGTACAGTAAAATGAAAATAGCTAAAAGCCAATTGTATGCTTATTTTGATTAGTTTAGGGATTAAAAAAACTCATATTGATTATCCACCACCAAACTATGCTACACATCCCCACCATGCAGTGGCAAAACAACTTGAGCTTTTAAGTTGGTGCTGATTACTGTCACCACCTATTACTAAAATCATTCAGATTTTTATCTCACAATAGGTGGCTCATTACATAGCAGAATAAATGACCAAACATCAACAAACATTCCAAAAGTTTAAGAAATCCATAAGACTACAAATTCGTAGCATACAATTGGGTTCCACTCATAGCTGGTATTTTGGTATGGAGCAAATTCAGCCAGTGGAAACTTTCCAGCAGGAGAGAATCCTACAAGTGAAAGAAAATGTGAATTTCAGCAGCAAGAAAAGAATTTTCCTGCATCCACCTAGCTTTGAGAATTTTTCTTACAAGTGGGAAAATAATTCTCAAAGCAAGGAGGATAAAAAATAAAAGCATTTACCTTTTGACTTATTTTGAAATTCCTTTTCCGATTCCACGATGACACCAGCAATATTACCAGCAAAGCTAGAATCATGCCATATTCTGAAACATAAACAGATGTGTAAAGAGAAATGGTAGATGCAGTTCTAGGATGTGCAAGCCTCGCACAGTCTCTTTATAAAAAGTGGGGCCCATCATGAAAGAGTGAGTTTTTTCATTTTGTTCCCGAGATGTGACCCACTTTTTTTAAAGGGACTGCATGGGGCTTGCACACTATAGGACTGTATAAATAATTCTCCTTACATTTTCAATGAATAATATTTGAAATCACAAACATTATCCTCATCAAACAATAAAAAAATGCAAGAAATACATTCCAAACTATGCATGATATACTACATTAGGTTGTAATAAGATTTCCAAGTGTTGGCTAAATGCAATAGAAGGCTAGTAACTATTTTATTGAACCTCTATTTATTAAACTTCCGTGTCCAGAACAAAATGAATGCATGTGGAGCCATTATTGACTTCATTGATTACCATAGATGTGTAATACCCCATATGATAAGAGGGTAAGATAAGTGATGTATGGAATCCCACGTTGCTTGGGAATGAGAAGTTCTTGCTCTTTTTAATGGTTCCAATGGGACTCCAATTATATCATTGACTAGTCATTTTGGAGTGTAAGCCATGTGGTTTGGGTCTTCTATTGGGACATTACAAATGGTATCAAAGCCTATCCCAATAAAAAATGTGGGACTTGAGCAGTGCCACCTATGATGGGCTAGCCCGGCAAGGACGTTGGGAATTTAAGGGGGGAAAGACTGTGATACCCTATATGATAAGAGGATAAGGTAGGTGGTTTATGGGATCTCACATTGCTTGGGAATGAGAAGTTCTTACTCAAGCAATCCTAAATAAATTAGGATAAATGTACTTAAGAGCTGAATCCCCAATGTGGTATAAAGAGTTGCCTATGCAATCTCTCTCTCTCTCTCTCTCTCTCTCTCTCTCTCTCTCTCTCCTCTTAGTTTCTGAGTAGTGTGTCTGGTGGAGATGTCGATGGAGTGCAGTTTTGGGGTGGAAGCTAAATCTTTTGTGTTTAGAAGGAAGGGGGGTAATCTTTTTAGTATTGCCGAAAAGTGTAGGAAATTTATTAAGGTTCTTTTCATTAGTGGTGATGTGGTGGTTTGGATGGCAAAGGTGGTTGAAGAATGTCTGAGTTATTCGGGTATTAGAGCTTTCTTTCGTACTAGAAGCGAGGGAAATAGAGTTTTCTTAATCCAACTTTCTCATAATTCATATGGAAGATTTGTTAAGATGATTGAGTTGGGTGAGGGTAAGGGGAAAGGAATCATTGTTGTTCCAGAAGGGAGGAATGGTAGTGGTATCGTGAAGAAGGCGCGTGAGATTGTTGGCTCTAGATCCTCTGTTTTAGCTCAAGATAACAGAGGTACTAACGGAGTAGTGAGGGAGTTAAGGTCCAGCGAAACTCCTTACTTAGATGCTGCCAAGAAATCTGTAGATGTTGATTTGGGTTTTAAAAATAGGTCTGATGAGGCTGAATCTTCTGGTAGAAATAAGAAGGTTGTTTTGAAGGAGATGAACAGTCGTAGGATCTCTTTTAATGAGGGTGACGGTTGTTATTCCGAGATGAGGAAAAAAGTGGGGGAAGTCGAGGGGTCTCTTTGGCACATTCGGGCGGAATTAATGGGGTGGAAAGAAAAAATCAGCTCTTTATTATTCTCTGTAGACGAGGGATTGAGTTTTCTGTTGGATTGGGGAAGTGGGTCATGTGGGCCTGAGTTCGTTAATTCTTCTGGATGCAAGTTAGATGGGCCAAGTAGAGGCCCAACAAGGAAGTCCACAGCGCACGCGTTTTGACCGAAAGTTTCTAGGTTTCGCTCTTCGACTACAGTGGTATCCAATGTTCAGAGGCCTGGTCCATTAACTCAGACGAGGTCGCAGCGAGGTGCGAACCGACAGGGACTTTTCTGCTGACGAATTCTATGTCTGTGAACAGTGAAATGTGAGGAGGGTTTAAAGAGTGTTCTCGCCCAATAGGTTCTGAGTTTCCTTCTTCGGCTTCGGCGGACATTAATGTTCAAAGATCTGGTCCGTCTACACAGACTAGGTCGCCGGTGAGGTGTGAGCCAATAGGGACTTTGGAGTTGTCGAGATCAACGGCCGTGAACAGTGAGGAGGGATATCATTCTGATTCAAAGCTGGTGTGCGCCCAGACCAGGGAGGAAAGGGGTTCGATTCTCTTAGTGTTTTCACAGAAGGGGTTGATGGTGGTGGGGGGATCTTCTAGCGGTTCCCCGTCATTGTCTTTGCCATTCCAAGATGGGTTGGTAAAGGAAGTGCCGTCGGAAGTTGTTTTGGGTTCGAGTCCTGTGCAGGTTGAGGAGGCAGTTGTTACGTTGCCTTGTGATAATAGGGCTGGGGTCTTGGAGGTGTGTAGTGAAGGCTTAAAGGAGTTAGATAATTCTGTGGAAGTGGTGCCCTATTCTATTCCTAATAATTCTGATCTTCAGTTGGTGTTGGGGGGAGGTGATGACTCCGTTTCATGTGAGTCAGGGGAGTTATCTAAATCTGACGAGGATGAAAATCCTGTCCCTTTGAGTTACATGAATCCAGACCTTGAATGGCCTTGGAACTCTTCTGATTGGGTTCTGAGGAAGGTTGAAGAGATTAGAGATGTGGTAGGGATTTCTTGTCATGGTTATGATGAACAGTTTAGAGCTCTTCTAATTGATATAGAGTAGGTCAACCTGAATTGGCCAAATCTGCTGCTAAAAAGAAGAGGGAACTTAAAAGGTTGGAGTGTTCTATCACCTATAAGTCTAAGAAAGGGTGTGTTTGGAGGGATAAAGGTAAGGAAAGGGCTGTTGCTGGTTTGTCATGAAGCCTAAAATAATTTCTTGGAATGTTAGGGGTTTAAATGATTATAGGAAGCGTTTAAGGGTGAAATATTGGTTGCGTCAATGGAAGGCCGATGTTATTTGCCTTCAAGAAACCAAGCTGAAATCTGTAAATCAAGCCATTGTCCAGAGTTTGTGGAATTGTTGTAGTGCGGGCTGGGTAGAGCTGGTCTCTAATGGGGCCTCGGGTGGTATCATTATTTTGTGGAATAGGAGGGTGGTACAGCTGGTGGAACATTTTGTGGAGGAATTTTTGGTGGCATGTCATTTTAAGAATCTTGAGGATGGGTTTGAGTGGGCGTTTGCTTGGGTTTACGGCCCAAATGCAGAAAGTAGGAGGTTTCATTTATGGGATGAAATGTCGGGTGTTTGTAGTTGGTGGAATTTACCTTGGTGTTTCGGAGGGGATTTTAATATTACTCGGTTTCCAAATGAGAGGACGGGGAATCCTTACTTTTCAAGTGCTATGGCTTCTTTTTCAGATTTAATTTTTGGATTAAATCTGATAGATTTGCCTCTGGTAGGTGGAGAGTACTCTTGGTCTAATGGTAGATCTTCTTCTAGGCTGGATAGGTTTCTGGTCTCGTCTTCTTGGGAAGCTCACTTTTCTGGTTTGATGCAGAAAGTTTTGCCGAGACTATGTTCCGATCACTTTCCCATTATGTTGGATTGCGGAGGAATTGTGAGTAGAAGAAGTTATTTTAAATTAGAGAACATGTGGTTAAAAGTTGAAAGATTTGGGGAAATGGTTAGAGGCTGGTGGTGCTCTTATAATGTTTCTGGCACTCCTAGTTTTGTTTTGGCTAGAAAGTTGAAGTTGCTTAAGTTAGATTTGATAAGATGGAATAAAGAAGAGTTTGGATTGTTGGATTCCAAGAGGAAACGGCTTATGGAGAAAATGAAAACTTTGGAAGAGAACGAGGTGCAAGGCTTGTTATCGGAAGAGGATAGAATCAGAAAATTTGGGGTGGTATCTGAATTGGAAAACTTAGCCTTAATGGAAAAGATTTCATAGAGGCAAAAATCGAGAGTGTTGTGGCTGAAGGAGGGGGATAGATGCTCCAAATTTTTTCATCAAATGGCTAATTCTCATAGAAGATATAATGCGATTGAGGTTCTTCGGGACGGGGACAGGTTAATGACGGATAAAGAAGAGGTGAAGACCCATATTGTGAAGTTTTATGAGCAGTTGTTTTCAGAAAAGTTTGCTTGGAGACCAAAATTGGACAACCTTGCTTTTGATTCTTTGGAGCAGTTGGATGCTGAGTGGCTGGAAAGAGAGTTCGAAGAAGAAGAAATTCTAGATGTGGTTAAAGGTATGGACAAGGATAAGGCTCCGGGTCCGTCTTATACCAAAGAAGGCAGGGGCTGTGGAGATTAGGGACTTTAGGCCTATTAGTTTGGTGAATGGTATTTATAAAATTATCTCTAAGGTGCTGGCAAATCGCTTGAGTAGGGTGATGAAGAGGTTAATTTCACCATCTCAAAATGCTTTTGTGAGGGGTAGGCAGATTTTAGATTCTGTTTTAATTGCTAATGAATGTTTGGAGAGTAGATTGAAGGTGGAGAAAGCTGGTATTCTTGTTAAATTGGATATGGAAAAGGCTTACGATCATGTAAGCTGGGATTTTCTTGATTATTTATTGATGAGATTTGGTTTTGGCGTTAAATGGTGTTCGTGGATTAAGCATTGTGTTTCAACTTCAAAATTTTCTATTTTGGTGAATGGTGAACCGGCAGGTTTCTTTAGTAGTTCTCGCAGTTTGAGGCAAGGTGACCCCATTTCTCCCTTTCTTTTTGTTATGATCATGGAGGCTTTTAGTAGAATGATTGAGAAGGAGGTGGAGGGTAATTTTTTGTCCAGTTTTGTGGTGGGTAATGAGACTAGGAATAGTCTAAAGATTTCTCATTTGTTATTTGTTGATGACACCTTGATTTTTAGTGAGCCTAATTTGGAAAACATTCGTGCTTTAAGAGCCCTTTTACTCTGTTTTGAAGCTGCTTCGGGGTTAAGAGTTAATTTATCGAAGTCTGAAATTGTTCCTGTTAGAGACGTTCAGAATTTATCAGACTTGGCCTATTTATTGGGGTGCAGAATTTCTTCTTTGCCTTTGAAGTATCTTGGGCTTCCTTTGGGAGCCTCTTTTAAAGCTGTCAACATATGGGATGGGGTGATTGAAAAAATTGAAAAGCGGTTAGCGGGTTGGAAGAGAATTTACTTGTCTAAGGGGGGAAGACTAACTCTGATAAAGAATACTTTGTCCAATCTGCCCACATATTTGCTTTCACTTTTTCCTCTTCCGGCAAGAGTTGAAAAGAGGATAGAAAGTTTATTTCGAAATTTCTTATGGGGAGGAAATGGAGAGGATAAGAAGTTTCATTTGGTTAGTTGGAAGAAGCTTTGTCAACCATTGGATTGTGGTGGTTTGGGGATTAAGGATTTAAGGGTGTTTAATAGAGCATTACTTGGAAAATGGCTTTGGAGATATCAATTGGAGAGTAAAGCCCTTTGGAAACATGTGATAGAAGTAATATATGGAAGTTTATGGGGAGGTTGGTGTTCTAAGGTAGCTAGTGGAGCTTATGGGGTTAGTTTGTGGAAATTTATTAGAAAATGATGGGATTCCTTCTCCAACAATTTCAGATTGAAGGTGGGTGATGGAAAGAGGATTCTCTTTTGGCATGATCTGTGGTGTGGGGATACTGCTCTCAAGCTGGAATTTCCTTCTCTTTTTAGAATTGCTAGGGATCACAATGCATCTATTTATGATTCTTACTGCAGTAGTAACAACAAGGTTGAATGGAATATCATTTTTACAAGGGACGTTAACGACTGGGAAGTGGATGAAGTTAAGGCTCTGCTGGTAAAACTCTACAGTTCTAAGTTGGTGCTTGAAAGAGAAGATAGTATGGAGTGGATTTCTGCTGGAAATGCTAAGTTTTCAGTCTCAACTTACTACAGAATTTTGTCAAGCCTTAGAAGTTGTGAGTTCCCTTGGAAAAGTATTTGGAAAGTAAAAGTTCCCTCTAAGGTTGCTTTTTTCTGTTGGGTGGCATCTTTGGGTAAAGTATTGACCACTGATAATCTTAGAAGGAGAGGTATGCTCATTGCTAATTGGTGTGTTATGTGTAAACGGGATGGAGAATCAATAAATCACCTTTTTCTTCACTGTGAAGTGACTAGTTATTTGTGGAATGAGGTTTTGAGTTGGATAGGATTACATTGGGTAATGCCTAAAGATGTGGTGGATCTGTTGGTAGGGTGGAAGTTTGGGAAGGGCTGTAAAAAGGCGGCAAGAGTTTGGAAGATGATTCCTCCTTGTCTTATGTGGTGCATTTGGCTTGAAAGAAATGAGAGATGCTTTGAAGATAAAGAACGCTCATTGGGAGAGCTTAGGGATTTGTTCTTGAGCACTTTGAGTTCTTGGGTTAAAGCTTTTGTATACGTCCTGTGTACTTAGGCTTATGCCTATTTCTTTAAATAAAATTATTACTTATCAAAAAAAGAAGTTCTTACTCTTTATAATGGTTCTAATGGGGCTCCAATTGTATCATTGACTAGTTCCTTTAGAGTACACCATACAGGCCAAGTGGTTTGAGCCTTCCATTGGGGCATTACAATATGACTCCACATCACCACCATTCACCGCCACCTATTCTCCTCTACTCCACCACCACAACCTTTGTCCCAACCCTTTAATGTTCCACTCCTCCCACAATCTCAACCACCACAACCACAACTGCTCCATATTTTTTGTGGTTTTTCTGGCTTTAAGATAGAACTTCTTTAGTGTGGCCCAACATTAGAAAATTATTTTCAAGGTCTCAAAAAACAGATAATTTATTTTCCTCAAGAATATTTTCAGTAAAAGAAATACAAGTTAATAAATACGGGAATGCAACTTCATATAGTAAAATACATGATGTATAGATATCCACTAAGTTATTCGTTCACAAGTAGATTCAAACTCTTCATAACAACAACCCCCCCCCCCAACAAAAAAAAAAAAAGACAGAAGAAAAAAAAAAGTTGTCCATTATCACCACATACTCCTTTATCTATGTATATACTTGCACATTTTACAAATTAAAATAGGAATGACTAGGTTTCTTATCAGAAGTAGGCAAACAAATTATGTACATCTCCAAATTTAAACAAAAATTTAAGGGGAAAAAAACTAAATTGTAAGGGATCAACCATGAAACAATATGAACTATGAGTGGAGTCAAAATCTCCTTTGTCTTGATAATGTTACGGTAGTAATGACTTACAAAGAAGGACAAAAGAGAGAGATTGTGAAAGAGAAGAATCTTGGAGCAGTTGGAGTTAGGGAATCACAAGACTGAAAAAACAACTGAGAAGGGTTGTCACTTCTGTCCAGTTGGAGAAGCCTTTACAGTAATCCGCATATTGTAGCGCTCTGAGAGATTGTTCCTATTTTCATTCTATAGTGCATATGGAAGGAAATAAACGACCGGAACTTCAAAGATAGGAAACCCTTGCTAGAGGAGATTAAATTACTCTTTATAATACGTCATTCCTATGGGCTTAATCTATTGATTTCAATGGGCTAAATTTTCATAATTGTCTTGTATCTATTCCTTTAATTAGGTGTTTCCTCTGGTATACTTCCTGTGGGGATATGCCTATAGTTCTATTAGTATGAATAAAATCTTTTACTTTTTTTTTGATAAGTTAACAGAGTTTCATTCATCATAAAGAAATAGGCGATGCCCAAGTACACGGGGGGTATACAAAGAAAACACCTAATTACATTCTAAACTAGAGGAGCGAAGATAAGAACTCATGTACAGCCCCTCCCCTGAGTACAATAGCAGAAAACCAGCTAAGCAAAGTACTTATAAAAAACTTCCAAAATGCATCTATATTGCGTTCCCTATCATTAAAACACCTCTCATTTCTTTCCAACCAGATACACCACATAATACACAGAGGCATCATTTTCCATGCAGCTACCACTTCGGAACAAGTATGCATATGAGAATTGGTCCAGCATGCAAGAAGATCTACCACTGCTTTTGGCATAACCCAGTTCAGCCCAACCCTTCTAAACACTCCATCCCACAGCACTTTTGCCATTTCACAGTGAAGGAGTAAATGATTCACTGATTCCGCTCCTTTCCTACACATAAAGCACCAGTCCAAAACAATCATACCACGCTTCCTCAAGTTATCTACAGTCTGAATATTCCCTAGTGCTGCTGTCCATGCAAAGAAAGCCACCCTTGTCGGAACAAAAGCCTTCCAAATCCTTTTCCAAGGAAAGCGAGTATGGTGTTGATTTAACATCACCTTATAGAATGATCGAGTTGTAAACTTTTTAGATGCTGTTTGTCTCCAACATAGTTGGTCCCTGCCTTGTCTTCTTATCTCCACTGAATACAACAATCTGAAAAAATCAGTGACTTCTTCTACTTCCCAATCCTGGGCAGATCTGGAGAAACTTACATCCCAAAGCACCACTCCATTGGAGAAGCTCATCA
>QEOT01003527.1:118896-161104 GCA_003123785.1 Pterocarya stenoptera | reverse complement strand
GAGCCCCATTAAGTCCCTCAACAACCTCGGTAATTTCCCCTGCTTCCTTATCCTGAACGTAAAGGACAATTTCTAACCCACCCGAGGCTTCAACTATACTTATCGGCTCCTTCTGTGCTGATAACACTTTGCCATTACTCTCTAGAGGCTCGCCTATACGTGGCGACAGAAACTCTGCCTCCGTCGACCCATGCTGTTCAGGAGCCGAGGTGATAGGGGCTATGGTGACGGCATCCACACAGCCGAGACGATGGGAACTCACCCCTCCAATATCCACAGAACCTGCTCTCAGCTCCTTCTGAGCCGATACGTCTTTTTCTTTACTTTTGAGAGGCTCGTCTATACGTGGCAACAAAGTCTCTACCTCCATCGACCAGTTCTGTGCCGGAGCCGATATGATGGGAGCCGATATGACGGGAGCTAAGTTGAATCCTCCATTCTCCACAGAGCCGAGACGGTAGGAGCTCACCCCTCCAAGCTCCACATAACCTTCTCTGGCAATCTATATTCCTTGTCCTATAGAGTAAGTGTCCCTGACACAAGGCGCCCCCCAAAGCTGCTTTCTTCGTGTGGACAGCATCATTGGGCAAGATACTCACTACCGACAATTTGAGGAAGCGGAGGGTTATCATAGTAGATTGGTGTTATATGTGTAGGGGAGGGGGAGAGTCGGTAGATCATCTTCTATTGCATTGTGAGACAGCAAGGGCTTTATGGAATGAGGTGCTTAGTAGAGTAGTGTTGGCTTGGGTTATGCCGGAGAATGTGGTGGCAGCGTTGGCCAGCTGGCCAAACATTGGAGGTATGCATCAGATTAAAGTGGTCTGGAAGATGATTCCAATGTGTATCATGTGGTGCCTGAGGAAGGAATGTAATGCATGGACGTTTGAAGACAATGAGAGATCGTTAGAGGAACAGTTAGCATCATTTTATAGCACTCTTTGTACTTGGGCCATTGTTGCATGGCCCTTTATGATTTTCTTGTCTCTCTTGCGCCCTCTTAGCTAGGGCTTCCTAATGTATATACTGGGATAGGCCTATTCTTTGAGCATAAAGTTTTTTTTTACTTATAAAAAAAAAAGTAAGTGTCCCTTTTAATCTTGGTAGATGGTGGACACCAGAGTGAGAATCCCATTTCTTTCCTTTTTTTTTAAAGTAAAGAGGACAAATGTAAAGTTCCCTAAAGACTTATTTATTTTTTTAGGTGTTCTAGAGGTAGTTTTTGCTCTCGTACCTGCCCACCAGGATAGATTTTCTTTCAAGAGAATTCTTTTAAAGCGTCGAAGGTGTAATTAGTAAAGGATACACACTGTTGGATACATGCTAGTTTTTTTAGCAAAAGTTCATCTCTAACTCATAACAACATATTTCATCATAATTTTTCTTTGATAAGTAAGAAAATTTATTAATCCACATAATTATGCATAGCTCAAGTACACAGGAAGTATACAACATATTTCATCATACTTGTGACTTATTGAAGACACAAAAACAGTTACCGCACACATCTGGAAAAACATATATAAGGAAGAAAAAGAAGGATAAATCACTCCTGCATTAAAGAACAACGAAAGGAACTGAGCAAATAAATAACGTGCCTGGCGAAGAAACTTTGAATTTCATCCGATGACACCAAAACTGCAGACGGCTGAGACAGCGCTAGAGTATTTTTGTACCTTACAATCGGAGCCACAACCATTTCCCGTCCAGGATCTAAAGATGAATTAGAAAGAAAAGAATGCACCAAATCTCAAATACATGATTATTTTTTATTTCATGAAATACACTATGGAGAAATCCTTTAGAAGCACTTACTTGAACAACCAATAACCCCAGAAAGATTGAGTAGTCGTACGCAAGGATATCCATCAATAAACTTGTACATTGACTTTTGAAGATCAGGAACTGACTCCATAGAGTTCAACTGTCCTGAAGTATCGAGGTTAAGATCAATAACATTTCAAGAAGATACGAATAAAGAATATCAAATGGATGGAGAGAGAGAGAGAGAGAGAGAGAGATCTAAGTGAGCACGGTTTAGTGAAAAAAGGAAGAAGTATTATGGGTGGTTAGAGAGACACATATAAAAGCTAATCGTGTAGATTGGTTTGGACTTCCTGCAGTTTTCAAATGCAAGGCAGTACCTGTTAATCTAAACCTGCATACACCATTTTATCTAAAGAAAAACAATTCAAATGCATACAGGAGGGTAAAGTCAAAACTCTACCAATAAATAGTCCTATTAATCAACCAAAAGCATCGAACAAAGAGATATTAGTAACGGTAGGTTTATAGAAAAAAGAAAAAAAAAATAGAGGATCGGAGAAGTTGAGGAGAGAACTCACCGGAGACAGAGAGGCGAAGATGAAAGTTGAAGAGCAAAAGAAGATAAAGAAACTTGATGGCCATGGCCTATTAGTCACTTTGATTACGCCTTATGAACTACAAAGCCCTAAACCATGGACGTCTTTTTGCAGGTTGCGCTCTCTCTCTCTCTCTCTCCCTCCCGTCTAAACGGACGCTTTCTATACTATGAAGCAGAAGGACTGACCCTGCCACACACGCAGGGAGGGACCTAAGTGGACGGATTGAATTTCCAAACGAGGAGAAAACGGATCCGACTTCCGACCATTGCTCTACTCGATTATCTACCAATCTGAAAATGGATCGGGTTGATTATTAATCACTTTTATGAAAATAAAACAAATGGTCCCCAATTTAGGATGGCACTATATTCATNTCTCTCTCTCTCTCTCTCTCTCCCTCCCGTCTAAACGGACGCTTTCTATACTATGAAGCAGAAGGACTGACCCTGCCACACACGCAGGGAGGGACCTAAGTGGACGGATTGAATTTCCAAACGAGGAGAAAACGGATCCGACTTCCGACCATTGCTCTACTCGATTATCTACCAATCTGAAAATGGATCGGGTTGATTATTAATCACTTTTATGAAAATAAAACAAATGGTCCCCAATTTAGGATGGCACTATATTCATATATATATATATATATATATATAATATACACACACTCCGTTATACGTTAAATTTAAAAATAAAACATATCTTTCATCTTTCTTTATTCGAACAAAACAATAAATAAAAAAGTAGTCAATTATAAAGTAAATTTGAATAGCAAAGTTACCGATTAAAAAAAAAAAACATATTTGAATAGCAAAGCAAAAACAACTTAATTTCTTAAACTTTGATTGAAATTACGAGAAGCTGTTGTGAGTTTGTTAATGAGCTATATAACTTCATCTCATTAAATTACATGCTTTAGTTCTCTTCTATTTTTTCCTAAACAACTCTCCATTAAATAAAACTGATAATATGGGGGGACAGCGTGAGAATCCTCAAAATAAACCTTATTCCAATTAATACAGAGCAAATAAAAAATTATCGAAAAAATGGTCAATGAACATTAACTTTTGGCAAAGTCTGCCGATTATCGTCACTATTGACTGTTTCATAATTCATTTGACCCAATTAATTGCAAATAAAACCCCAAAAAGAGAACGATAATACAAGAAAATAGTTGAGTTTAAATCATAGTGAATCCACTATCCCATCTTGCATAACTATTTGGTTGGGAGAGAAGATTTCAATCAGAAGGTTTAATTAACCCCTGAGCAAAGCTTTTACCCAGCTCGCAAAAGTGTACCACGAGTAGAGCTAGCGACCATATAAAAGCCATATCGACTAAAAAGATATTACAAGTTACCTCGAGTAAAATATCCCAAAGAAATAAGTAAATAGATAATTTTCTAAAAAATAAAAATAGATAAATAGATAAAACATTTACTGGTACAGATGAAAGATCAGGGAAAAAAAAACAATGAAGAAGAAAAAAACTCATACTTCGACCTTCTAAGCATTTCTATTTGAATAGCCCTGTAGAAAATACACCCAAACCTCTAAAAAAGTAAAAATCAAAGTGCTGAACTATTGCAGATAAATGGGGTCAAATTGACTTCTTCACTCAAAACCCTAAAAAAAGAAAAATCCCCTATGTTTGCAAACCAAAGTCTACTTCAGCTCGCTTCAGCACAGATGTCACCCTCGTAAAAAATTCCGGTTCGCTTTCTTTGATATCGTCAAGTGTCCTTGACTCATGCTCATCAGCCTAATTAGTCAAAAAAGAGCCA
Source organism: Pterocarya stenoptera (assembly GCA_003123785.1). Taxonomy (NCBI): domain Eukaryota; kingdom Viridiplantae; phylum Streptophyta; class Magnoliopsida; order Fagales; family Juglandaceae; genus Pterocarya; species Pterocarya stenoptera. Next base: position 156,954 of record QEOT01003527.1, on the reverse strand, counting down.
TTAGAGATGATCTAAAGTGAGGTGAATCCAGGGAGGAAAAGATGTGCAGCACAAATGTCAATGTAATAGGCACAACAATACAATCTTTCTGATATTGACCAATAGATTTAATTGTCACCACCATGGCTCACCTATCTATTCGCCACTTTCAATGGTACAACTGCAATTACCATTGAAGTGTTTGAGTTTGTAACGCTAATGTCTTAAAAATAGAGTATGGTGGTTAGGAGAGACAAATCGTGCAGCTGACTTCAAACAGTTGGGAATCTTTGGAAAAGAAATTATGGAATTGAGAGGTTGAATGGAGAAAATGAAAATGAATTGGTACATTCAGAAAGTACTAAGTATATTACAGAGAACAGGAAAAAACATTGAAGGTTTAAAAAGCCCAAATTGCTTCATGGTTTGTAGCTGATAAAGACCAATACTTCAAATTTGTAGATAGCGAAAGCAGAGCATTGAACAGGATTTTTAACGTGCTGAACATTGCAGCAATCTTTATCAATCCTAGATATGATGAGCAAGCATAACTCCATAAGCCATCCGCCAACAGAATAACTCCAAAAATAAAGGTTATTTAAGCACCTCTGAGTTTTAACAGTTCATTGGGGCTTCCAACTTCTATATTTCCAAGAAGATAAAAATCTTGATATACGAAGTGATATGAGAGATAAATAATTGCAAGGTAAACATAGCAAGGATGAGCATTTTCTCTCTTTTTCGATGAGTAGCAACTAGCACTTCCTTTGAATCAATTCCAAAGTTCAAATAATTTAGTGGTGGCTTGGACGAGTATTGTTAGCATTTGTTCATTTGATAGAAAGTCAATCAATGAGAGATACCTCTTTAAACTTTAATAAAATTAAGTTTGACACAGATGCTGGCTTTGCCCGATCCCACCTAAAGAAATGATAGAACCAAGCACAAAAATGTCAGTGACAAAAGCACACATTCACTGTCAAGGCAACATCAAACTTGATGAGAGAAATAGCATGTAATACCACGGATTTATTAAAAGGGAGGTGAATGGGATCCACATTACTTGGGAGGGAGAAGTTCTTACAAATTCAAATATTCCAAGGGGATTCAATTGTAACCTTAACTAGCCCTTTAGAGTATAGGCCCAAATGGGGCTGAAGCTGTCTGTCATTGAGTCGTTACATCGAGTCCATACTCTAAAAAGATTAGTCAATGTTAAACTTGAAGTCCCTTGGAATCATTATAAATAATAAGAAATTCTTCATCCCAAACAATGTAAGATCCCATTCACCACCACTTACATCTAATCTGAGGTACTGACATACACACAACGCGTCATAAAACTCAAAGTGAAATCATTTTTGCTGGGACAATAATCTAGTTTAAATAACTTGATCTTATAGCTATGCTACAGCTTGAAGAAAATTATCGAAGATGGTTTATAGTTAGATGATTTACAGAAAGAATCAAACTGCACCAAACTGCTCAGAGGTGCCACAAAGTCAAAGAGACTCGTCAAAATAGAACTGAGAGAGAGAGACAAGAGAACGGAGGGCTGGCAGTGAGAGAAGTCATGATGACAAGTGGATGAACTAAAGAAGCGGCCCTTATAAGAGATGAATAGTAGAAAAAAAAAAGGTGGTCAAGCCAATACTAATTTAGATATTAGGCTCTGTTTGCTGACTTGACTACAAATCTCATACCTCAAAAGACTAGTTTTATAACTTCAGTATGGTATTTTATTTAACCTTTTTACCAAATTCGAGGCATGGTACAGACCTAAGAACTGAACAATCACCTTGGGAAGAATGAATGCCAAATGGTCAATCATATCCAATATAAATGCAACCCTATACCTCACAAGCATTAACTCATTAACAGATCGCCACATTCCACGCCCAACATCTTTTGCAGACTGTTCTCTCACACTTCGTCCATGCCACAACTCTTTTGCAACATACATCACTTCTTCAACATCAACCTATAAAAGGGCAAAAGATTACATGCAATTACTGAGCTGAAAAGTATCTCCTCCCCACCTTGAATAGCAGGTGTAGGGTGACGTTAGGGATTCATCCTAGGTAGATGAAATGTATCTACCTATCATGACAAACTATATGATCAGACAAATTTTGCAATTATAATAAGGGGAAGGGGAGCTCACTAACCCAAGTGCAGATAAGGTATACAAGAACAAAACCTAAATTACCCTCTCAGAAAAGGGGGAAAAAAAAAACAAAATATGTAACTTCTGCTCCAGAGAACCAGTGGAAAAAATAACATTTAAAGAGCTACTTTTAGTGATAAACTTATCAACGGAAACTTCAAACCTCAACTTCCATGGCTGTGCCATACAATGACTCCTCATACTCAATAAGGCGTTGATGAAGCATCCCGTAATGATCCATATCAAAATTTACAATAGGCTCTGTTTGAACTTGTAACCCTGCTAGTTGTGTCACAACATAGGAGGCCATAACCTGTCCGAAAATTGCAGGGATGGTACCTAAAACGGGTATTATGCGAACCCTAAAGCCTGGAACTATCTGAAATCAGGATAAGAAGTTAGAATGTCTATAAGTAGGGAATATATATTTTGGCTGAGGAAAAAAAAAAGAGCATGCATCATATAAATTTCTTTTTGGGCGTATTTTACAATATCTCAATAAATAATCATAGTCATCAGAATTCTTGGGAGTAAATTACGAAATAATAATACTAATATTAATAATAATAGTAGTAGTAGTAGTAGTAGTAATAATAATAATAATAAGAATTTTGTGATAAGTAGAATTTTATTTATCAAGAAACTGGGTAGAGCCCAAGTACACAGGAATAATGATAATAATTATAATGAATACTTCAAACTAACAAGGAAATATCTGTACCTGATAGTCTGAGGGATTTTCTTCTTCTCCGCTTGGTCCCTTAAATGGAAGAAGTTTTGCCTTAGGTTTCTCTAATGAAAACACAACGGGAATACCACCATCAATGCCATAATCTTTCCTCAATCGGTGTCTCACCTGAAATAAATAATGTTTGGAATAAGGACTCGTATGCTCAATGCAAGGAATAAGCACAATCAAAAGCATGTCCACTTCACATCTTTAATAGATGAAGGCACAATCTGGTTCCATGCCAATATGGTGATACCTTGATATAAACTGTGTACCAACAAAAAATAGCATGTCCCATTATGTGACTTCCCAAATACATTAATAGCCATCTAATAGAAATAAAGTCTACTAATCAAAGTCATATGTCATCCAAAAACTTGGGGAGAAAACAAAAAAGAACTTGATGAATGATGTTGGGGGAAAACAAATAGTAGGTGCAATCAAGGACGGACATGATTACTTGAAGTGCACATCAACTTCACAGCATTGAAGGCTAGAAAGAGGGGTTGGAGGACAGAATCAGCATCAGAGGATGAGAGACCAAGAAGAGAGGTGTTCAGGCTCCTCTTCTTCTTTTTTTTCTTTTTTCTTTTTTTGAAGATTGGTTTAATTACTTTTATTCTTCTTTATTCCTTTCTAATTGTTTCAGCAAAATATCTCCTTGAGTGAGTACTAATAGATTTAGATGAAAGTGTTACACTGAAGTTTGAACTCTAAATTAAAGCTTTAAGGACTAAATTGACCAAATTTGGACTTCATGGACCAAATTGACAAAAGATAAAACTCACACAAGCCAATGCATATTTTAGGTATACATCTGAGATTTATTATATCTAGAGTGCTACAATGCAGAAGAAATTAATACCCACAATTTAGAAATGGGCATATTTTATGCAACATAGTCATGCAAAAGCAAGAAAGATGAGCATATTCAAAACCGTCGAACAGTTTAAAACTTTGTAATGTGAAGAAGCAAAAATCATTACAGCTCGAGATAGTGGATCATTTGTTGACTCTTTCAAATCTGCAACACGTATTCTTGTTGGATCAGCTCTTGCACCAGCTCCTGTAGCTGATAGAACCTTAAGACCCCTACGCACACATGCAGCAAGAAGTGCCACCTATTACATATAATGGATCAAACGGATTGAAAATTAAAAATTGATTAATACCAAAACTTATATTTGGAATACAACAGTGAATAATATTTTTTTTTTATAAGTAAACAATTTTATTAAATAATTATAGGCATAGCCCAAGTACACAGTGAATAATAATGATAAGTGGGTGGAACAAATATTTTAGTTGTCAAGAGATTTAGTAGTTTCATCAGCAAAACAAATTTAGTGGCTGTCTAACATCCTGTTTGCGTCATTCTCACATGCATTTCAAGCCATTCTTGCAATCAAAGGTCATGAAAAATCTATAGCAACACTCTTAAATGTCTTTTTATAAGTAAGAAATTTATTATAAAGAAGCAATACTCTTCTTACTTCAAAGGAATCTCAACCTCATTTTGCTTCATGACAAGTTGATTACTGAATTATTCGATAAAACTACAAACCCAATGATCTTATTTTCTACAGCTTTTTCCTTATTGTTTGAGAAAAGGACCATAGTTGATTACTAAATTATTTGAGTATTCAATTGTTGTACTACTTGTGCTGGGAAAGGTAAATTTATGACAAGTTAACATAAGGTATAGGCAAGAAAATTTACCTTTGTATCGATGTTATCAATGCAGTCCAACACATAATCAGGGTTTCCTGAAAGAATTTCTTCTTCTGAAGATGCATCATATAATAGCACTCTTGCATCTACATGGCACTCTGGGAAGATTGACAAGAAATGCTCTTTGAGGCACTGGGCTTTTGGAATGCCAACATCTGCTCTTGTTGCAACAGCGTGTCGGTTAAGTGATGAAAGTGATACCTTCTCATGCAATTAATGAATGAGTACATGTATTTTATGACAAAAATTGAACAAATTCAAATAAATGTAATTTGATAGCAGAAATCAGTAATCTTTCTATCTTTTTTATGCTACCAATCATGGGCTGATATCACTACCTAGCCTACTTAAGAGTTAATGCAGACTATTGTGTAATAGCAAATGAATCAAGTGACATATTAGAGAGGCCTAAAACACAATAAGAGGCCACAAACACTAAAAAGAAAAGCAAACCAAAAGGCTCTGGGAGGTAAAGTAAAAGTCAACAGCGAACATACCTGGTCAAAGTCCACGAGGAGAAGCCTACCAACGCCTGATCTCAAAAGCATAGATGCAGCATGACTGCCAACCCCTCCAAGACCAATGACCACAACATAAGATGCAGTCACTTTCTGTTGAGACTCGAGGCCAAAGAATTGAATGTTCCTAATAATAGCAAGGAAGTAACAACTTTAATTGTGGTTTTTCCTATAAAAAAAAAAACTACATGAAAAATGACTTCACCTAAGAAGAAAACAGAGAGATTTTGAGAAAGACCCCTAACCCCTGCACTCCAGGCCCCAACACAAAAACATAGACTCTATAGCTGCATATATGTATTATTATATTTTTGAAAGAAAATAAATATGAACACAGAGTAAAATATTTTGAATAAATCATTTACTAAACAAAAGAGCAAAAAGGGGTCCATTCAGTTAAGGTATATAGTAAAACATTTCCACCAATAATTTTAAGATAAAATTAATTAAAGCTTGCTCAGCATACTAATCTTTCAGTGCCTAAGTAAAGTTGGTTAAAATCAAGAAGATTTTCTTCGCAACTAAAATATGTAAGACATTCTATAACATGACATCTACGTAAACACAATCTTTTCCTATAAGTATCCACGTAAATAAAATATAGAAGTGGAAAAGGCCAATTCCATTGACCATAACTAGCCTTGTACATAAGCGTGGTTCCTATATAATAAAATCAACGAAAAGATCACACATGTATTTTTTTTTTTTATGGTTAATCAAGAAGTTTTATTCAAAGAAGTAGGCAAAGCCCAAGTACACATGGAGTATACATGAGAATAACCTAATTAGAGTAACACACATGTATTGAAAGCCAAATCTCAAAAATCAGGCTGAAAATATTTTAGGGACACACATTCAAGGGGAAAAAACTCGTTAGTCACTTAACTTGTGACACCTGTAGTACCTGGTCAATTGTTCGGAAACTATCTCGTCTTTTAGAAGCTCTAAACCAGCCACCCTATCACTCTGATTCCCAGCAACTGCATAGGCTTTAGCATGCCCAGATACAAGTCCTTTCTCTTACATAAATTTTCATAATAATTACACATATCGAGTTGGTTAGTCAACGAAATCGCTAATCAAAACTGTGTAAGAAAGATTAGATCAATCAATTTTTAAATAGCAACTGCACTCTAATCCACTATGAGATGTGAGAATTGAGGGAACATGTTGGAAATTTTGACCAATATTGCATGACAATAATTCTAGCATTGCACCTTAATCTATGATTATTGCTGCCTCGAGCAGCACCAAGGAATACAGAGAGCATTGGAACTATTTAAATTTCATAAATTGTTTAAGAAAATATCCTTACACTCCTCCAACTTTTGGCAAGCATTAAGGACACAATTATAGGCTCTTGAATTTTGCATCTTTACTTTCTACTTATACTTCCGTAACTCCACAATGGTGTTAGGATACAACATAGCAGGCCTCATCACAAAGATTGCAGATCTTAGAAGTACATTTAGAGATACATGTGTTTCAATACATGCCAATGCAGCATTAAGGCAACCATTAAGAATCTTTGACAGGAATATCTCAGTGCATGGTGGCTCTACATTTTATATCTATTCTAATTTCCAACCTTTCTTTTGCATCTATCGTTATACAGAGGCCAAGCACATTTAAAATGAGTTGAATCGGGATAGGGAAAAAATACATCTTGAGCAGAAAAATAAGCAGTTCGCTTTCTAGAAGTTTTCCTCTTGAATAAATCTTGATAGATCACTTACCATGGATTTTAATTGCCTTTTTCGTGCATTGTCTTGCCACCCTTCTGCAAAGATATACAATAAATGCCAGTACAGTACAATTAACTTCAGCCAAAAACAACAACAGATTTTGCATAATATTTCAAATTTATTAATCTTTTCTAGTTTTGAAAGTCTGTTTAGTTTTGAAGTTCCATGCTGTGAGTTCAATGTTCTGAATGGCTGTCCCAATTACAGAAAACCTGCGTCAATGGATTAAAAGAAAAAGAGCAAGGAGATTTCTAGAACAATTTCTTATGATTTTCTTTCTTTTAATGATGAACGACAACAGTCAGGAATCCAAAATGTTCTATTAGCCATAGTCGAGCGAAGACATCGCTGTCAGAGAAATAAAAAATCTAATAGCGGTTACGAACTGTTTTCAGTAATCAAACAAATTATATAGGTAGCTTTACGAAGTTCTAATTCTCGAAAACGATATTTGATATATATATATAAATTTATATATATATAAGTTGTATGATTATGTGTTTGGCTGACCTAGTAAGCTGAAGGAAAGGAAGGGAAACAAATTTCTATGTTTTGTTTTAAGACGTTTTGGGCTGATTGGGTTTGTCTTTATTTCCCTGGTCTTTCTCGGCAACCAAACAGAGCGCGATTGTTCATCTATCGATGAGGAAATGACAGAATTCAAAATGGCCGCGAAGCGGAGAAAGATAAAAGACTCGCCTTGGAAGAAGCTTTAGAAGAAAGACGGTGGAAACAGAGCCCAAAAGCACTCCAGCTCCCACCAACGCCAGATATTTTACTCTCTCCATTTTCACTCTCCTTTTCTTTTCTTACACTTCGCCTTCCTCGGGTCCCAAACTGATCCAGCGAATCTGGAATTTGGAAGTGAGAGTGTGGGCGGTTTTGATTGGGTTTGGGCCGCTGGAGCGTTATCTGGACGTGAAGTTATTCCGGGTCGGGCAGATTTCTTAAAGAGCACCAGCCACGGTAGCAATGCATACTTTATACCCACTATATAACTGCTTTTGATTCTTTCTTCTTTGTTTTTTATTCATCACTCTCATCCACTCTCTCTCTCATCATAACTCTCTCTCTCCAACATCTCTCTCATCAGCAGCTCTCTCTCGTTGGCTCTTTCTCTCATCGTCTCTCTCATTCTCGATCTCTCTCTCTCTCTCTCATCTTCTCTCTCTCAACCTAAGCTCTCTCTCAGTCCGGTAATAATTTTGAATGAGGTCATATTTGAAACAGTTGGGCTGATATTGGGCATTTAACAACCTCCAATCAAAACAAGACACATAGGAAATTTCATCCTACACATAATACATTTGATCTCATCTGATTAAACCTACGAAAGTGCCATATGAGAAGAACGTGAATAATTGATTTGCATCCGTCAAACTTCAACTTGTGAATAACCATACCACTGCCGCACCAAACCAAATCCATCGCTGCCACAACCAAACAATGTCGTAGCACCACCAAGCTCCGTCGCCCCCCACTGACATCTTTTCCTCTGCCCCCCACTGCCTGTCGAAGCTTTTTTCCCTCAACTTGTTCCTTCGCCCACCACAGCAGCTGTCATCGTCGACAGAGGTCGCTGCCGTCTCCTTTGCCACTCCATGGTTTGATTTTCGCACTGACTTCTCACTAATTTGTCGACTGATTTTACACTGATTTTCCTTGCATATTTTTCTCGAAAGTTTATTAAAATAATTGGGATAATTTTCACTGATTTGGGAGAAAATTATTCATCTAGTAAAGGACCCTCAAGCAACACCATGATTCTTAAAGCTATGCTCTTTCTAGCATAATCAATCCATCTATTTTCCTATATTTTTCTCCATTTTTGTTCTAACTACATGAAAATTAAAACTTAGTGTATAAGTAAAACTAAGAGTAATTAGAAACGATAATCGAGAAAGAAAGAGTGGTGGCATAAAAGAATATTAATCAAATTTGGGCTAAATTACCATTGCAATCAATTTCAAAAGTGAAATAATAAGGCTCCTCTTTGTATGAGAAAGTTCCAAGAATAAAGACACCTCTCATCTCAAGTCTCGCGTGTTGAAAAGCTTTTTCGAGGGCAATTGTGTGTGTTCTTTGTCTTTTGTGATACCTAAAAAGTTAAAAACATGTCAGTTTTGCAGACAACTTACTTGGTGAGAACAGGCGCCGAAGAAGGTGGCTAGAGAGACCACAAACCAGGTGAGTACATCGGCAGTGGATGTGTGAGGCTTCCTTTCTAGGAGAGGATGAAGCTTTTGGTGGAAGAGGGAGGGAGGAAGGTTTTTCGCGAAGGGATTATTTCGTTATCAGCAGTAGACAGGTACATGAAATGTAAAATGAAGGAGCTATGTGACAAAATTTTATTGGAGGACTGTTATTTGAGTAACAGCAAACCGACCGGTGGGAAGATTTCCTTTGTTCACAATGTCGATAATTTATCATTTACTTTATAAGCAAATAACATGACAATGCCGCTTCATAAAAATAGAAAAATATTTATTATTTTAAAACTTAAAATTTACCAAACATCTTATAAAAAAAAATGAAGTTAATAAAGTAGTGATAAAATCATTATTATTTATGAAAGGAAAAATATCGGGAGCAGCCACTTTTACATACACTATGTGGTATCATTCAAATCACACATCTACCAAATTCAAAATGAGGAAATCTTCCCACCGATCGGTCTGCTGTTACTCAAATAACAGTCCTCAAATAGAATTTTGTCATGTAGCTCATTCATTTTACATTTCATGTACCTGTATACTGCTGATAACGAAATAACCCCTTCTCGAAAAAACCTTCCTTCCTCTCTCTTCCACCGAAAGCCTCCTCCTCTTCTAGAAATGAAGCCTCACACATCCACTACTGCCGATCTGCTCACCGATGAGGAAGCCTCACACATCTACTGCCGATCTACTTACTTGGTCTATGGTCTCTCCAGCCACCTTATCCGGTGCTCGTTCTCACCAGGTAAATTGTTTGTAAAACTGACGTGTTTTTAACTTTTTGGGTATCACAAAAGACAAAGAACACACACAATTGCCCTCGAAAAAGCCTTGCAGCATGCGAGACTTGAGATAAGAGGTGTCTTTATTCTTGGAACTTTTCATACAAAGAGGAACCTTATTATTTCACTTTTGAAGTTGATTGCAATGGCGATTTAGCCTAAATTTGATTAATATTCTTTTATGCCACCACTCTTTCTTTCTCATTTAGCCGTTTATAATTACTCTTAGTTTTACTTATACACTAAGTTTTAATTTTACATGTAGTCAAAATAAAAAGGGGAAAAAATATGGAAAATAGATGGATTGATCATGCTAGAAATAGCATAGCTTTAAGAATCATGGTGTTGCTTGAGGGTCTTTTACTAGATGAATAATTTTCTCCCAAATCAGTGCAAATTATCTCAATTATTTTCATCAACTTTCGGGGCAAATATGCGAGAAAAATGAGTGCAAAATCAGTCAACAAATCAGTGAGAAGTCAGTGCGAAAATCAAACCATGGAAGGGCAAAGGAGACGGCAGCGACCTCTGTCGACGATGACAGCTGCTGTGGTGGGCAATGGAACAAGTTGAGTGAAAAAAGCTTCAACATACAATGGGGGGACGGAGGAAAATATGTCAGTGGGGGGCGACAAAGCTTGGTGGTGCGACGACATTGTCCGGTTGTGGTAGTGATGGATTTGGTTTGGTGCGACGGTGGTCTGGTTTGGTGTGACAGTGGTATGGTTATTCACAAGTTGAAGTTTGACAGGTGCAAATCAATTATTCACATTCTTCTCATATGTCACTTTCGTAGTTTTAATCATATGAGGTCAAATGTATTGTGTGTAGGATGAAATTTCCTATATGTTTTGTTTTGATTGGAGGCTGTTAAATGCCCAATATAAGCCCAACCGTTCTGAATATGGACTCTTGTGAATATATTACCATTGTTATATAAATAAATTAAGAAATAACTCGCAAAATATGAGAGATATTATTAGATTCAGGTATTTGCAATGTTGGCTCAATCTATCTTGAAAGAGTTTGCAATGATAATATTGGTAATGGATAACGAACCTCTTTTAAATATGACATGCAATTGATAAGAACACATAATTGTAAGATAAATGATAGTTGTAATCACGAGTACACAAGTTCCGTGCAATTATTTTGAAAAAAGTGAATATATACGAGATTTACATGAAAAAAATTTAATTTTTTAATAATAAACTCATTATTTTTCAAAGTGACTACACGGTTCTTGCATATTTCATGACTGCATGTAGCCTTGTAGCATTACTCGTAAAGTGTAATTATCTTACACCATACTCACATTCTATTTTCATCTCATTATGTAAGATGTACCACATTTATCATCATTAGATGATAAATAATATTTCAATAACTGATCATCTAATGGTGATAAATGTTGCACATCTTATATGGTGGAATAATAGTGTAATATATATAATTTTCCTTATCTTAAATAGTTATTTTAAATTTAGGTTTTGAGAAGTTGTCCATTGTTATCACATGACATTACTGCAGCTACAGTATAAAAAGAGATTTATGGCTTGTTTGAACACTCGGAATATGTCAAAATTATGTGAATAACAGGGAAATTATTTGAATTAAGATATTTTATTAAAATTTGAAAAATGAGGTAAACAAACAAGTTGAAAAAAAATATTATAAAATTAAAAATTATTTGAAAATTATTTTTAAATATTATTTTTGTTTTGAAATTTGTGTAAGTTGTATTGATTTTTTTGTTTTAAGGTTTTGTATTTAAATAATGATTAGATTAAAAAATGTGTGTATTTAAAATTGAAAAGTGTTTTGTATTCGAATGATATTTGTAAATGAAATTATGATAAATTTTAAGAATATTGATAACTTAATATCTCATCTATACTTCATATTTGCAATTGCGACAAATGGAAATGATGAATAAATTTGATTTGGAGAAATCTTCCATGCCACTTTTTAAAGTAAAATGTTGACTATTTAATGAAAGCAAATGTAAAAAATTCATCATTTACGTATGATAATCTAAACTCTACAGTGAGATCCAACATCAACATTATGTCGTATAGCTTATCTTTTGAATATGTTAATGTCTATAATTGAATAATAGTATCAATGATGATACGAGGATGTTATGTAAATTGACATTATTTCCAATATTTCTAATAAAATAATTTTATACAGCTTGATTTTATTTTTTATAAAAGAATTTTATACAACAACAGACTTTCTGCAGTCCATCCGAACTTGACTAGTTAAAAAAAGGAAAATGCTACTTGAATCTATAAAAGTTATCGGTAAAATTGGCTGATTGAATTTTTTAATTTTTTATTTAAAAATTAAAAAAATGATTATTACTAAATTGATATATATTTTTTATTTTCAAAAAAATATTATATATAAAAAATAATTAAAATATTCTCGATTAGATTCAATACTCACTTTACTATTATAATTTTTTTAAATTTTAATGTAAAATATAATAAATAATTTAATTTTTTTAAAATATTAAAATAATAATATTATTAAAAATAATATTTTATTCATATCCGTTTAAAACATCTCCTCATTTCACCGGTTCATCATCGGGCTTGTTACCCAAAAAGAAAAGAAAAGCAGTGCTTCTGGGGGGAGGGGGAGCGGGAAAGGGAAAGCAGATATTTGCCGAGAGACGAAACCCTAGCATCGGGCTCTGAAAGTTCCAGTCAGAAGTAAAGAGTATTTAGGTGATTGCCGTTGTGGACGATGGATGCGCAAGCGAGGAAAAAGGCCTTGTTTCGTGCTAAATTGAACGCACAGAAGAAAGACAAACGCATAGATTCACCTCTCGTAAGGTAAGTTGCCTCCCCCTCTTTGTTTTCTTTACATCTTGTTCACATTAAATAAATTCTGCGAGCATATTATATCAGTTAAACGGTTTGGAAATTTCGAATTAGTGTGCTTACAGATATAGAACTGAAAAGGGCAGTGGTACAGTATGTTTTGTGCTATTCTTAGTTATTATCTCTGGCCGAGAGCAAATCCGGATGCTGGTTATGATGCTATTACAGAATAGGAGGCTTGTGAAACTGTTTATGAGAATGCCAAATTCTCATGAGCATGCTGATTGTGTGGGCATGTTAATTACGATGTAATTTAAGTTTTTGGAATGCATTTCTTTCTGTTCAATTTTCCATTAAGATTATGTATAATGGATTTTGGAATCTAAATTTGGGATTGAATATGATTTGAGTAAAAACTCCTCTCCATTGATGAAGAAGTTTTTTACTGCATTGGTTTTTGTCTTTTTGTTTAATGTATACAGGTACAATGAACTCGAGCAGCCTGTCTGTAGGGTTTGTGACGTTGTCTTGAAATCTGAATCCCTTTGGGATGCACACCAAGCTTCTCGTAAACATCATGAGGTGATGTTTTTACTAAACCCTGATGTAATGTGCGAAACCAGGACACACACACCCACACATCACTGGCCTTCAATGATTTCCAAGCATTCAGTTTCAAGGACTTCTCCATTTTGGGGGTAGAACTTGCAGTAATAATGTTTGTTTTTTGGCTTCAATTTCTGAAAAGAGATTCCAGGGAATTCAATTTACTAGAAATGGAAGGCACTAGTTGATTTTGGTTTCCTCTTCTCCATTAACTAGGGATGAAGAGGAAGGACACTGTATTTATGGTTGTTGGAGGGTTCAATGCCTCATAATATACTTGTAAAGGTATTCCAGAGTGATTTAAGACCTCCCCTTATGGCCAATGTTTGTCACTAAAGATATTTTTTTTTTATATAAGAAAAAAAAAAAAACGAGGGGTGCAACATGAGGACTTCCCAGGAGGTCACCCATCCTAGTACTACTCTCGCCCAAGCACGCTTAACTGCAGAGTTATCTTTTTGCTAGTTTCCAGTAGTTCACGCTTTACCAAAAATTTATCCATTAAAAAAAAAAAAAAAAAAAAACTGTGGGAACATTGGTGCAGGAGGTAAAGGGTGGCCTTAAATACACTTGTAAGGGTTTCACTTGTTATAATGATTATATGTGGTGGTTTTTTTTGTTCCCTATGTTTTTACTGACCTGAATGAGTTTTTACTAATGGGATGCTTATTCTGGGACAGGCAATAAATAGTATCAAAGCCAGTGCAGCTGGACTAACCCGGGTTAGCAATGCGAAATCTGAGCCCCATAAGGAGTTGTCTAAAGTTAAACCTGAACAGTCTACAGAGTTGCATGTTGTTAAACCTGAATGCTCAATGGAAGTGCCCAAACGTCAGTCATCAGCTGGGCTTCCTCCAGATTTTTTTGATAACAGTGAGGCAAAAAGGCTAAAAACTGGTGAGAACTTGGATGTGGAAGAGGTGTATGGTATTTAACCATAGATATGTATGAAGTTAGTATTTTGTCATTGACATTTAGAAAGTTTGAATCAAGTCCCTGAGATATATAAAAGGTTATAATTAAAGTCCTTTTACAATCGTTTAGAAACTGAAACAGAAATTGTTGATACAGCTGCGTTTTTTCACTGATGTGTTGCATAATTGTTTCTAATTGCGCATGTTTTGGTTATAAAATAATGAAAAGAATCTCTCTCTCCCTCTCTTTCCCTCTCCCTCTCTGTGAAATTCAACTCCAATTTGGTGGTGACTCTTACTACACCACCTTATCTTAAAAAAAAAAAAAAACTCTTGCCGCACCAGATTTCTACCTGCATACTTTGCTATTCATTTCTTCCACAAACACTCCAGTACAGACTGGTTGAGGGTGGTGATAATTTCAAGATTTTGAGGGTGGTGATAAATTTAAGCTTTTGATGATGATTAGATTGTGGTTGAATGGTGATAAATCAAGTTTTTGAGAATAATCAATTCAATGGCATCTTCTGGTTTGCTGCCATGAGGCCCATGATGTAAATGTAGACCAGGTGCTCACCTTCAGAAGGCATGTCAACAGTAGACCAACACTAGTTTGCCCAATGAGAAGCTCTCTGCCTTTATCAAAATCTCCAATGGTTCCATTTTCGTGAGCTCTCTAGTACAGCCCTCTCATTTGAAACCTTTGTTCTTCAAGTTAAAAATTAGTTTGAATTGATGAGGAGTTGATGCTTGAGGTATGAGAAACATTGGGATGGGTAGGGTTTAGTTTCCCTTTATTATTTTCAACTAAAAGAAAAAAAGCAAAGAAAAGAAAAGGCAGAAATTTTGGATTGTGGAGATGACATATGCCATGTAGATATGTATATACATGTCAATGCACTGAAACGTTTCATGTCAGTGAAAAATAGCCTAGGTCTGTGATTTGCTTCATGGTTTTTAAACATTGCAATGCTTTTAATATCTCGGAGACTTGGCAGAAACTTTTAATTTTGGGTACCAAATAGGAAATTTACGTATATTTAAGACCAAAATGGGTATTTGCTTCGTTGTCTATACTTCACGACCAAAATAGGTATTTGCCCCATTATTTACCATCATAGCTGATCTTTATACGTGACATAAAACCAGTCCTACATGTATATGTTACTAGTAACAAAATCTGTTTGTTTGGACATATTGATGCACTTTAGGAAAGGATTCTGCCAAGTCACTGGAGCCTGATTTATCCAAAAGGATGGTGACTTCTGCTCAACCAGAGGAGATAAATTTGGCAAGTGAAATAGATAAATTGCCTACTGCTAATGTTGCACAGGATATAAGTGTGCAGTCTGCTGGGGAGCATACAACATCAGTAGAGATTGCTGGTTCAGAAATCAAGCAAGTAAAAGGAGCTCTACCTGAAGGCTTCTTTGATAACAAGGAAGCTGACTTACGTGCACGTGGCATAAAGTTAGTTAAGCCAGATATCAAGTAAGTTCCTAGATCTATGTTATATCTGCATCTTCACTCTCCTATATCTCCAACTCAAATGTGAAGATAATTGTGCTTTTTCTCCCTTTGTTGGAAAACTTTCCTTTTTGCTCTGTTCTACATGAGGAATGCATTATTCTCTTCACAGTTTGTACTTAGTTTTGTTTGATGTATTTTAAGTTTTGGTTCTCTATCAAATTGTAACAAAATGAAATCGTTGTTTGAGTGACAAGTTCCGTAATACAATGACTTCCTAGTGATTGCCCCATGATATTAGTGGAAGGAAATAATTACTTGAGCGCATATGACTTCATCATCATTTTCATGTTTTCCCCTTTCCCTTGATGAAAAGTTCCATTAGGACAATGACTTCCTGTAAACATCATCATTGTCTTCATGGGTTCTGCTGCTTGCATGGCATGAATTTGTGTTCACTACCATGAGGTGCTCTTTCTGTTGATCACTGTGATTGGTGAAGGTTTTGATCTAAATAGCTGCTATAGCTGTGTATGATTAGAAAATGAACTTCCTAAAAGATGTCATAATGAATTATGAAATTCATAGAGATGGCATGAATGAAAACGAGCATGAGAGGGAGAGAAATGTATCTATTGTATATGGTTATTTAGGTAGTTTACATTTTTTGCCATGAGATTATATATGATTAGATCGTATCCAACGCTGCCACTGACTGCAAAAAAGAAAGTGGACTTAAATTGTGTGGTTCTACAATATCTACGGTAGGATTGATATAATAAAAACTATTATAGTTTGATGACAGTCCTACCAGTCCTACAAGGAATTTAAGAAGTGCAAGGAATAATCTTATTTGAAAGTTCTTATATTTTTTTAAATGGAACAGATTATAGCATTGAAATATTATTTGATTGTTTCTAGAGATGAGTACAAGCAATTTGAAAAGTTGATCCAAGAAGACTTGCAGGAGGTGGATGACCGTTTGGAAGAAGAGGAGGTGAGGATTATAAATTATAATTGCTAGCCTTCTAATTTGTGTGAGATCTCTTCACACTACAAACTTTAAATCATTGTCCTGGTTTCAATTATTACTGCAGATTGATGCTGCTGAAACGATAGAAGAGGCTGAATCTGTTGAGCAGAAGTAAGTTCGGCTGTGTAAATACTCGGTTAGATTTTCACATGCTGTTTATCCAGCCTTTTTATGCTTAATGATCTCATTCCATTTCCTGCAGGGCCTATAGAGAGAAAGTTGAAATGCTGAGGAAGAAGAAATTGGAACTGCAGGTTGCTAGGTCTTCCAAACATGGTAAAGCTTCTGAGGTTGTTGGCAAGGAATCCAACCATGATGAATCATCCAGTGATGATGACAGTGATGAAAATTTTGCAGTTGATTGGAGAGCTCAACACTTGTGAACAACATTTCTTCCGTGTCACCGAACATAAAACTTTATTTTTTAATTCATTTTAGTGCCTTTCATAGAGGAGTCAAACTATAAATTATTGTAAATATTCCTTTGAAAATATGTAATTTCATGTTTGAAATTTTCCGCTGAATTTAGCTGGATGACTTGTGCATAGCCAGAGGTCTCTTTTACCACTTTTTTTTTTTTTCCTTTTCTTTTTCTTAAGTAGGTGGCTCCGTTTCAGCTAAATTTCAACTTTTCAATAGCCTTTGGCAGCCAAAACAATAATACTACATACAACAGCTGGTGCTGGTTTTGCACAGAATTGGTGTTTAGTTAATTTTTTTAAAAAATAATTGAAGAAAACGAACGAAATATTGAAAAGGAGGGATAATGAAACACAAGAGGTCGTCGGCTCGAAGCTCTGCTTGAGCTGAAACCCAGAGAAAATCTTCCTTGGACGTCACCGCCGTGGATTGAAGAACTGGTCATTCTGGTCGCCCATTGTCTCACATTTTGGATCTGAGCTGCTGTCGACATGGGTTTGCTTTTTTTCTCTACCACATCTGAGCTGTTCACNTTTAGTGCCTTTCATAGAGGAGTCAAACTATAAATTATTGTAAATATTCCTTTGAAAATATGTAATTTCATGTTTGAAATTTTCCGCTGAATTTAGCTGGATGACTCGTGCATAGCCAGAGGTCTCTTTTACCACTTTTTTTTTTTCCTTTTCTTTTTCTTAAGTAGGTGGCTCCGTTTCAGCTAAATTTCAACTTTTCAATAGCCTTTGGCAGCCAAAACAATACTACTACATACAACAGCTGGTGCTGGTTTTGCACAGAATTGGTGTTTAGTTAATTTTTTTAAAAAATAATTGAAGAAAACGAACGAAATATTGAAAAGGAGGGATAATGAAACACAAGAGGTCGTCGGCTCGAAGCTCTGCTCGAGCTGAAACCCAGAGAAAATCTTCCTTGGACGTCACCGCCGTGGATTGAAGAACTGGTCATTCTGGTCGCCCATTGTCTCACATTTTGGATCTGAGCTGCTGTCGACATGGGTTTGCTTTTTTTCTCTACCACATTGAGTGAGTCGCCGTTGTCCACTTTCACTGCCACGTTGAGTGAGTCGTTGTTGCCCACTTCCACTGCCATTGAGTATTTTTTTCTCTTATTTTATTTTTGGTTCCAGACGATGAGATACAATTGCTCTGTTGGATATATGAGAGCTCATTTAACGGATTCGAAATCAAGCAACCATTATATTCCAAGATATACCAATATACAAACCATTTGATTCCAAGATATACTGGCACACAAACAAATTGAACAACACTTATTATAGTCCATTTGCTCAAATATGTTTTCCAGTTAGATTCAATTAACAATGCAACTTAAGATCACCCTAATTNAGATATACTGGCACACAAACAAATTGAACAACACTTATTATAGTCCATTTGCTCAAATATGTTTTCCAGTTAGATTCAATTAACAATGCAACTTAAGATCACCCTATTATTTATATGAAGCATACAAACTATATTTTCCCTTAAAATCAAGCATTTAATGGTGTACAATATAGTAAAGAAAAGACATTTCCGATTAGCTATGATTTTGAGAATTACCTTATCCATGTTGGGCACCAGTTCCTGAAGTATTTATAGAATAAAGTCGGGATGCCATGTTGGCTAGGTGCTTTTGTTGCTTTTCTTGAGTGAATTTTTGTTGTTGTTGCTAAAACCGTATCAAGATTATCAGGAGGAGGCAAATACGTACCAATCTCTTCTCTTGTCAGTCCAAGACTCTGGTTCTTTTAGTGCTTTTAAGAAACTCAATAACATTTATCTCTGTCAAATGACGGTCCATAAATAAAAGAATTGTGTACTCACATGACTCCTTGTTAACTAGGTTATCCTCAATTTTTTGCACCCGTCGGAGTTCTTCTCTTTAATTGTTCTTGTAATTTCGATTAGAGCTGGAGTTCATTATATTTGTTTTCCATTGTTAAGTCTTTAAGTTGGATCTGATCAGCCTTAAAAGTTAAAAAGTCAATTAATTGTCGATATTTCAAAGTGGAAGTTTTCTCTTTGTACTGTTTCCATGAAGGGTTCTTGATGATCATCATCTTTCTTCTTGATTTGCTGTGTCTAAGATGGTTACTCGAAACTGGTCCTTGTTAAAACTATAATTTTTGAGCTCTCTAAGGAAGGTAGTCAATTGGTGGGTATTGTTGGATAAATATTTTTGATATACATATCTAAATTTCTCATTCTGAAAACCATATAGGACACATTTTTTGTATGTATTATAGTTATAATACTCTGGGAAAGCATGCTATCTAATTCTATGTTGTTTGTATCACATGTGTCTGATTTGTATCTATAGTCTTTGTTTTGGGTTATTCACACCTTAATTGTTATGTATTGGGCTTACATAGATTTTAATGTGGAAAATTATACAATATTGCTATTGATAAGCTGCATTTGTCTCATTTTCAGCATGGAAAAAGGAAAAGAACACCCATATATACTAAGACCATCTAGCTCAAATCTCCCATCTGTGGTATGTTATTTTATTTAATATATCAATAACATTATATTCGATATTAGTTGATATTTATTTTCAAAATACATAAATAATTTTTCTAATAATATTTTAGGGCATACCATCAACTCCTCCAAATATCCCAATGCACGGTTACTATGGACCAGTGCCTGCGTGGTCACTTGCTTTTCTGTCATATCTCGCTGCCAACCAATATCAAAGCAACCTACAGGTAGTAAGAGTCTACTTTTTTGTTGAATTTAAAGAAGTTGGTATTTTCAAGAGTTTAATTCTTCATGTTTTTTATTCTTTTTGCCAAAATGCTAGTTACTCAATTCAACATGGCATGGAAGACCAATTGTCTCTCAGCAACACAAGCTTCGTCACAAGCAGATTTATTGGTACAGAGGATAATAGACCTGATGTTGGGGATACTGAATCGCCATCTACATCCTTTAGAGGTGAAGAAACTAATCTAGAGGATGTACAAGGTGCACAGGAAACCGAGTATGGTATAGCCGAAACATATGAGAAAGTGCAAATAGATGGCGATGATGAGCCAAAGTCGGGGATGGAATTTAATTCCCTAGAGGATTTAATGAATAATTATAAGGAATATGATAAGAAATGCGGGTTTGAGATGATGACAAAAAAGAGAGAGGGGAGAGGATGAGACTGTTAGATATGTCATCCTTGCCTGTGCTCGTGGTGGGAAGACTCGGAATAGGACCTTGAATGTTGTCAACTCACGCCCGATAGAAAAGATGGAATGTAAGACAAAAATTAATGCCTTAAAAACTGCTGATGGAAAGTTTCGGCTGATTACATTTCATAATATCCACAACCATAGTCTCAGTTCAAAGAAATTCCGCTTCTTTCGATATAATAGAGAAGTGAGTGAATATGTTAAAAGAGTCATAGATACGAATGATTTGGCCGTAATCCGAATGAATAAGAATTTCGGCTCTCTTGTAGTTGGTGTGGGTGGTTTTGAGAACCTTCCATTTTTGAAAAATGATTGTTGTAACTACATAGACAATGCACGCATCTGCGACTGGGCGCAGGTGGTGCTGGAGCTCTTCGAGACTATTTTTTACGGATATAACACAAAAATTTGAAGTTTTTTGCACTGATGGACTTGGATGATGACGAGAGGTTAAGGAATGTATTCTGGGCAGACCCTTATAGTAGAACAGCTTACCAATATTTTGGTGATGTGGTAATCTTGAACACTACATTCTTAACGAATCGATATGGGATGCTCTTTGCACCATTTGTTAGTGTAAACCACTATGGATAGTCAATTTTGTTGGGAGCTGGCTTGATTTCTTTTGAGGATACTGAGACTTTCGTGTAGTTATTTCAGACCTGGTTGCAGTGTATGGATGGTATAGCGCCGAAGGCTATTATCACCGACTAAGACAGAGCTATGAAAAATGCAACTGCAATCGTTTTCCCAGAAAGCCGACATAGATATTGCATGTGGCATATCCTGAAGAAAGTCCATGAAAAACTGAGCTCCTATGCGTCTTACAAAAGTGGAATGAAAACTGCATTGATGAAATGTGTGTATGACACCCAAATTTCGGAAGAGTTTGAAAAATGTTGGGATAAGTTGATCAGCACGTACAACTTTCATGAAAATGCCTGGTTGCAGAGTTTGTACATTGAGCGTGAACATTGGGTACCGGCCTTCTTGAAAGAGGTTTTTGGGCTAGAATGAGTACAACGTAGCGTAGCGAGAGTATGAATGCTTTTTTTTATGGTTATGTTCATGCTAAGACAAACTTGAAATAGTTTGTTGATCAGTATGATAATGCATTGAAAAAAAAATCGAGAATGAAAATTGCGCGGACTTCTACTCATTTAATGTCACAATTCCATGCATCTCACAATCTCCAATTGAAAAGAGATCAAAATTTGTACACAAATGCTAAATTCAGGGAAGTTCAGCACCAACTTACCGGCATTATTGACTTGGACCCAGTTTTACTTAAGGCGGATAGTACTGTAAAGACCTAATCAGTAGAGGATGAAATTCGTGTCGAAAATTTTACTTAAGGCGGATAGTACTGTAAAGACCAAGTGTTCTTGTGGTTTATTTGAAATGAGGGGATAGTGTGCCGATACATCTTTGCTATTTTCAAGTGTAACGAGATTAAGACAATACCAGATATGTATATTTTGGATCGATGGAGGAATGATATTAAAAGAAGGTACACATTAATCCACAGTAGCTATGATGCATGGAATAAGCGGGAAGATGCGAATAGATATTCAAGTCTGTTAAATATCTGTTATAAAATGATTACTTCTGTAGCAGGTTCGAAAAAGCATACTGAAGATGCAACGGCTAAGTTGCATGCAATGATTGACCTTTATAATGAGGACCAAGAACCCCTATTGATGACTCAAAATTATTGCTCTGTTGGTGGGACAACAAAGGACACAACTACAATTGATAGTTTAACCCAAGTACTCAGTCCACGTGTTGTGTGAGGGAAAGACAGAACCCCATCTCTGAGGAGAGCATCCAGGATGGAGAAAGACCTGTGGAAAGTTAAGGAGAAGACGAAGAAAGCGCAGAGAAAGGAAAAAAGCAAACAGGTAATGATGAATCACAATACATTCTTTAGGGATATTTTATAAATGTTATCTGACAAACTGGGTGCTATTTTATTAGCGAGATGGAGAAGATATACCAATTGTGGACACTTACAGGAGGCTATTTGGCCTTCTGATTTGGACGTTTCCACTCTTGCCCACGTACAGGTAATAGTATAAGTATATATTTATAGTTGAGTTAATAATTTATTGCTCTGTTTTTTACAAGTTTCTATTATCAGGCTATTCCAGTAAGCATATTAGTTGTTGACATTAGTGGAACCTAATCTCGAAAAACAGTACTTCAAAGTCAAGAAAGCATAAGTGGATCCAAATTATAACGGTATTTTAATGACATTAGTCAACATCACATTAATCTCATAGTTTATATTTTTTATAGATGCAAATTGTGTTGGATGAATCACAACCACTGCACGTTGATTTTGATGGATCACAACCACGGCAATGATATGATTATCGTGGGTATGTTCTTATAATATTATTATTCTTCTTCTTTACACCTCTTTCAGTAAAGCCATCCAAAAAAAAAAAAAAAAATGGTCCAAAGATGATGATGAACAACTTTGAGGACTTGTTTATTTAGGCCACAACTTGTTTATTTAGAGTAGCTTTGAGCACATTTTTATTGTTAGTTATTATATTACGTACCCACCGACACATTATTTTGAGAATACTTATGAATTTGAGAAAGGTAGACTTTTGTGATCTTTACTTTAGAAAGAGGTTTAAAAGGCACAAAAATTGGTGGATACGGTCTCTTGTTCTGTATGCAATTATATTTAAAAGCTGTTGTTGTTTCACGTACAAATGAATGATCTACTTTCAATTTTTGAATTTAATTAAGTTTTGATTTATCCACAAAAGTGTAAGTGTAACAAGGTTTTTCTTACATGTGTCAGTGTGGAAGTTTATAACTGGGATGATTGTGTGGATTATTCGGGTATACCTGTCTTAACTATTAATAGGATGGGCAAAATATGGTTTGGTACAATTGACTTTGAAGCTTATGCACTGATGGACGGCATGAAACCAGTTTCATTTGCAACACTTTTCTTCCTTGCTTTATGTGGATGGTATGGATAGATGAATAATTGAGCAGCAAAATATGGAAGAGATGATGGAGAAAGGATGTATGATGATGGGGATGGAGGAATATCATTTCAATTGCCCAGTATTTAGGGGCTTTATTTAAGTTGACCCAGTTTTATGATTGATAGTGTCCATATATATAGTGTCTATATCGGGAATATTTGATGTGTATTGTTGACCTAGTTTTATAATTGATGAATAATTTCTTTTGTATCCTGCTTTAAATTCTACCGAAGCTTCTGTTTCCCAGATTCCAGTTTGATTGTTGACCCCTTTTACTTGGCTTTAGATATATTGAAGCTGCTTGTAGCGTGCTGGAATCAGAAGTTTACATATTTTAAAGTTTTTGTCATTTTGCAATAAATTCATATGTTGGTCATAATATTACCAAAAAGCCCATCGTGTAACATGTCAGCTTGAGAATGTCATCCAATCCAACTTAAGTAGTTGGAAGTTGATGTCTAAGATATAAAGGTTTAGATACCATATTGGGCAAGCAATCATTTTACGTGGAAAATTACATAGCCAATTACAGGGAAGAAAATGAATAGTCCAGTTCATAAAATTTTGTACAACACCTTTAAGTACAAAACATACAAAACATATAAGCAAAGTCCCATTTTTACATAAGTAAGTTTCACAATTAACATTGAAACACTACAAAAGGACTTTTTACATGAAATTTATCCAAACCAAGCAAACACTATCACAAAAGTGACAACCCAATACAAACACAATAACTTTCGCTTTTTCTTCTTTAGAATTTTCGCCATCTTTCTAACTTTATCTTCTCTTTTGCGAATGGCATACTCGTGCTTTAATACATCATCCCATGTCTTCCAACCCTTATTATGTCTTGATAAAATGTTCTCCTCTACTAATTGAAGTATATCCGCCCATACAAAAAGTTCACACATCGCATCTCCCTGCACACAGTACAAACACCCAATTAGCATGAAAAAGTACACCCAGTTTTCAGCAAATCGATATGCAAATATCAATAAAATAAAGTTGTTTTACCGTATTATATTTTGGGCAGGTAAAGAATTTTCTTCCAGGATTTTTTATGGTATAGGATGTCTTTAGTGGTGTTTTCAAATCACACCAACAAGTGGGTGATTCCATGACATCATCATTAACTAAAGATGATGATTGGGATGATGCCATGCGTGATTTTGAAAAACCAAGCCATGGATCCCTTGTATTAGTCAAACCATGAATATTTAAAATTGGTAAGCAAAGCCATGAAAATAAATAAATAAATAAATGTAGGCGCTATGTAAATTTGT
This sequence comes from Pterocarya stenoptera, assembly GCA_003123785.1. Lineage (NCBI taxonomy): Eukaryota > Viridiplantae > Streptophyta > Magnoliopsida > Fagales > Juglandaceae > Pterocarya > Pterocarya stenoptera. The sequence continues at coordinate 132,313 of QEOT01003527.1, read as the reverse complement.
TCAATACTGATGATCTGTTTTAGTAAGCAGTCGGTGACTAACAATTAATTCAATATAACTTACTAACTTAATTTAATTATTGGACATTAACCATGAAGGAAAAAAGTCTATTTGTTAATATTTCAATGAAGACAGAGACAATGAATCTTTTCTTTTCTAATATTTCAATGATAAAGAGATTTAAAATTCTACAACTTTAGTTGAATTATATTTTGAAAAATAAAGAAGGTGAAGACAATTGAAAAGTAGGGAGATTGAGAATTTGGATAGAGCCTCATGATATTGAGTACTCATCAGCCTTTAAAATTGGATAGAAAAAAAAAAACCTATACACTGTCAGCCAAAGAAAGGGTGAAGGGGAAGAGCAGGGAAAACAAAATTTAAGCAAGTCTAACTGATAAGGAAAAGCAACAAAACATAAAAAAAAAATTCATGAGAGTAGAGACTAGATAGCTTAAAGCATTGATGGAATACATAAGCCCTTTTAAAGTAGTTCTTGATAAAGAACTCTGCCAAACACAATTATACATATCAATCAAATCATTTAAATTCGCAAACTGGGTACCTCGTGAGTTGTTCATGAAGAGTGTACATTTAGTCTTTTGTTGTCAATCTTTGAGTTTCCACATAAGAAAGGATTAAGAATCTAAGGCAGGGAATAAGCATGCACCAATATATTCTAACATATAGTAATGTTCCAAAAAGATAATTATTGCCCAGCCAACTAAAGCATAAAAAGAATATTGTTCAAAATTTTTGTAACATTTATTTAGCAAATCAGCTAACATTTGTAGCCAAAAAAATTGCACATATGTAAACCATCTCTCACACAAACATCCAGCAATACACAAACACATTCTTAGCGGTCAATCAGCAAGCATTTTTCTTGAATAGATATTCGGGAAGAAAAAGGGTAGAGCAGTTACGATCCTCCTGATAATAGTTACATATATTTTGGTGCATGAACTCTCCTATGCTTCAGATAATTCTATTTTAGAGTAAATTTTCTAGTTTTTGCAATGGTATATATGAAGATTGTGCATGGTTTCGAGTGAATGAATCCATAACACTTCAAAAACATTCCTCCTTTCTTTTAAAGTTTTGACAGTCAAACATGTTGTGATCCCTTTAATTGCTAATCCTAGTCAAGCGAGTGCCATCTATGTAAACAAGATTCAAATACTAGCATCCTTATTCTTGTATCCCAAACACCTGCATACAAAACTTATCATACATCTGCATTTTGGGTGTTGATAATTAAACTTAGATTTTTTAACCTAGCTTAGGTGGATGTTGAATGATAGAATTTTCTCTCTCTGGGCATTTTATCATGACTGCAAATCTAATGTTGCAGGTATTTAAAGTGAAGTTATTAATCGGAGCTCAAAACTACATAAGAAAATATAACACTTAGAGAACTAACCTAATTTTCCCGGTTGAAATAATTTGAAATCGGGTTAGGGATAGGATTTTACGGGTTAGGGTATCGATGCTCTGTGGGCTTCGCATTTCAGATCGGCTTCGTGGGTTCAAATCAGGTTTGTGGTTCGGTCTGGTGGAGTTGAAGAATCGGCTTCGAGAGGTGGAGAAGGGGGCAGGATCTATATGGGAATGGGGAGAAGAGGGGTGGAAAAGACTAACCTGGAAGACGCTTAACCAGAGCTGAATCGAGCGGAGAAGACTAACCTCAGACAACGCTGAACCGCGAAGGGAAAGATGATGGGAATGGGGAGAGGAGAGGGATTTGAGCGGGAGAATCCCTAAAAGTGAAATGTGAAAGTGGCAGACCAACCATTCGGGAGTTTTGATTTCAAAACGCAAACGTCGTTGTTTTGTTGCCACGTAGGAATCAGTTGTGCAGGTTCCCCACACCACGGTTGTAAGTAGAGTTTTTCCAATAAAAAACCTTGAAATGCATCAATAGCGCAATGGTACCTTTCTTTTAAAAATCAAAATATAAGGGCAATGGACTAGAGCCATTTCAAGAGGTTTTGGCTAAAGTCAAAACTTTTGAAGAGGTAATCTATATATTGTAATACATATATATATATTTTTTTAACAAATACACTCTATCCATATATTAATTAATAATTTATTTTTTACTGTCTAAACAAATTATTTAACATGAAAAAGAAAGAAAATATGTTTTAATAAAATATTCTTTTGATTTGGTCCAACTCAACAAAAATGACTTTTATTTTTCATTTACAAGAGTCGAAGCGATTTCGTCCAATGCTCTCAGAGCACAAGACACGGCTGAAAGATAAAGGAAACGACGACAACGAATGCCAAAATTTTCCAAAAGAAAGGAAAAAGGTGATGGTCCAGCTGGGGTCAATCCAACGGATCTTGTTGGATCCCGGATGGCACCGGCCCGTTATCCTTCCACTGCCAGGAGCGGGAGGTAGTCGCTGCTCTGTGGAACCAGCCTCACGCTGTGCCCTCCACTCTAGGAACCACGTCACCCAGGCCTTCGCCCAAGTCACATAGTCCAGCTCTCGGCTTGGAACGGGCGGGCCGGTAGAAAGCCACTAGAACCCGACCAGTTGGATTAGGCCAACGTCCCATCACTTTGATGCCCCTACACAGGTTACAGGCTCGCGTTGCTGAGCCCGGCGAGCATTCTCTGTTGTTGTGAGATTATAAAGTATTGAATATCTTTGCTTCTTATCAATGTGGGATTGCGCTCCTCATTTGTTCTCACTTCTCATGTTGGGGAACGCGTTAAAACCCTAATAAAAGACCCTTGACGCGGCCAGGTATCGAAACCCAACATCTTCTAGTTAGTTTTTTATTCCTGAAAAGACAGCGTTCCTTTCCCAACTCCCTCGGTAATTGAGTTGATTGCCTCTTCATTATTCCATCAACCTCTTCATATATTTTTTAATCGCTATATATATATATATATATATATATGTAAGTATATCATAAATGTACTGAATCGTCATTAGAAACACTTGGCTTCGGACTCCAGATAATTTTCTTAACGGGGGAACTGTACATAAATAGGCATTAGGGGCGAGGAATCCCCCCCAGTCCCTACCCCCAAAGATTGAATAAAGAATTTATTACTCTTTCGGTAAGTAAATTGGGTTTATTCAGAATCAACTGGGGGGCTCCAACGATCACTCGATAATAATCATAGCGGTATAGGGCACTTAAAAAACGGAAGTAAACTCCATCTTGGTAGGAGATCACAGACCTTATAAACTCCCATTTTTATTTATTTAATGGCATTATTAGTAGGGAGGGTGACTTGGGTTCCTCGATATCCGAGTCTGCAGAGATTGGAATTGGGTTTGTATAAGTTTGGATATGCAGAACCACATCTTGAATCTGTTAAAGAGTCTCATGTAAATAATATATATGGAAAGTTGATATATAGTAGTGGCTGTAGACTCTAGTAGTAGGTGTTCTGAACTTCTGATATTAATAGCAGGTAAATTTGGTGAAAACAAATAGGGAAGAAAGGGGTGGAAGGGAGGGGGCAAATGGCGATAGGTGAGGAAAGATCAGAAAAATGGAGGAAAGGATAGGGAAATTGTTGAAATCCCTGCCCAAAGCAAGCAGTCAACATTGAATGCAAAATTCTGACTACTTGCTTCTCAGCGGGTAATGCCCAATGGGTAATTGCATTTGCAGTTACCATTGAATGTAAAATTAAATGCATTCATACGTATCAGGCGCCTATAAATTGAGCCTCACAGCGAATTCTGAGAGAAAAGAACAGAGTTGAATTGAGTGTGATCCTCCTCCTCTATAATATTTTCTTGTGTACTACTATTTATTAGTAAAACTCTTTTCTGTGGATATAGACAATTGCCGAACCACGTTAAAAATTCTTGGTGTCACTGTGTGAGTGGGTGTGCTGTTTTATTTCCACTTTTATTAATTCCGTTATACTTGATTTCCCCAACAGAAATGAAGGAGAGAAGGGATAGCTCATAGTGTTAATCACTTAGCCAAATCACACGGTACTGCTGCTATCTCTATCTGAGTTTCTTAGTGGACAGGAATACCAGCAACCCATAGATCAGTTTGTGTCCATAGCAAAATGGCTTAAAATATGAACACACTGATTTGTTCTGTGACACGGCAGATTTCCATTTCATATCGAGTGTATGTGGTGCATATTTCCCGCCGTATTTTAGTAATAGGAGTAGTGCAGCCTCCACCATGACCAAATAATAGTACCGGTGCCTCTGATGTCAACTAAAACCTTCCCTTCCTCAGAATAGACACTTTTACTTATAAGACCTTCAAGTTCTTGGCCGAACTTGAGTGAATCCTTTTCCTCGAAAAGTGATATTATCAACATATCCACCTAAACTCGATTAGATTCTCTCCCACCTTCTTCTGAGCTCCTCCATTAATAAATAACTGCATTGTCTTATGGCAATAAGCAGTCAGAACAAAGTTGTCTTGTGTGGCCCAGTTTTTATATGCAGGAGTCTTTGACAGTACTGAGATTCTAGTGGAAGAGGCACTAATCCATTTTAGAGAAAACTCTCACGAGGCTGACAAATCAAAGGAGTTATAGCCTCTGTTCAATCAGCACCATGAAAATGAACATGCCACACTACCTCTCCACCAGCACTTCACTTCCCACTTCGATTAATTCAATAATTGGATCGCATTTTGTTTTGGCAACTATATTAATGCATATGGGTTAATTAATTAATGTATGTGCTTCCATGACTAGCTTTTCAACTATATTGAAAAAAGAGAAATGATATTTGTAATTATAGAGTATATAAAAAAAATTAATTTTTTAATAATAGACGACATTCTTTTTCAAAAGAAAAATGCTACTTATTATTCTCAAATCACATACTAATATGTGATTTATTATTTTTGTTATTTTATTTAAACGCACATGTTTACACATCAATATATACGTATTTAAATAGAAGGAAAAAAGCTGACAAATTATATGTTAGTATAATTTTACTTTTTAAAAAAAGTATGCAGTGCTTGCCCAACTCAAGAGTGAATTTAGCATTATTCTTGATGAAACACTAATCATATCTATATGAACAAGTTGGATACCTTGATTAAACAAATAAAGGAAACTGTAAGCAGCCCCCAAAATGAATGATTCGAGATTGAAACAACCTCTATAACTTACAGGAAAATATTTTAGCTATAAAGAAATTACACAAAAATAAACTCACAAATTAATATGGTATGTTAGATTGTAAAATTATTTTTACTATAAAATAGATCCAACGGATTCGATGAAGCCACGTCAATTTATAGGTTTATTTTATATAATTTCTTTGTACTTGTAGCAGTTTTCTAATCCATATATATCTACTTGACCGAACCACGTACATGATTTCCTTGCCTGTTACGTGTTCCAAGCCTTTAAGCAAGACCATAAATATAACAGCCGGTCTGACTTCTGAGGTCGAATCTTGATTTCTGGACTCGATACCATTTATATATCGTATAAATATTCTATTTCTATTGTTCAATGACAAAAACAAGTTTCTGTCACCCGTTTATAATGTTTTAACAAATTAAACCACACACCACCCTAGACAATATATTATATTCCTTCACATTCATTGCATTGATGAGTATTTTATAAGTTTCAATGGTTTGGTAGAATTTTGGGTACAAGAGAGAGATATTCGGAAATGGAAAATATTATCTATACTTATAAATTTACACAATCATACCTGATTATGCATCAGTTGGTGAACATCGCAAAATTTTTAAATTTAAATTGTAAAAGAAAATATCGATAAAATGATGTTGGTAAAATTATAGATATAATTATGAGTTGTGCAAAAACTTTGTATTCTTTTTGAAAAATGATAAAGTCCACTATTAAAAAAAATGATGAATTATATTTGTAGTCAGTGGATTGACAAACTCTATACAATCTCTTTGAAAAAAGTGAGTAAATACGAGATCTACATAAAAAAAATAAATTTTTTAATAGTGGACTATATTGACTCTCGTATTTATTTAATTTTCTCAAAATGAATGTACTGCTTACGCACTTTATGACTATAAATATTATTTAAAAAAAATACATAATTAATGAACAAAGCACAAACTTGGCTCATCCTTCCGATGGATATCACTGTTGGGAGTTGGCACATAGTAATATGTACAATGTTTTTCTCCGACTGATCTATGATCAAATTGTCATGTGTCTTTAGAACATGAAACAAACACATTATTATTATTTTTCTAATTAATAATACTTATGACACTACTCTTCAAAAATTGATTTTTCTGTCTGAATTATATCGTCTTCGATCACGATAATTGATGTATCATATTTTAATATTTATCAAAGAAGACTAATATAGTAATATTAATAATAAAAAAATCAATTTAAAAACTAATAATGTGGATAGATCATGTTGGCGGAGGCCAGCCCACCATCTGCTTCTGATCTTCTCATTGTCAGTTTCTTTTATTTTCTTTCTAAATTTCAAACCAGTTATTGTGGACCTCAGGATCTCAAAAGCCGAGCAGCAATATTTGTTCCAAACGGGAAGCTGTTTTAGACGTCGCTGGCCGATCCCATTTCCCTCGTGATCCCTGTTTCTTTTTTCTTTTTCTTTTTTGCCATTTCTCCAAAAGGTATACGCACGGTTAAGACTGCTCCATCCCCCCAATTTCATTTTCTTTTTTTCGTTTGGATAATGTGAGAGATTTGTATATAGTTCCCTGGTTCTAATCTAACTAGTATTTAATATTCGAAGATGTAGCTGTAGGTCATCAATGCGCGGATTTCTTGCTTGTGCAGGGAGTTTCGACCGCGTGCTGTTCAAGAGAGTACCGTTCGTACAGGGTCCTGGTTAAAATCGGATTCGGGCTTTACCGGAGATGCCGGGGAGAGCGGCGAAGAAGGAGGAAGAGGAGGAGGAGGTGGAGGAACGGGTGGAGGAGAATGGGGAAAGGTACGAATTGGAGGAGCTGAGGGACCAGATAAACTCTTCGCGTGCAAGTCGGTTCAAACTGATCACGAATGAGTTGGGGCTCGAGTCAACTCGCCGCATATTCAGTCGCGAAAGCCTTTTCCATGGCATCCGAGACCTCTCTCGAGGTTTAGTCATCCACCCCGATAACCGGTACGGCCCCCACTTCCCTCTCTATTTCTCTCGCTTTCATTTTTATTTTCTAGGAAGAAGAAGGTACCGGATGAGCCCCACCGGTTGAGGAATGAGCATTGAGCAGGTCGTTGTCATTTGGTTTTGACTTCAAAATCTGAGGAAATCGAACGGCGGGAGGTTCGACGGGTGGACGAGGTGGATTTGTCTTTGAAACTGAATAATATTTGGGTCGTGTTCACGGTGTAACTTGTAAGCCTATAAGGTTAGGTTGTCGCTGGTGGCCCCCTTTTCTAGATGAGGACCCGCTGACAGGGACTGTGCCTTCAAGGATCGCGGCCTGTGACTCTGTCGTGCAATACTAGCATCGGCCGTCTTTCCCGTGTGTCCAAAGTTCAAACTTTAAACTGTTTAGTATGGGCTGCCCGTCTAAAACATGGGCCTAAGGCCCTAAAATAATTTGTTTACTCGCTCCTCGTACAGTTTGTTAGTTCATGGACGATGAACTAACAAAAATGGAGAGCTATAAAAGTGGTAAGCCTAGCTTGAAATCCATAATAAAATATAAATAAAGTTTGAGATCATATCCCTCTGGTGATATTCAACGTGGTAAATAATGAAATAGTCAACACTTAAAGCAAAAAGTTAAAAGAAAGAAAGAGAATACTAGAAACGAAACATAGGTTTTCTTTTAGAAATTAAGTGGGATAATTTTCTTCCCTTCTTTTTTAAGGTATTTTCAAGACTTTCTTCAGAGAGACTTTCTATTATGTTGTTTTATATAACGATTTTTTTTTTTTTTTCTGAGAATTGTCTGGTTTTTTAGTTAGCCTTGTTATAAGTTGGGCTAAGCTAATCCTGGCGAAATCCAGTTTGTAACCGGGTTGGTCGTGTGAAGGTCGGAAAGGTGTATCGAATGAAGACAATTGAGTGGCTGTTGGCCACCTCTTTTCCGTTCATCCAACTCTATAAGTTCTCAAATATTCCATTTTCATTCTACAAAATCATTATCTTTTTCTTAGCTAACAAACGTAGTTGTAAGAGACTATAATTTGACCCGGTATCATCTATAGCCCATATACTTTATAATGTATTTCGGTTCTGTATCACCCATACCACTCCGGTCCCAATAAGTCGCCATTCGGCCCAATGGCTATTGCCTCTTAACAATAAAGTACGTCATTGCTTCACTGTTCGGCGAATAAAGCAAAGTTCCTTTTGTTTTTGCATTTAATAAAGCGAAGTTCTTTTTTTTTTTTTTTGAAATCAATAAAGCGAAGTTCTATTACGTCTTTCATGCTACGTTTTTCATAATGTGGTCATTAACGCATTTGTATAGTAATGAAAAGAAAAGAAAACTGAGCATATATCGAAGTTCAATGCAGGTGGTATCGGGCATGGACAAAGTTCATACTGGTATGGGCACTGTATTCATCATTTTTCACACCCATGGAGTTTGGGTTCTTTCGGGGGTTGCACGATGATCTTTTTATACTGGACATTGTTGGGCAGATAGCTTTCCTCGTCGATATTGTTTTACAGTTCTTTGTGGCCTACAGAGACATCCAGACGTACCGAATGGTCTATAAGCGCACCCCAATAGCGATCAGGTCAGTTTTCTCTTCCCTCCACGATTCCCTCGGTTCTCAGACGTGCAAGCATGAGCTTGATTATTAAGGACCGACTTTAAAACATTATGATCCTTTTTTTTTTATCTATTTAAAAGTTAGACAACTCTTCACCATTTATAGCAGTGGAAGAATTTTAGTAAAATTTAATGCTCTCTTTCTCTCTCTTGGGAGGACGGTAAAAATGCTGAGCTAATGAACTCTGAAGTTGTTCATTCACATTGGAAAGTTTGAAAAGTGAGTCCTAATCCTTGCACTCTGGCGGCCTGACTATAGTGGGAATACAACGATATGATAGATGGGATTCTATGATCGTAATTATGTTCTAGATTTACTAATGAATACATTTGGTTTCTGTTAAGAGCTGTGATATTGTCTTCGTTGTTTAAATTCTTGGTTGCAGGTATTTGAAATCTAGTTTTAGCATTGATCTCCTTGGTTGTATGCCTTGGGACATTATCTACAAGGTATCCCTCTTTCTATCTTGTACTCTTATCTCTTATCCCTTCTTTTTTCTTGCTTTCAGTACTTGTTATAAATTCTACGTATTCAAGACATTATTATGTTTTCTTTGTCCTCTGGTTTATATTTGCCATGTTTCTACCATCATATTATTAAACTTTATATTTTGTTTTGTTTTTCTATTTACTTTTGAAAGCACATGCGCGTGGAAGAATGTCTGACACTACCGCAATGAACTTCCACAGTTATTCTTTTTTTTTTACTTGGTTTCTTTCGAAGCCCTTAATTTTTATTTTTTTAACCTTTCAATGTTCCTACTTTAATTTGTATTGTGGAGTTCGGAAAGATCAATTGACTATTCTCATAACATTCTAAGCTTGAAAATATTGATAGTTGCGGGCATTAGAATGTGACCTGTCCACTCCTTTAATGGTGATGGAAATGAGATGATGACTGGTTATTTTCCCTAATTTTACATAGGTTGGATTTCAACAAATGACTTCAATTCTGTGCTAATTAACTGCAATGTAAATCTTAATGGATTAATAACTTGGACTGAAAAAAAAAATTCATAAATCTTATTCTTGCTAGTGTTTACTTATAAGTAAGAAGTATATTTGCTCTACAGTAAGATTAAACATAAATTTAGTCAAATGCAATGTGGAGGGGATAAAATATTTCAGATCCATGCTGGGTTTCCAAGCCTAGTCCAATGTGAGGGGACTCATCCAAAAGGAAGAAAGAGAGAAGGAAGGAGGGGACAAAGAGCTGAGGAAGGAAAAAGGGTTTCAGGAGGAAAAGTGAAAATGTGACGTAAAGGAGAGAAGATGGGACATAAAGCAAGGGAGGAGCAGAGGATAAAGGGGGCTTCCAGATGACTTTTAGGGGGACTTTTGCTTCGACTTCTACTTGTTCAGCTTCTTCAACCTCACGACGAGAGCTCTAGTGACGGGATCTCCATCAGAAGATAGAGCTTAGATCTCAATCAGAAGATAGAGCTTAGATCTCCATTGTACACCGAGGAGGACAGACCATGAGAGACTATAAAATACACATATTATAGTAGATTTTTCCTCTAAACAACCCGTGGACGTAGGCCCAGTACCGGACCATGTAAATCTATGTGTCCCCGTCTCATATTTCCTTGCATTTATTTACTGCTTACCGCCATGTATGTATGCACCGACGCTGTACAACCTTACTGGACAACTATTGGGGGCTCCATATAGCACCGATCGACGGCTGAATAGTCTCAGTGGACCAAGAAGGAATATTTCTCCCCTTCCGGCCTATTGCACTATTTTTAGGCGTTAACATTATGTTTTCTTGCACAAAGGGGTATTGGCTTTTGGTTTGGTAACCATGTTTGCTATGCATTGGGGTTTTGTGACTTCCCCTATCAACACTTCCAGTGGGATATGTCGTTATACTCCTGTTGGCAGAGCCTCCTAAATAAGGCAAAGCACTAGGGTATTCAAATAAGTTTGAAATAAGAAACTGAGAGTAGGATCTGTGATTCGAGCAAGTTTGCAGCATATTTGAAGAAAATTCAAAGTTCTAAAGCTTCCCCATATATACTTCTAAAGAAATCTTTATATTCGGATGGCTGCGTACAACAATTTCTCCAGTTTTCTAGATTTCATGGATTATGTTTTACAAAATATTTTTTTTAAGTTGTTGCTCTCTGTAATCATTTTGAGAAATCTGTTCTGAACAGGCTTGTGGAAGAAGGGAGGAAGTGAGGTACCTTCTATGGATCAGGTTAAGTCGGGTCCGTAAAGTCACTGTATTTTTTCAAAACATGGAGAAAGATATACGTATCAATTACATGTTTACCAGGATTATAAAACTTCTGGCCGTTGAACTCTATTGCACACATACAGCAGCCTGCATCTTTTATTATCTGGCCACCACTCTGCCTCCTTCTGAAGAGGGCTACACATGGATTGGAAGTTTAAAGTTGGGTGACTATAGTTATTCACAATTCAGAGAGATTGACCTTTGGAAGCGCTACACAACGTCATTATATTTTGCAATTGTTACCATGGCCACGGTTGGTAAGTTACTTCTTTTCACTTCTATGTCAATGAATAAAACCAAAAAAGTGATAGTGTTTTGTGACATTTGCCATATCATGAGTTGCATAGTTCTACTATAGAAAACTGATAAAATGCTGTGGGGTCCGCAAATTTGCATATTTAATGAAATTCCTGCAAAATTATTGCGGACCAACCTAAAGATCATTTTTTTTTGTAAGTAAAAGACCTAACCGAAATATTACAAGGAAAGTATTAATTTTCTGTCCTTTTTTTTTTTGTGTTCATCAAATGATGTTACATTGGCTACTACTGTAGAAGGAGGCATGAAAGTTTTGACTGTGCACTAAATATATATATGTATTTTGTGTGTATGTTTGTTACTTGAATGCGTATGAACTTCTACTTTACAATGAAGCATCATGCTTGATTTTTTTTTTGTAGCCTTAGTTTAAAGGCAACTTAAGGAGGGAATAGTGAGTACAAAAATGAAATTTTTTTATGCCTATGATTCGAGTCAAAAGATTCATATGTAAAAGTAATAAAGAATGCCATGACAGTAACAATAAAGCAGTTCATTATACTACAGCCATTTACTCATTTGGATATTAAATATAGGTGTAAAACGGATAAAACTTGCATCATATATGATAAATGCACCTATAATTTTATTTTTTTTTTTAACATTTTAATTAGCTTTCAAGACTAAAATCCAAAATTTTGAAAACCTCTCATCTCATCATTACAACTTTCCCAAATTTCCATATAAAATAAAATAAACAATTCAACTTTTTCAAATCCCAAAACAAAAATAATATTAAAAAATATATTCTAACAAGATTTTATTTAACTTTTAAATTTAAATCTCAATTCATCTCATCTCATCTCATCTCTGAAAACAAATGAGGTTTTACTAGTTTGATTTCCAATCAAGGAACAAATTCATTTTTGGCCACTTAGTTATTTTCCACTTGATAAGAAGCAGTTTTCCTTTGGTGCTTTAAGTGGCAGTTAATTGAAGTTTATTGGAAATTTTATACAAATTGAAACTTCGCAAACTTTCCCATTGTGCTTATAGTAATGCCTCTTTCTATTGCAGGTTATGGAGATATTCATGCAGTCAATATGAGGGAAATGATATTCATCATGATATATGTTTCTTTTGACATGGTTCTTGGCGCTTATTTGATTGGTAACATGACAGCATTGATTGTAAAAGGATCAAAGACAGAAAAGTTCAGGGACAAAATGACAGATATCATCAAATATATGAACAGAAATGGACTTGGTAGGGACATCCGTAGTCAAATCAAAGGCCACTTGCGCCTACAGTATGAGAGTAGCTACACTGAAGCTGCTGTTCTTCAGGACATCCCCATGTCTATCCGAGCAAAGGTAAAGTAGAATGAAAGATGACTTTTTGAACCTCAAATTTCCCCCCCATTTTGATGCATATAAACACTAGAATAGCTATCTACTCTTTTTATCTGCTGATTATTGGCAATGCTTTCCTGTCAGACTTTTTCACAGTTCTTATTGTTTAGTATTCATTTTTTTGGTTTATGTTTTCAGTCTTCTATATTTACCCAAGACCGATACTATTTTGATGGCATTTGTTTATGTGATGTACCAGTTAACTGATCAGTAGTTTGACTCAGTCAGCAACTGCATCTTTTATGTACCCTTTGTCTTAAAACTTGCACACTGTGCAGCACTGGTACTTTTAAGGGAGCCGTAATTTTATACTCTTCGATATGCACCTGATACTCCTCAAATGTGTCCATCAGGAAAAAGCTAATTTTATAATTCTGAAAAAATCAGATACTTCTTGGACTACTTACATTTACACATTGTAAACACATTCAGCTGAATTAGAAAAAACTAATATACTTAAATTGTATTGATGAAAGTTCGTTCTCTAATTGTAAGGGTAACATCAAATTGTGTTGAATTAGATATCACGCTCCACCACTTTTGTGGGGCAATATGTGTGTATTGAAGATTAACATATGTAGGGGTGTGTGTGTGTGTGTGTGTGTATCTATGCATGTATGTATCTATGCATGTATGTATGTGTACCTGGATTCTAGATCTATGGAAAACTAAAATGAAAGGAACTGCTAGCTTCCTATTGCAGAGAAACATTAAGTGAAATTTGATAGCACCTAGAATATCCTACATGTCTCAAACTGGGCTTGATGTTGATGTTGACCCTGTT
>QEOT01003527.1:91033-118156 GCA_003123785.1 Pterocarya stenoptera | reverse complement strand
ATCCTCTGAATTGTTCACTGGGTCAGCTTCTTTCATTTGTTTTTTTTATTTTTAAAATCAATTCATTATGCCCACATATATTGTGATGTTCCACTAAGTTGTTTCTGAGAAGGTCGGGATATAAATTCTGACGTTTTCAACCTGCATAGATTTACAATACCAACATAGCTATTCCTGTACAGGAGGAGGCAGGCAGAGGTGAAGATGGATTAGAAGAGACTATTTCATTACTAGAACCTAACAGCTCGTTTGGAGTAATTTCGATTCTTTGCAACATTCCTCAACCCTATACAGTTCGGGTTTGTGAACTTTGCAGGCTTCTGCGGCTTGATAAACAGTCTTTTACAAATGTCCTAGATATATATTTTTATGATGGTCGGAAAATCTTGAACAACCTTCTGGAGGTAATTAACTCTTGCATTCCACACTCTATCTTAATTCCTGAAATTTCTGCCAGCGGCAGCAAAGTTTAGAATTGAATATAGAAAGATTTTAATACCAGGCTTCCCAATTCATGAAGATTTTTTTTTTTTTTTCCTTGTATAAACTTAATATTGATTTTCTAGTGTGTCAATAAGATGCTTAGTAGACAATAATTTACAGGGAGCCGATAGCAATCGAATTAAGCAATTGGAGTCGGATATCACATTTCATATTGGAAAACAAGAAGCCGAGCTTGCTTTGAAGGTGAATAGTGCTGCTTATAATGGAGATCTGTATCAGCTAAAAGGTTTTATACGAACTGGAGGTGATCCCAACAAGACAGATTATGATGGAAGGTCACCCTTGGTATGGAACTACTTGATAATGTTTCAGACTTGTCTTATACTTCAGTTTACTCTTTTGTTTCACCTTGTTCTCTAAGATTTATCGTATATCAAACTATCCTGGAATAGTTGACGGAAACTGTTTCTTAGTTTAAATTGAATGATTTATATACCGGAGATGGAATGCCATTTGCCCAATTGTTTTATCAATCTTGCTAACTTCTTGGTTTCAAAGCAATCCCTTAACTGTGCATCAATTAGCCGGTTAGTTCTCTAGGCCAGATCCATTTCTGAAATTGCATTTGGAATGCATGGATCTGCAGCTGTTTAGAATTCTTTATCCCAAAGCAAATCCCAAATCCATGGCTTTTTTCTTGAGTTTGCCATTAGGTTTTGTTAAACCTTGAAAGCTGATATTCCCTTTTCTCCTTATGAGTTCTGACTAGCGGCATTTCAGAGAAGGACCCCTTTTGTTCTAAGACGTTGCAGCAATTTCCCACTGATAGCAGATGCCTTAACCTTATATAAGTCTTTGAAACCCTAGGTTATCTATTGAATTCAGTCCATAAGTCAAAAAGCAAAGATTTTTTCTGCATTTCCCTAGAGGAATGTGTGCATTTGAGATGGAATTAGCTATAAGACATGTACCAAGAATTTTTAGTTTCCAATTGAAGAGCAGTGTTTTCCTTCTGCAATTCTTAATTGCAGCAGCTCTGATTTTGTAGATTGGAGCCTCGTAAGTAATCTCATGTAGCTCGAATTGGGGACACTGATCTTTGATTTGCACAAAATCATGCGGGTGAAATTATTAAATCCAAAGTTTGGGCACCCACCTGATAGTTTACGTTGTTATCTTGCAACATTAGTTTAAAGAAAGGGTGAGTGTCCCATCTCTTTTGCTATTGAGGAACATTCTGATAAGTTTTTAAATTATGCATTTTGTATGTAAGCGCACACTTGCACATATTGGTGCTTGTATATGTTGTGGGGTGATGGTAAATTGGTGCGTATACAAGTGTGCAATTAGAGCAGTGTGCTGCAATTGTATAGCTGTACTGAAGTTTATGTCTGGGATAGATACATGGAATCACGGTGATAGGAGCAACTTAAGTTGGAAAAAATTTTGGATCATCAAAGAAACTTATATCATAAAAAATTGAGGAGAAAGAAAGCAGTGCTCAAGTCTTGACGGGCCTTTGATTTTTTTTTTGATAAGTTTTGTTTTTTTTTTTGCTGGCCTTTGATTTGAACAGCATCTTGCANTAGAATATAAATTAAATGATCAAATCATATCAGTTTAAATTATTAGGTTAATTGGTAATTAAACATGGTATCAAGCATAGGTCCTGAGTTCAAACACCAACTTTACATTTCATCTCCCATTTCAATTAAATAGTCAACATGTTTGGCCAACTTAAGTTTGGGAGAGTTTGGACCACACACGAGGGAAAGTGTTAGCATATAACTAAATGTTTAAATTCACTATTTCTTACCAGCTTAAGCTTTTAAAATAATAGGTAATTTAACCGTCTATTTTACTATTTTAAACGTTTTTTCATTTTTTTGGCCATTTTTCCTCTGTAGGTGGGGAAACACCCCAATTAGTGACGGCCGAATGTGTGGAAACAAGAAATTGATTCATCTACTGGAAGATGCAAGGTCGGCTCAGTTGTCAGAATTTCCCTATTGCTCACAAGAAATCCCAGGTATTGGAAAGCTCTTTGATTAGTTTTTACTAAGCTAAACGGCCTCTCAGATTCTATGTTGAATATCATTTTTTTTTTTTTGAACATCATTGATTGCCTTGTTTCGCCCATCCCAGATCTGAACTTATGAGGGAGAAAGTCGTTATTACACTGAGACGCCAGAATATGTTCAAACCTAGTTTATACATGTCTGATACTGCAGAGGGCTATCAAATGAAGAACATAGAAACGTGTTTTCATTAAATTAGGGTTTGATCTTAGCCTTATGCTTCCTTTAGATCTCAGATTTAAATCTGAAGCCATCGAGAGATTTTCCCTTCAATTATTCGAGGTGGGCCCATTCCGGAATAAGTCGGGATTTCTGTTTCGAACATCGGTGCCAACAAAAAAAAGTTTGAATACAATGTTGATATCATCTTGTCTTCTTTTTATTTACTTTTCCTACTTAAGAGCTTTTTTAAAGAAGTCTTTTCTTTGTGCTGCTTTGGCAGAGAAACTAGGAGTAAATAACTGAATTCCTGTTGCCATTTACAGACAAAGTACACCCCAAAAAGTGCACGGTATTCCCCTTCCACCCGTGGGATCCCAAAGAACATAGACAACATGGCATCATGTTGTGGGTCCCGCATACAATTGAAGAGCTTATCCGAGCTGCATCAGAGCAGCTAGACATTTCAAGTTGTTCTTGTATATTATCAGAAGATGGAGGTAAAATTATTGATGTAGACATGGTTAATGATGGCCAGAAGCTGTATATAGTCAGTGAAACACATTAATGTTTTGCTAGTTTTGAATGAGAGAAGTGTTACAAACTTACAACCACAAAGAGATCTCACAAAATTAGTCCTATAAAATGACATGACTTCATATGATTCGTTATATTTATTTTACAATAAAAATAATNCTTGGAGATTGACAATCCTGGTAGTTTTCTTTGTACGGCTGTTGCAAAGGGGGATTCAGATGTTCTTAAAAGGGTTCTCTCCTATGGAATAGATCCAAATTCCAGAGACTATGATCATCGAACCGCACTTCATGTAGCTGCCTCTGAAGGATCATATTTGATGGCACAGTTGCTTTTGGAAGCCGGAGCCAGTGTCTTCCCAAAGGACAGGTGCAATTCAAATATTCATCTTTCTTTTTGGTTTTATCCTCAAGGACACTTACAAGTTCAGCTAATGAGCCTACTTGCAGTTCTTACAAAAACCGGTGGCACACTAGATATGGATGAATCCTTCCAGTAGATCACTTTACACCTTGTAATTCCTGCTTGCCATCCAAAAACCTATTAGAGCAGTTTATTTGACTTTTGAGGGTTTTAATGATGTCCAGGAAGAAGTTCCATTCATTCTTTTCCCCAAGTATAGCCAGATTTTCACATTGCCTAAACTCATTGTAGCTGTACCATTTTCACCCTTTTACCCTTAGCCATCATTGCAAAAAAAATGTACTTCACCTAAGGAAAGTGGAGTGACGAAAAAAATTGGAATTAATTAGAAGAAAGGTAGGGTTTTTTCTCAAAGAAGTAGTGCTGCTTGATCCTTCAATACATGGCTGTTGTTCTAGTTTTCATCCTTTCACAGCGTTTGTGGTGCCATATTTTCTTTCCTTTTAAGAAAAGAGGACTAAGAAATATTTTCGTCCACAATTGGTTAGCTTATGTTAGGGCTATAAATTAAATTAATTTATGTTAGAATATAAATTAAATGATCAAATCATATCAGTTTAAATTATTAGGTTAATTGGTAATTAAACATGGTATCAAGCATAGGTCCTGAGTTCAAACACCAACTTTACATTTCATCTCCCATTTCAATTAAATAGTCAACATGTTTGGCCAACTTAAGTTTGGGAGAGTTTGGACCACACACGAGGGAAAGTGTTAGCATATAACTAAATGTTTAAATTCACTATTTCTTACCAGCTTAAGCTTTTAAAATAATAGGTAATTTAACCGTCTATTTTACTATTTTAAACGTTTTTTCATTTTTTTGGCCATTTTTCCTCTGTAGGTGGGGAAACACCCCAATTAGTGATGGCCGAATGTGTGGAAACAAGAAATTGATTCGTCTACTGGAAGATGCAAGGTCGGCTCAGTTGTCAGAATTTCCCTATTGCTCACAAGAAATCTCAGGTATTGGAAAGCTCTTTGATTAGTTTTTACTAAGCTAAACGGCCTCTAAGATTCTATGTTGAATATCATTTTTTTTTTAATATCATTGATTGCCTTGTTTCGCCCATCCCAGATCTGAACTTATGAGGGAGAAAGTCGTTATTACACTGAGACGCCAGAATATGTTCAAACCTAGTTTATACATGTCTGATACTGCAGAGGGCTATCAAATGAAGAACATAGAAACGTGTTTTCATTAAATTAGGGTTTGATCTTAGCCTTATGCTCCCTTTAGATCTCAGATTTAAATCTGAAGCCATCGAGAGATTTTCCCTTCAATTATTCGAGGTGGGCCCATTCCGGAATAAGTCGGGATTTCTGTTTCGAACATCGGTGCCAACCAAAAAAAGTTTGAATACAAAGTTGATATCATCTTGTCTTCTTTTTATTTACATTTCCTAGTTAAGAGCTTTTTTAAAGTAGTCTTTTCTTTGTGCTGCTTTGGCAGAGAAACTAGGAGTAAATAACTGAATTCCTGTTGCCATTTACAGACAAAGTACACCCCAAAAAGTGCACGGTATTCCCCTTCCACCCGTGGGATCCCAAAGAACATAGACAACATGGCATCATGTTGTGGGTCCCGCATACAATTGAAGAGCTTATCCGAGCTGCATCAGAGCAGCTAGACATTTCAAGTTGTTCTTGTATATTATCAGAAGATGGAGGTAAAATTATTGATGTAGACATGGTTAATGATGGCCAGAAGCTGTATATAGTCAGTGAAACACATTAATGTTTTGCTAGTTTTGAATGAGAGAAGTGTTACAAACTTACAACCACAAAGAGATCTCACAAAATTAGTCCTATAAAATGACATGACTTCATATGATTCGTTATATTTATTTTACAATAAAAATAATTTTATAGTCTAACGTATCACATTAAGTCACGTCAATTTATGGATTTATTTTGTAAAATCTTTTCATGCCTAAAACATTTCTCTTGTATGCATATTGTGATGCTTATGTTAGTTTAAGAGTGCATTTATTGTTGATAAATAAGTTAAATTTTGATTTTTGTCAGTGTTCGATTTAAAATCCTGTCCCTGGTACATACATTACACATATGGTCAGCCAAGTTTCACGTGATATTAATAACCTTTAGTGAGGTTATTTTGCCGAAGGAAAAATTACATTTTTCGTCCTGAATGTGTATAGCATATGTACGTACATTAAGGGTCAAGTCCCACATTAGGTTTTATTGGGTGGAACTAGAATTTATAATTTCTCAAATGAGTTTCAGTTGTAACAATGAATGGTCTTTTAGACGATAAGATCATATATTTGGGCTTTCTTTGAATGATTACATGTTGTATTCTCCAATTGCATGTGGGCTTCTTTTAGGGCTTCGAATAAAAAAATTTCAGAGATCCATTTTGTCCTATATTAGCAGAGTGTAACTGGTCTGGTTTAATTCGATTTTGGATAAATTTTGAGATCAAACTAGTATATACCCATTTTGTATTTTCAAGAACCGATACCACACTGATTATTGTCATAAACCGATATTTCTAGTTTTATCGGTTCTAGTCCGGTTTTTCAGATTTTTAATATATATTAAATCTCTAATCTCTTATACTTATATATATATATTAGTATATATAAATATTAGTAATACTATTAGTATATAGTAATACTATTGGTATAGTACTATTACTATGTGTTAGTGATAATATAGTAATTAAATACTAATGTATATTTGTATTACTAATATATTTATCAAAAGGAATATGTTGAGAATTTATTAAATCATAAAATGTAATTAATATATATTTTATATTTAAAGCATATGATCAAATGAATGTTCATGTTTAAGATTAAAATTTTGTGTTATAAATTATAATATAACATTATTTCATATATAATTATAATTTATAAAAATTATAAATGATATTATATATAATATTAAAATTAATTAAAAATATATATATATATATATGCGAATTGGTCCGGTCCGGTCTTAGAAAACATAAAACCAAGACCAGACCGGTTATGACCGGTTTTTAAAATGGAGGAATGGGTCCCGAATTGAACCAGCCCATTTTTCGATTCTCTTGTTTATTTTTACAGTCCTAATCCTATGTAGGTCATTGAATGAAAAAAATATTACCCAACAAGCTATACAATATATTTTTTTTTAAAAAGGAGGCCAACACCTCCATCATTTTATTAGAAAAAAGCCTCCTGAAGAAGCGAGGAGAACGTACAAACTTCCAAGCTAACAGAACCATACATGCTTATGAGATAAAACAACAAACAGTTAAGCTCTAAATTCTAATATATGGAAGACCAAGCTTATCCAGCCGAAGCACTCCTTTCAGCTTGTTGGGTAGTAGGTCACCACCTAAGCAGCGGATTGTAACCAAGGACGGAACTAAGATTTGGTGATTGGGGGGTGATTATCAAAGTGTGTCGTATATAAGGATAAACAGTAACCGACATTTAAGATAAAAATGTGTGTTAACGATATTTAACATTAACCATATAAGATTGTTATCTAGGGACAAACTAAATTATTAATTGGTCCGGTCCGGTCTTAGAAAACATAAAACCAAGACCAGACCGGTTATGACCGATTTTTAAAATGGAGGAATGGATCCCGAATTGAACCAGCCCGTTTTTCGATTCTCTTGTTTATTTTTACAGTCCTAGTCTTATGTAGGTCATTGAATGAAAAAAATATTACCCGACAAGCTATACAATATATATTTTTTTAAAAAGGAGGCCAACACCTCCATCATTTTATTAGAAAAGAGCCTCCTGAAGAAGCAAGGAGAACGTACAAACTTCCAAGCTAACAGAACCATACATGCCTATGAGATAAAACAACAAACAGTTAAGCTCTAAATTCTAATATATGGAAGACCAAGCTTATCCAGCTGAAGCACTCCTTTCAGCTTGTTGGGTAGTGGGTCACCACCTGAGCAGCGGGTTGTAACCAAGGACGGAACTAAGATTTGGTGATTGGGGGGTGATTATCAAAGTGTGTCGTATGTAGGGATGAACAATAACCGGCATTTAAAATAGAAATTTGTGTTAACGATATTTAACATTAACCATATAAGATTGTTATCTAGGGACAAACTAAATTATTAAAACCACACATCTAAACCTCTCACTTGAACTCTATCGGACACAAGTGAAATATAAAATTAAGATAGAAATAGTTNAAATAGAAATTTGTGTTAACGATATTTAACATTAACCATATAAGATTGTTATCTAGGGACAAACTAAATTATTAAAACCACACATCTAAACCTCTCACTTGAACTCCATCGGACACAAGTGAAATATAAAATTAAGATAGAAATAGTCATGTAAAATTTTTTGAAGCAAATGATAAAAATTAAGTAAACAAAGATAAACTTTTTTGTTGAATCTAAGATTAAATATTGTAAAGTCTCTATAATATACATAGAAATAACTATGCAAGATTTATTGCATTCACTCATAATTATGCGTGGTTCCGCCCCTGGTTGTAACTCCTGTCTCCCCGTCTTGCAAGAAAATCTATCGCCTGGTTTGCCTCCCTGAATTGGTGTGAGATGACAAACGTAATGCTATTGAGTGCCGCCTGCAACTCATTCCAAAAATCCCACAAATACCAAACAGTGCAAGATCGGCTAATGACCCAATTAACAACCACTGACGAATCACATTCTATCTCAATGTTGAGAAATCCAAACGATATCACGAGCACACCACTAGTCAAAGCTCTCAATTCAGCTTCATTGTTAGTACCCAAACCACAATGCTCTGAGAAAGCAGCTAACAGACGTCCATCTACATCACAGACCACCCCACCCCCGCCACAATCCCCAGGATTCCCTCTCTAGCTACCATTTATATTCAATTTAATCCAGCTCGTCGCTGGCCTCGCCCACATTTTTTTTTTTAAAGGACAAATGGGGACGTCCAAAGCTGTAAGAAGCTTTTGGCCAGAGCTTGATAACCTGGTGGGCTTCAAGATCGTGTTTGAGATATGGCATAACCAAAACTTCAGCGCAATCCACACACATTCAACCAAGTCATAGATGCCCTCCATGCGAGCCTGGCATCGCCTCATCCATAACCTCCATATAATTAGACTAGGCACTAGACCAATCAACACTCCCCGCTGCGAAGATCTCTTGGCACAGCTAAACCAAGTTGTCACACGAGTCCACCATGAAATTCTCTCAATGCACTAGACCCCCAAACCCATGGTTGCCCTCTTCCAGACTGCTTGCGCAAAGTCACCTGTGCAGAAGATATGGTCTAACGTCTCCATTTTCCTGAAAACACACAACAATCACACCTTGATAATATAGGGATGCCTACAGAGCAAATACGCTCATCCACAGGTTGACAATTAAATATGGCTTTCCACATCCAAACGACGGCTTTTTTGGGTAGGTGCCTCTGCCAAATCCAATCCATCCAGGGGACCTCCTCCCTTCTCACCCTAATAACGTCCCATGCACTAGCAGCAGTAAAGGACCCGCTACGATTAGGCTTCCAAACAATTAAATCAGCACCTTCACGCTGCAACCCTACCGCAATTAAACAATGTGGCTTTGGGCTGACCTACCAGATCTTCAAGAAGAGCTTCATCCTATTTTCCATTCAACCAGCAATCTTTAATTTGAAGACTAGGGTTCACAAGATTCGACGTTGAGTCGGCCACTTGCTAACCACCGATCAAACCAATACGAAGCCTTGCCATCACGAAAATTGGTCTGTGTCTGTTTATTGAATTAATCATTTGTGAACATAAATTGCAATTGAAACGGCACAACTTATATAGGTTGATATATACTCGAATAATTTCTTATTTATTGTTTTTAAAATATTATTTTGAACTTTACAATGAGATCTTAAATATTTAAAAAAGTAAGAATATAAATCATGCTCATAAGAGATAATACGACATGTTATTTAAATCAAACATAATTATTTAAAGATGCATATATAAATTATATAAAGATATTTATATAAATTCTAATTTGTTAGTCAAGATTTGTAGATAAAGTTATAAGATATAGTGCCTGTTTGGGATTACGTTAGGAGTTTTAAAAAATATTTAAATATCTTTAAAAGCTATTTAATGACAAAATTAAGTTGTTTGGGTGTTACATATTGCAGTACATTTTAATTTCAAATAAAATTAAAATAAGTATAGCTTAAATAATATAAGCTATATTTCTCATCGCAATCACAACTATATTATCCCAAACATGCACATAATACAACTAAACAATCACAGCTTAATACTTATTATTCATTCGAACTCAACTTGTCGACATGACCCTTATGAAGCCACATATATATTTTGATATGCTATGTAAATAGGTTAATTTCCATCGATTTCCTCACTCAAGTAGAAAAATTTATGATATATGAAGATCAAATTGCTCAGCCAAACTAGACCAAAACGTTAACATGATTGACCATCTTGTAAACTCTAAAGGTTCTATTTATTCACAAGTTTGACATCCCTTTATTGACTGTCAAACGTTGACTGACCCGAAGCTGAAACATGGTAGCAGAAGTATAATACGAGTACGTAATACAAATACAGCGCAGTAAATATATAGTACTCTACCAACAACGATGAAGAATTAAGTGGCAACAGCCCATGACTGGGTTTGACCTCATGGATCAAAGTCATGCCATTACTTAGGCAGACGATCGAAAGCCCATGATGTATTAACACTGCTTGAATCGAAGTTCTAGGTGTAGAAACAGAAGTTAGAACAGATATTGGGTTTGACCTCATGCTCAAGTAACACTCGGACAACAAAAGTAGCATAGATAGATGATCCGGATTGTCTGCTCATCTAATTAGCTCCGCGTATGTGCTGAAGTTGACGAAAATGCTTCTGGGCAGCTGCATTACTTGCAGTGCCAACATCTTTTGACGCGTTTCCCCCAGGATCTGCAGCAGAGTCCGACGGAGAAGACGAAAGAAGGTGAAAAAGAGCACCCAGAAGACAACCCAAAACGGGAAGAGAGGAGCATAGGATTGCGGCCTGGCTGATTATTTTCATGGCTTCTGCAGTTTTGGTGATCAATTGGTAATAATTGCAGGTTATGTTCACGAACTTGATTATATAGCACAGAAGTGGAGAATATATAGTTCAGGACCATTAGCGTGGTGATCAAGTCGAGCTGTGAAATGTCAAGCCTGCTCAATTTGACTCCTGGACCCTGGTCCCACGCATATGATGATGCCCCAATGGAAAACCTGCACTGAACCGAGTACTAATACTACGAAGTTTCCTCTCACGATGACGTGGGATTATCAACAGGAAAAATTTAGTTGTAAACGATTCTGTATGTTAATATGTATATTTATTAAATGTGATTAGTTAGAAAGTAAACTTTATGAAAAATAATACTAATTTAAATTTAGAATATGAAGGCAATATGATTAGCACACAGATCGATACGTAAACTTACTTGTATATAGCAAAACTCTTATCAACGCGTGACTCTTTAAGGGCTAGTTTGGTTACTTGGAGATTATCATTCTATTGTTTATTATTTTATTATTATTTTATATATATTTATTATTATTATTTATTACTATCTATTACTATTCAATATTCTATCTTTATTTTTTTACTTTTTCATTACAATTTATAAAATATCTTATATCACCTCACTATCCAAACGCAACCTAAGCCTTATAGGTTAAAATTTTGATGATCTAGATCTTTGCGAAATAATTTGTAAATAGTTAAAATAATAATAAAATAATTTGAAAGAATTGTATTTTTAAACATACATTTTGTTAACGTTGTGTTTCGCATATTTTTGGGCCAAACTTTAAAAACTCAGTCTTCGAAAATGGGTCTTGCACAAGGTAGAAAAGACTGCAGTTTTGAGAGGGCGGCCTAGGGGCTGGGTAACCTCCGATGCCAAAGTTAGTAAATATTCTTAGAGGGTAGCAAATAAGTAAGAGAGTTTAGGGATTAGAAAAAATATTCTTGTACCTAGGATCCGCTATTTATACTATAGGTCTGAGGAGCAGATCTTGTCTGCTTCCACGAAGTCCATGTTTCCAGTACTATTTCTTTTGTTAGAGTCTTTAAATGTGGCGTGGATTTGCGACGACGTTATTAATGTGGTGTGTTGTCTGGGTGGTGGAACTATTAATGCGGCATAGTTCTCCAACCTTGTCCTTTCAGTCTGCCTTCCTTTTGGTTCGTTCATGCATTCTCTGTCAGTAGATTAATGACTCCCCGTATATCACGTCTGTTGTGCGGGCGGACACATGAGGACTTAATACTACTCGAGGAGTACTCAGATCGACAAGTTTTATTCCCTGCAACACCATCTCTCCTACAAGTCATGTATAGAGGAGCCTCCTTGTGAGCAGGTTAACGACTTTCTACTTTGGGCCGGGGTTGATAGGGCCTCTTAGACTTTGAGGGAAAAATCCCCTTACACCCTTAATGGGAGCAAATCTTGACAGGAGAGAGGTTGTAATTGGTGTTACATATAAAAATGTAATAACATGTAACAAATATTGATTGAGGGATTGTAATTCCTCATCTTTTGGTAATGAAAAATGTATTTATTAATGGGCAGGTAGAGTGTCCGGACTAGTTCTCTCCTGTCCAATCCCAGCTCTCTTAAGATGGTGATTTAATAATATTTTGCAAGTCATTTTTAATTTTTATTATATTAATTGATGTATCGCATTTTAAGCCGCGGTTGATTTGCGTAATTAGTTACCTGTAAATTAGTCAAGGCCAACCACAGACAAAATTATAACTGATTTTAACTATAGTAAGGTGAGCTCACACGTGTTAGTTTCTCAACTTTCGCATCCACGTGCGAGAGAAATATCTATATCAATTTTGGCGCTTCTCTTAACTACCTCCTGCCGTTGAAGCTCAACTGAAGAGTGCCGTTAGATGGCTCAGAAATCAGAATTGAAAAGGAAAACACCAAAGGACTACGATGCCCCCTTCCCGCCTCGAACGCCGATTGTGGCATCGCAAAAAAATCTCCAGAGGGGGGGTATTTCCGGGCGAATGTGCAGGAACTGGAGCACAGAAGAGAAAAGAAAGAGAGGCTCTGTAACAAACATACGTATAAAAGCAGAGCCTTCAAACCTTCCAAACCGATTTTACTTAGTTAAGTCTTAGAACAGTGAACAGAGAGTCTCTCGCTCTCTCTCTCTCTCTCTCTCTCTCTCGATCGCTCGCTCTCTGTGTAAGATCGGTTTTTCTTGTATCCTTCACAAGAGCGCTTCAAGAAACGAAGTCTTGCTTGAGAAAGGATCGACACCGAATTAGCTTTCGAAGCCATGTCGATCTCGATTCTTGAGGCCTGCAAGAAGAGGAAGCGTAGGCCAAAGCTTTACGGGTTTCATAACTTCGGAGATCCTGGTTGCCCCATCGACCCCAAGGGCGCGTTCCGCGACAATATCCGGCTCTTTCTTCAAGAATGCGCCGACCTTCATGAAAACGACATCCACGCCATGCCCACCTGGTGTACCCTCCTCGTGCACGAGACCAGGAAATTCGTTGTCCCTCTCTACACCTTTGAAGAGGACGTCAAGTGCTCTCCGAGGCCGCCCTACTGTGATCACTGTCGATGCGCAGGTTAGGCTTGATCATTTTCCAACAGTTAAGAGTTTTTCTCTTTATTTTCTCAGATGAGTTTCTGTAATATGCTTTGGGGTTTTGGTCTTGGGAATTGGGGTTTTCCTTTTAGCTGTTCCTTTGCCACTTTCTTGGGGGTTTTCTTACAGTAATTCGGTTGAACGAATCGGATTGTGTCCGACACCAAATAATTCTGTGTTTTGGTTTTGGACATATATAGAAATTTTCGGCTAATGAGTCACCGTTCTTTTTCTTTTTGTTCCTTAGTTTGAAAGAGTCTTTTTTATTGCCTGAAAAAAGATCCTGAAAATACTATTTAGGTTGTTTTCATGCTGATGTAAGAATTAGAGCTTCTGAGTCTCTCTTGGATTTGTTCTTCAGGATGGAGTAATCATTTTGTATCGAAACGAAAGTATCACTTGATAATTCCAGCCGATGAAGATTGGAATAAGCCTCTGGATGATGACCTCATTGATCTCCAGAACCATCTGTTGCATGGTCTGATACACTGCAATGGGTTTGGTCATTTGCTCTGCATTAATGGAATTGAAGGAGGTTCTAAGTATCTGTGTGGCAGAGAAATCATGGATTTGTGGGACCGAATTTGCACAAATCTTGGAACCCGGTAACCAAAAGCACCATGATCATCGGTTTGTTTTGCATTTATAATTGTTAAAGACTCTGAATTTGAGGTGGTTTATTTATTCTCTTGCAGGAAAATAACAGTTGAGGATGTATCAAAGAAGAGGTCGATGGATCTTAGGTTACTCTATGGTGTTGCTTATGGACACTCTTGGTTCGGTAGATGGGGGTACAGATTCTGCCGAGGAAGCTTTGGAGTGGCAGAGCACAATTATGATAGAGCCATTGAAGTTCTTAGCTCATTGGGACTTGACAAGATCATCCAAGATTTTAGTACCATGGAAAAACGCAGAGAAATCAAGCAACTAATTCTTCACTACAGATATATGAGTGAAACCCAGCTGGTAACAATCAAAGATCTTCTGAGGTTTATGCTGACAATCAAGTCTCGTGCACCTCTACAAATAAACAAACCTGCTGCTGCTCCTCCAACTTCCAATTCAAAACCTTCAATCCGGAACAAGCCTTTGGTAAAGGAAAAATCATTGAAGTATAGAAGTTTCACTGCCCTTGCCAATATGGATAGCAGATGGCCTGCAAGGAGACTAGAATATGCAGCAGAAGTGATTGTAAATGCATTAAAAGTGAAGAAAGAAGGCAAATTCTGCCATGGTGGGATGACTAGGCAAGATCTGAGAGATGCAGCTCGGCTTCACATTGGTGACACTGGTCTGCTGGATTATGTGCTAAAATCAATGAACAACGTTGTTGTGGGAAATCACATTGTGTGTCGTACTGTTAACCCAACAACTCGGATTTTGGAATACTCAATCAATGAGCTTGGATATGAGGCTACTAGCTCTGAACCAGAGATAGAATTACTTCCAAAGCCCCTTCCAGCATCGACTCTAGTTCCAGGCTGTGATGTATACAGTGATTTGGTTGCTGTATATAAAAACCTACTACTGGATTACAAAAAGTTAAATTTGGTCGAATTAGCAACTCAGGTAGTTCTGGACAGCAAGCATTTTGTGAAGGAGTGGCCATTTACTGATGAAGCAGATCAGTATCTGAGATTTATTTGCCGACTGATGCCAAGTTTTTACGATATAGAAACTGAATTAAATGGGAAGTTTCCACCTGGGGAAATCGTTGTAGTTCCACTGCATGCAACAGTTGGAGAGTTGAAGCAAGCTGTGGAGAGTGCACTGAGGGACACGTACTGTATAACTGAAGGATTTTTGGTGATAGAGATAAAAGAGCTGGAGGAATTGGAGGACGAGGAGCTTCTGTTTGGAGCGGTAGAGTCGGGTGTGGAACTGTGTGTGAAAGGGAGAGGGATAGATTTGGAGAATCGTTTGAGATACCAAAGTGGGGCTGACACTTGGATGGTGAGATGCGAATGTGGGGCTCGAGATGATGATGGGGAGAGGATGGTGGCATGCGACATTTGTGAGGTGTGGCAGCACACTCGCTGCTGTGGCATTGAGGACACTGAGGCTGTTCCACCGCTGTTCGTGTGCTCGGGGTGCTGTGTCTCACTTGGGACACTAAAAACTGAAGCTTCCTGTGCTTTTGAGTGTTCTGATACTTTGCTCATGTCTACAGACACTTTTGGACTGGAGCTTGGGTATTAAGCTTGGTGCTGTGAAATGAAGTGATCATGACTCGTGATGATTGGTTGCTATATCTTTCTAATTGTCATATGATTAGAGCTAGAAAAACAGCACCAAGAAGGCGAGAATTGCCCTTTCTCGCTGTTTACCATCTCAAAGGTTTTTAACACCTTTTTTTTCCCATCTAAGGCAAGAATAGCTTGTTCTTTCCTTTGCTCATTTTGGAATATGACACCAATAAAACTACATGATACCAAGTGCAGGATAGTAAAATTTTGTTTACGCCTACAATTAACTTGCATAAATGTATGTAATCTTTCAAGTGTCCATGAAGTTCTTTTTGTTTTGTTTTGCTTTATTTATTGTGTTTGATTCTGGTGACCGAGTTTGAGTATACACACAAGTCTTTATGTGGCAGGACCAAACTTCCCTGGCATGCATTGAATATAGATGACTTGAAAGATGGCTTTTTTTTTAGTATACAAACAGTTTTTGAATACAAAATTTTGAAAGTAATGCCACCACCACTGATACAATCATTCCGCAGAAAAAAACTAATTTAACATGTTAAGCTAGCCCCACCCTAACAAAAATAATTTCTTTTGTAAGTATTTTTTATGCTTTCTCCGCGATTTCCTTATTCCACGAGCGAATTAACAAAAAATATCTCTCCGCTAAATTGCTCTGTCTACTTCTATAGTGAACCAGTACTGCTAGAGGCAGTCCTTATATTAAGTGGATCTGATCTAGTCTTTGAGCTCATTTCATGGATCTCTAGCATTAATTCGAGACTTACTCCATGGAAATAAGCAGGACAATCAGAGGAGAAAGAAACTCATGTGAGATGGAAAGATCGATCCAAAATTTGTGGAGTGAGAGAAAGGCAACAAAAGATCATTGATCAGATTGTTATTAAATTTAAACTTTCCTTTTTATTTGGAACATTGATGTAGTTATATCAAATTGTTTCTCCTTTTCTTTGTTTGAGTGTCTCAGTGATAGGGCAGAAGTTGATGAGATGCTTTTCAAAATTTTAATTATTTTTCATTTTCTGTTGCAACTCAGTTTCACTTGTGTATATGTTACTTATGCAGTTTATCTACAGAACAGAGTCGAAAAAGTTTAGGTACGGATTTTACATTTTATGCAGATGTTGTACATTATATTGCTATGGCTTCGGGATCTATTGCCTTAAGCAGGAAATCCACTCAAATTTATCAAGATTTTGGTCATAGAACCTATGGTTTATACAGCCTCTCTCTGCAATTCTTAAATACCAGTGTTAATTTCACAAATTGAAACTACAGCTTTTTAGTCTTTAATTTTTGTATTATTTGGTTTCTTGTGGCAGATTTGGGAGGATATATTGGGGTTTGAGAATGCTGAGTTTTATACCAAAGTGGGGCTGACACTTGGATGGTGAGATGCGAATGTGGGGCTCGAGATGATGATGGGGAGAGGATGGTGGCATGCGACATTTGTGAGGTGTGGCAGCACACTCGCTGCTGTAGCATTGAGGACACTGAAGCTGTTCCACCGCTGTTCGTGTGCTCAGGGTGCTGTGTCTCACTTGGGACACTAAAAACTGAAGCTTCCTTTGCTTTTGAGTGTTCTGATACTTTGCTCATGTCTACAGACACTTTTGGACTCGAGCTAAGAGCTTGGTGCTGTGAAATGAAGTGATCATGACTTGTGATGATTGGTTGCTATATCTTTCTAATTGTCATATGATTAGAGCTAGTAAACAGCACCAAGAAGGAGAGAATTGCCGGCCTTTCTCGCTGTTTCCCATCTCAAAGGTTTTTAACACCTTTTTTTTTTCCTTTGCTCATTTAGGAATATGGCATCAATAAAATTACATGATACCAAGTGCAGGATAGTAAAATTTTGTTTACGCCTCCAATTAACTTGCATAAATTTATGTAATCTTTCAAGTGTCCATGAAGTTCTTTTTGTTTTGGTTTGCTTTATTTATTGTGTTTGATTCTAGTGACCGAGTTTGAGTATACGCACAAGTCTTGTTGTGGCAGGACCAAACTTCCTTGGCATTGAATATGTTGAGAAGTCCCACATGGCTTAAGAACAACTCATCCTGAACTTTATAAGGAGTGACCACAATCCTCTTATTAGACTTTTTATGGAGAGAAATGAGTGTTTCTATATGGTATCAGAACAAGTTAACCTATGACTGATGATGAGCTTCTGCGACCTACCCACGATAATGGTACCGGAAATACTGGCTTGCACGTGAGGGGGCATGTTGAGAAGTCTCACATAACTTAAGAACAAACTCATTATAAGCTTTATAAGGAGCGTTACCCCACTCCTCCTATTAAGCCATGGAAAGAAATTGGTGTTTTTATAGAATATAGATGACTTTTAAGACGGCTTTTTTTTAGTATACAAAATTTTGAAGGTGATGCCACCACCGCTAATACAATCAGCATAGTCATCATGATCAGTATCATGGCAAAAGATTGAAAGCCGTTTGCTTTTGAAGAGTTGACTTGGGTGAGTTTGGATACACAAACATATCTCATCTCATCTTATTTCATCTATTTCATCATTACAATTTTATCAAAATTTCATACAAAAATATAATAAAATATTTAAAATTTTCAAATCCTAAAATAAAAATAATACTAAAAAATTATATTTAACAATATTTTATTCAATTTTTAATAAAACATCTCATCTCATCTCATCTCTCTATCCAAACCCACCTAACCCACACTACTGACTAGTAGCGGCCAACTTATTTTCGGCAAGATAAAGTTTGTAGTAAAAAGTTACATTTTTATGCAAAAATTGTTCTGTGTACTTCTATAGTGAACCAGTACTGCTAGAGGAAGTCCTTATAGTGGATCTGATCTAGTCTTAGAGCTCATTTCATGGATCTCTAGCATTAATTCGAGGAGAAAGAAACTCATGTGAGATGGAAAGATCGGTCGAAAATTTGTGGAGTGAGAGAGAGAGGCAAAAAAAGATCATTCAGAGACTAAAGTACGGACTTCAAGTTCATAAAAGTAAAGTGACATATTGCAACTCAAACTTTGTCGTCGCGATAATGATACAAGTACTTTGTCGTCGCGTTAATGATATAAGTACTTGTCTACTCTTTTCTACTGCAGTATAACTTCGCTGCAATAGATAAAATGGCGACGCAAGAAACTTTAGACATCTGTTTAAATTGCGGCTCTCTCCTTTTTGTGACAAAAACATGCGGCTATCCGATTTTGGGTGGAAATACCGTAGAGCTTTTGCATCTATTTTGATTTTGCCAGAAAAATGATATATGGACGCCAGCTCTCTTTCCTTGTAGTATTATATAGGAAAAGATTCTAGCTACAGATTGATTATACAAAGTGATCATATAAATTGGTATGATTTGATGCGATTTGTCAAATTGTAAAGTTACTTTTATTATAAAGTAGATCTAACAAAATAGATGAAATCGCATCAGCTTATAAGATTGTTTTTATATAATTCTTTTGTGGACGTAGCAGTCCTTTTATAGTGTATATATATATATATGTAACCAATAACTTTTAGAGAATTTGAAGATATGAGCGCATAAAAACCAGCTCGATCCAATATACCAATTCGCCATTAATGCTAGCTTTTGTAGCCCGATATACCAATATTTCGCCACTAATTCGATCGATCAAGTTGATGCAGTGTAGGTTTTCTAGGGATACATGGGATATATAAGAGGCTTAGAGAACTTACGTATATAGTATTTCCCTCACTTTTGTGAGATCAATGGATTTTCACTTACCATCTGAAATATTAGAGATCAGTACACTTTGCCTGCAGGGAAGATTGAATTATCAAATCTAATGTAAAAATGATTATAGGAACAAAAAGATGATCCGGGGGAACAAAATACTATATTTGAGAGTCAACTTTCATCGGCTAGCTCTTTATTTTACTCCGTACGTGTCACCACAATATGTTTAAAAATAGGAACTAAATTAACTCAAAACCAAAATCAAATGATCTCGGGTCGATCGATGATCAACAAAAGAAGATCACCAGGAGTTGTTCAATGGCTTCTCCAACAAAGCCGAAAGGTACATCTCCCTGCGCTCGGCACCCCGATCGAGCTTCTTCCCCACTACCCACTTAACCTTTTTGAATCCGATACTCTCTATCAGCGGCTTGTAAACCTCCTTAAACTGCCCTCCCACACAGAAGAAATGGTCGAGCCAAAACAATCCCCCAGGCCTGAGCACCCTGTATATGTCAAACATCAAGAAGTGCAGCGACGTCGTGGGAATCCAGTTACTCAAAACATGCATGGAATGCACGATGTCCAATGTGTTGTCGAAGAATGGAAGCCTCTGAGAAATGCTGATGTACAGAGGCACAACCCCTCTCGAGGCAATGAAATTGTTGAATGGACCATTCAAGTTTATGGAGGTCGTAACAATGGTTATGTTCCTCGCCATCATTCTCACTGCAAATGTAGCCACTCCACCTCCAATGTCGAGCCCGATACGTATCGTGCCGGGCTTCTTCGTTGCCAATACTTCGTCGATACTGAAGTCAAGTTTGCCATTACCTTTAGACGAGATCCAACGGTTTTTCTCATGTCCTTGAAGATCGAAACAGTCTTTGCAATCGCTGAAGCCCTTTTCCCTATGCTTCCGGTTAACGAGGCAGTCATAGTTCTTGCAGTTATAAGCCGTCCATACAACGGAGCTGTCGGGCGGTGTGGTCCACAAACTGGTCGGAAGAGGGTAGGGTTCAACGTATTTCGGAGAGGCGGCAGGGCGACAACGGCGTCGAGGGAGTGGCTCACAACCTTTGAGAAGGAGCTTTTGGGCATGGAGCTCATCGTCAGGACAGGAGCCATTCACTTCGTAAGACATGAAGCGACGAAGTTCGTCAGGGAACAGGGTGCAAGCCTGGCCAGCTGGGGGGTAAATGGTGTCGGAACCAAAGTTGGGATTGTATCCAAGTGGAAGCTTCTGTCCGGATGTGAGAGCAAGGAATTCCGGCGGGAGCTCCATAGCAGAAACTTCAGAGGCATCGGCTGTTGTAGAAGAGTACTGATCATCCGTGGTGGCTGAGTTGGAGGAGGTGGGGTTGAAAGGGTAAAAGGCCGAGGAGTAGAAGATAGAGGAAAGGAGCAAGCTGAGAACATTTGTTGACAAAAGGACGAAAAGGAAGAATAGATTGGTGTGGAGAGACTTGGGTTTACCAGGAGAATCCATGGATTTTTGTTTCTGTGTGATTAGGGTTGCTTAGAATTGAAGCTAGACAGGATTGAGTAGGAAGTGGGTGTGTCTACGCCTTAAAAAAACTATGAAAACGGAACCGTCTCAATGCCACTTGCAACTAAAATATTACTGAAACAATGAACATGGCTGATTTTTAGGGAAGGCTTATTTATTATTCCTCTTCTTCTATATATGCCTGCAGTAGTACTTGATCTTCTATTTTATTTTAGGGTCTTTTAATACAATAATCTACATATATATATATTATATATATATATACACACACTTAATATATAAATCCAAGTCCGTCGTGCACACAACATATAATTACTATACTGGATCCAAACAAAAAAATTAAATACGCAGGAATGCAGAGATCATGACCAATTAACCATCCCATCCCATTCCATTGTGGATCTAACCTGATGATTTTTCTTATTTATCATTTGTATAAGGTATTCATCCGTCATAAGTGAAGGTTAATCAATAAAATTGGAGTATTATCCTATTCTAAAAAAAAAAAAAATCTATATTATCCAATTATTTATTAAATATTTTTTAAATATAAACGATGTAATACTCTTATCCCATCACAAAATATCTTGCGATCTGAATACGTAATATTTGTCTAAAAAAATGAAAGAAAAAACCAGGATGCTCATTGCATGCATGTTTCTGATGACTTGTGCATTAATTTGCTTATTACCTAGATCCGCATGTTAATTAAGCTGGTAAAATCTGAGCGGCAACGCATGATGTGTACTGCTCTTAAAAGTCCAACGTCCCAATTGTTAAAGAAGGATAAATTGCCGGGAGAGTAATGTTTTATATAATTGTAGAGTGAGTAAGTGCCGTGTAATTATTTTGAAAAAAAGTGGAGTCTATTATTAAATAATTAGTTATTTTTATATGAATTTTATATTTATTCATTCTTTTTCATAATGCTTACACAGTATTTGCGCATTTGACGATTACAAATATCATTTTTCTTGATTGAGATCGTTGGAGTCAGGACGGAAATATATAACAGGCAATGGGTTTGTTGGATGCACGCACCATTGAGTAAAATCACATGCTCACACATCCGTGATTTATGCTAATTCATGAAATATTCTATGCTTATTCAATGAGGTTTGAAAGTTTTAACGCGTCTTCTTCAACTTAATTAGAGATCTCAAAGTTTCCATTTCTCCATTTTCCAACAACATGCAGGCCGTTTGAGCCTCATGATCAGCTTTGTCTTAATTTGGAAATTTCCAGGGGCTGTTCTTGCTGTTTCTAAGATAATATTTATAATTCTCATTCATTTTTTTTTTTTTTATTTCAGATTTCAAAGTAATTCGTTGACATGACCTATGACAATTTCAACAACAATAATGAATCGAACTGTCAAATACTGCAAGTAGGTAGATATATCATGCCTAGCTAGCGATCATCAATATCATGAAATATATAATACGTTGCGAAAAATATTTCTCTAATTAATTAAGTTATCGTCTGAATTTAAAGGTTTTAAAAAGAAAACAAATAAACAAATGAAGTAGCATTTTTTAACAAATATTAAATGCTAAAAAAAGTTATAAAATCCATTAATTTATATATTTATCTTAATTTATCTCACTTAATAGTCTCAAATTTAAATAGGAATTTGAGAGAATCCCGTCAATAAATATTATTGCAAAAGCAACTAAATATCTCAGATCTTAAATTTCGGATTAAAAGAAGTCAAGAATATTCCTAATTCATAATCATAGCTATATATATAGTCGCTGCCTGCATAATTAATTCTGATTTTTCCTTCATATCTGCCGTGCCTTCATTTAGCTTAATTGGACCGCGCGCACATTAATCGATCGGTGACGTTTTAGCTTGGAATATTATTGTGATCATGGTGGTATCTAGCTAGCGAGCCAGATCGCATACTGGTTGCCTTGATCGATAAAGGTGCAGTTTGAATAATAAGACGAGATGAGATGATTTTAGATAAAAATAAAAAGTTGAATAAAATATTAATAAAATATTATTATTTCATTTTGAGATTTGAAAAAGAATTATTTATTATATTTTATGTGAAAATTTGAAAAAAATGATAATGATGTATCCAAACGGAGCCTACTTATGATGGCCGGTCGGTGTTAAGAATCAAGATATTGAACAGATTAATTAACAAGCATAGTTTTTGATAGGCCAATTATATTGATCATCGTCTTCTAATATATCGAAGGTATGCTCCATGACTCACTCCCATGGAAGCATCATGCATCAGTTCGTATCACAAAGTATAGAAACAGTTTTGTAACTTTTGTATGCAACAATTGATCAGCTTACGAATGAAGTGTCAAAACAGTTCTAATGGACATAGATTCATCAGAATGAATGGTATCGACACAAAAATTCCTGTTTCTAATTTGTACATTTTTTTTGGTCCTATAACTGAATACTATTGATCATCTATATGATCTGTGTGGCTGTGTATGCCTTTTCTTCTCTGAGATGTGTAAGTAAAAGAGAAAAACTCTAATGACTCAAAATGGTCTCTTGAGGTACTTGAAATCCATCGATGAATCAACACAGTCCAACCTAATCCTGTGAACATTCAGCAATTTCAACAACTCGGAGGCCTTTCCCTTTATGCTCTCACCACAACCAACCTGCAAGAGAACCAAAAGCTTTTGAAAAGCACCTGCTTGTAGTGCCTCAACTATAACACCACCCTCGTCCTTCTTGTCTTTCCTGCAGAGCTTCCAAAGAATGCAGACTGCAAACTCCGTCGCTAACTCTGATATCCTTAACATCTTCTTCACCAAAAGAGGCATGGTTAGAGCATTCTTATATGCCTCTTCTCTCCCTTCTTTAGACTCGCAAATACCAGCCAAAACACCCAAAGTCCGCTCACATATTCCTTTGTCTGCGTCAACAAGGATTTCTAGTAGTAGTGGAACCAAGCCCAGTTCCACAAATCTTGACGTAAATCTCACACCGGTTGCAGATGGAGAAATCATGTAGAAAATGGTTGTTAACGAAGCCTTGGTAGCCTTATGAGAAATAGGCTCCCTAATCATCTGAACCAAAGCTTCAGCGACTCCTTCAATCTTTGCCAAGGAATCAACGTGTCGTTGGTTCAAAGAAAGAAGCTCTTTGAGTACTACAGCTGCGTTTTGCCTTGCAGAAAGATCTCCACTCTTCAAAAGCCATACCATGCCACCTAAAGATGTTGCCGATCCTAACTTTGATTGGCCTTCTTCACCAAGTGGGAACGTCCATGCCAAGACTGATAAGATCTCTTTCAACAGGTCGACATGTTTCTCAAACGAAACAGTAGTACTTGCGAAAGAATGGAAAGTTTCCGATAACTGATAACCAGTTCCGTTGTTCACAATGCACCGCCTGTTACGGTCGCTCTCCTTTCCCCATGCCTTGATCTTCCCAACCAATTCTCGGCAACTCTTGTGATCCTCACGTTGAGTTGAGACCGCAATTCTAGAACAAATCTTTGAAACCTCATACTGAGTCACCGGAATTCGAGGCGTCGGTATCCTTTCAATCCCATAAGAACGATTCTCAACACACCAATCTTGAATCATCCTGCGTATTGCATGATTTGGGATTTGATCCAAACTCGTCAACACCTGGTTACTCGCGGGACAAGTTTGATTGCCCGCTTCGATCCACTTCTCGATGCTTTCTCGATCATACGTGATCCCGGTAGACAACGTGACCGGGTCTTTCATCAAATCAAGGGAGATCGGGCACTGAAAGTGACTTGGAATCGTGATCTCCATGTGTAAATTGCCGTCTAAAAGCTCGCTCTTCTTGTTGCCACCACGGCTGGCTCTCCTTCTTCTCCAAGATAAAATCATTGTTGTAAAGAGTTTGTAAAGAGTCTAAATGATCGGTCTTGATCTTCAACAAAGGATGCGTCTTTCGCTTACTTAGAATGCAAAGAACCTCAAGGCCAGATCGATCTTTATATTTTTGTGTTAAATCTTAACCTTATATATTCTCACACGGGTCAAAGCTAGGCAAGGTAGGAGAAAAGCAAGCAGCCAAGCAGTAGTCATCAACGTTCAAAATCAAAGAAGGGAGACTTTGACCGTTGTAGTATATGAATGTTGACCGTTGAATGGGGACGCCAAGGCTTACTGCCTTACTGGAAATATGGGTACCATGTGGAAGAGGTTTGACCAGGTAGCTGACATCCTGAGTAGGACTGGGTCAACACGTCGGTGGTCTACCCCGTTTAGCCCTCTAGTCGTGTTTGGCCTCCGTTTAATCGTCAGTAGCAGGTGTATAATCGATCTGCTTCGGTTTGACTTTCCATATATTTTAAAACTGAATTCCTCGATTTTATCGGATCAATTCATTACAAAAATGGAAACTGATTTCTATATATTTTTCATTCATAATTTTTATAAATTTTTAATACTAATTTTAATTGTTAGAATTTGATATTTATTATTAATAATTATTAATTCATTATTATCTAATTATACTAGTATCTAACTTATCAGTAAGATTAACTTAGTATATATGGTATAATTAGTGAGATAAATTTATTATTTTATGATGGTTACATATATGAAAACTATTAATTTATTTATATTATAGTATACGTATATTTTTTTATAATAAATAATAATTAACACATATTATTATAGTATTGAATTTAACTATACTACTATAGTCTATATAAGTTAGACTATACACTTTTTATATGAGTATATGTGATTAAGCTGTGTGTAGAAATGTATTTATAAAAAAAAAATATATTATAATTTACTATGCTATAAAATGTATTTATCTTTAATATATATATATCAAAAGTAGGTTTTTATGAATAACTTAATTTAATATTCATGTTTAAGATTAAATTTATATTATAAAATTAAAATTGATATGTTTTATCAAATGTTATATTAATTTTATGTTATTAGATTATTATTCATGAATAATAAAATTTTAAAACTTCAAATTATATTAATTAGCAATTTAGCATATAATATATATAATATAATATAAAAATATAAAAATTAAAAGTTATATATATATTTATGTATAACCAATTCCGATTTGAACCAATGTTCTAAAAATCAAAATCGCACCGATTTTCAACCGATTTTACAAAATTGAGATCGGTTTGATATTGGACTCGTCCGGATCGATTCGGTTAACCGATTTCTCGGTTTATTTTTTTTAACACTCCTAATTAATGGCATGGCGAGTGTAGTGATCGTTACCAGCGTGCCCAGACGGCAGTCTCCTAAACAATTGCATTAGATTAGAGTTAAATACATAATTGGTATATAATTTTTGTTATTTTTTTAAATAAAAAGAAAAAATGATAACCTTACAACTTTATATGAAATAAAGGGTAGTTTTATAATATTAAAATCAAAATAAAATGTTTAAAAAAAAAAAAAAAAGTTATGCTAGTGGGGGCCTTTCGTTGCCGCACACATTTGCCTTGCTATTATCTGCCCCTTTCGAGGTTTATTTCCATGCAAAGCCGAAGAAGGATACAGTCCTATCACCTATATATGGTCAACACATGACAATCAGTACAGTACCCCATGTAGAAGGGGCATTTGCCCATTTTTTCCATTTCCATTATTATTAATATTGAAGTTCATAGTCATGAAATTGGGTTTTAGGCTTTTTTTTTTTCACAATATACGTACGTCATGTAGAGTTGAGGAAATATGTAGCGGTTCTGTATATTAGCTAGTAGTGACATATATATATATGTATTATATATTCTCCGTCATTTGGTAATTTATATACAAGAGATGAATGAATGAACGGACCATTTCAAACGATGCATCATTTGAAAGAACCCCTTGGAATAAATGCATTTGAGATTTCGAGCAACAAAAACAAATATTTTATTTGTAAATCGGTGTGTAAAATGTAGTACCCTCCATACTGTTGCCATAACAAAACTTGATTTGAAAAATAAAAGTTTATAGTTCAAATTTCTTATAAATTAAATTCTGCTATCTTAATAATATGAGTGTATTTTTTATACATGTTTTTTTTTTTTTAAATTAAGAGCCGGTAGCCACACACATAACAGTTTTATCTCAAATTTATTAATAAGCCCTCACTTGTGGCGGAGGAAAACCGTGGTAACATCAATATACTTAGAGGCTTACAGGATAAAGCTCTATAAACTAACCCAAAATCAAGTGTAAAAAAAAAACCCAAAACCAAAACCAAAACAAATTCTAACAAGTCTAATCCAGGGAAAGGCACATGCAAAAAGAAAACACCAACAAACAATGTTAATTCAAAACAAAAAGAACTAACCAAAAGAAACTTACTTGAACAGGTAGGGAAGACCAATTTTGTCCATATGAAGAAGACCTTGAAGTTGACCAGTCAAATTCTCACCATTAATAGTTCAGTCCATATTTAAACCCTCAGCTCCCTGCTTGGCTAAAAAATCTGCCGCGACA
>QEOT01003527.1:65827-82689 GCA_003123785.1 Pterocarya stenoptera | reverse complement strand
AAATTGGAAATTTCTCGTTTGTTCAGTGAAGACGAAAAAGAAAGGCAAACGCGCACCGAGCTAGCTAGCTAGGCCCATTTAAGGGCCCTCCATCTTCATTTCTTAGCAACATGGGCCAAAGTTGCCAACAGCTATCCATTACCATACTCTTCTTATTCATCTTCATCCCAACTTCTTTTTATTAATTTTTAATTAGTTTATATCGACAGGGTGGCATTGAAATTCAATAGGATATTCATTTAAAAGATTATATCAAAAAGTTTTTAGGAAAATAATATATATATTAGACAGAGGAGTAGTGGTGCTTGATTGCTAGACCCACTATACCAAGTCTTTTTAGCTAAGGCCATTTAACTTTGAGCTGGCAAGTTGATGTTGTTACGGGCAGTACACTTTCCAAGGACAAAATAATGTCCTGGAAAGTTAGCCACTTTTTCTTTTTTGATAGGGAGTTTGATAAGCTTTCTATTTACTGCTTTCCGCCTTTGTCTATGACATCTTCTCCAAAATCAAAGCCATATATATAATTAAAAGTCGATTCTTTCATGCATGAAAAAAAAAAAGGAGATTCTATAATCACATGAAAAAGAAGTCACGG
This sequence comes from Pterocarya stenoptera, assembly GCA_003123785.1. Taxonomy (NCBI): domain Eukaryota; kingdom Viridiplantae; phylum Streptophyta; class Magnoliopsida; order Fagales; family Juglandaceae; genus Pterocarya; species Pterocarya stenoptera. The sequence goes on along the minus strand of QEOT01003527.1, from coordinate 82,091 downwards.
GTTCATAACTTTTCTCCAATTGGGTGTAAGCAAAATACTCTACGAGAGAGAGAGTAAAAAGGCTACAAGATTTTTGCATAATTTGTTAGTTTCATTAGTTTATGGAAGGAAGAGTAAGTTTCATCTCATTATTATAATTTTTTTTTAAATTCTCACGTAAAATATAATAAATAATTTAAAATTTTTAAATATCAAAACAATAACAATATATTAATAATATTTTATTCATCTTTTATTTAAAACTAACCCTTCTCGTTATTCAAATTGCACCTTAATTGGTTGGCGGTAGGTCAAATGGGTCACATCGATGTAATTCTTAAGATAAACATGTTATGTTGAGTTACTAGTATTGAGTTTGAATTGATTCAAAAATAATCCGAACCGGACTGAACTGAATCAATGTAATTTGTTTCAAAGTTCTAGCAGGTTACTATCAGTACATCATTTATTTGTTTATTCTTTGATGTCCCGACCCTTTTACAGTTACAATATTTTAAAAATGATAAATAATGACGTGACATAATCTAAATCATACAATTTGAAAACAATTATTACTTCTTAGTTTTTTTTTTTAAATTTTATAGTAAAATATCTTATAAGATATAAGAGCACTGGCATTGACTTAATCAAATGTCAATTTATTTTCAAGATTTGAAGAAATAGAGATGAAATCATTTGCATTGGAGTAGTCAAATACTTATAGCTTCAAATATGAGCTACAATATTTCTAAATGTTTCTTCATATTTCTAGATGTATTGTTAATCTTCAAAAATGATATTTTATTATAAAGTATCATACCTAATTGCTCATAACACCTTCGATATATTAAGATCTGCTTTTATATTATATTTGGTCTTGTATATCAGGTTCACATATCAGTCTTCATGAATAAGTTGGTTTTGTAAATTAGGTTGAGAAAAAAAAATTAGTTGAAAAATAATAATTTAAGTAAAAATTAAATTATTAATTAACATATGGTTAGAGTAGTTGTAAAATATGAAAAAAAAAATTATAAATATTATTATTAAAAAAATAATATTAATAGTTTTAAATTTATGAAAAATATGTTATTTTAGTTAAATTTTAGAGATGAATTTAATGAGGCTCAAGATTTTAACATAAATATAGCATTCAAATTTCCATTACATTGGAGCAGGTTAGCTGCAGAAACCATAAATGGCAATCAAAGACATTCCATTTTAGGCATTTAGTCCTTCAGAATGTCGAGGCACATCCTTCCATCAATTATAACAAGGGTAATTGTTCTGAAAATTGATAAGGTTGGCTCCACAGCGCTCCCGTTAGTATATTTTATGTGTTTTTATTTTTTTTACATATATATTTTTAATACATTTAAATATTTTTTTTAAAAAAATTACAACATCATTACAAAAATACTTCTTTAATTACGAAGTAAAAATAAATCAAACAAAAAAAAAATCCCAACGGAGTCCCAATGGGAAGACTAGTATTTTCCAATTGATAAACACAACTCATTGCGCGATATTTTTTACAATTATGTTTTAAATATGAAATATTTTTATAAAACAATTATAAAATTATCATTATTTAATAAATATATATTTTTAAATATAGTCGTGAAAAATAATTGTAGCAAGAGCTGTATCGATCTCTTTCATTCCTGGTTGAAGAAACAAAGAAAGTGCAAATTATGGCGTGTGATGAGTTCAATATGACGTCAAGTACTTCAATCTTGGTTCTTTCATGCAGAATCGCAGATGATGACACCACTTTCGCTGAAGACTCCATTATTGTTGGTAGGTTTGCAAGTTCAACTGCCTCGTCTTCATCTGCTCTCAATATATAATAATACACTGATCCAAGAAGTAGGAGACCAGCTACTATAATACTATAACTATATATAATAAACAACAGCATGGTTTTCTTATCGTTTGGAGTTCAACCACTAAAGTATCCCAAACGACAAGGTTGGTTTGGTAAGTGATGACCATAAGCAATAAGACGAGAAATTGCACCTTGTTTTCGAGAGTCACTTCATTCATTTCCAAAACTTCTAAACAAGTGGTGAACACCCAAACTAGATTTCCAAAGAAAATTATCACACAGTGAGATGAGACTAAAACATCAAATGGGTCAACAGAAGTTTACACAGTAAACGGACAGGAAGAAGCTAGCTGATAGAATGAACATACAAAAACCACCATCAACATCATTTACAACCACTTCTCATCTCCCATCTGCAGATGTAAAAGACTCAGCAAATCCATAGGGGCGTGTTGGTATGCTGGTCTGAGTGTTGTCTAGGCTTGGAAGGAGCGAAGATGAGGAAGACTCCATGTTGCTTCTACCTTCATAAGCCTGCCATTTCTCAAGTGCTTGAGGCAACGACATTTCAAGGTCAATTCCATATATGTCTTCTGAATTTTGCTCACTTGGTTTCCAAAGCTCCACCAGAGAAGAAACCACATTGACAACATGACCCATGTCGGGTCTTTGATAAGGTTCCCTAGTACAACAATGCCCGGCCAACTCAGCAACAGTACTGATGCTGGCTAACGTTTCCTCATTGAGGTCGATTGTGGGGTCAATTGCCTTGCGGAACAAGTCCTTGTTGATGCGCATTCTTTTGAACCATGTTACAAGGTGCATGCTCTCCTCAGGCTGGGTCTCATCAAGTGCTTTCCTCCCCGTGATTAGCTCCATCAAAATCACTCCAAAGCTAAAAACATCCACTTTGGTTGTCACTCGTCCGGTAACTGTAATCACATGCGAAAACAGAATTTTATGTTAGAGGTAGATAATTGTGTAAACCAAGAAACTTCTAAGGGGATGAAATTCATGCTAGAGAAAACTTCATGTCAAGTTTCACGTATTGTTATCCCAAGCATGACATCGCATCGACACAGACCAAAGACAATGCTAACAAATAATAAATTGCCGTGGCACTAGATTAAAAGGTACCTGCATATTCTGGCGCCAAATATCCAAAAGTTCCAGCAACTCTTGTTTCGATTGAACCTTTCCCCTCTGGAGCAAGACGAACAAGGCCAAAATCTGCCACCTTAGCCCTCATATCATCTCCAAGAAGAATGTTGGAAGGCTTTAAGTCCCTATGTATAAAACTTTGATGGGCCAAACCATGGAGATACTCGACACCCCTAGCCACATCTAAGGCGATGGTCAACCTTTTGGTCCATCCCAGTGGTNCGGACCTTGAGATGGAGAACTACCACTATCCTTTCCTATATCCAGGTTGCCATTAGTATTCACCACTACATTGCTCTTAAAAGCAGGGATTTTCCCATGAAGTCGATTGTCTGAAACATCTAGCTCTACAAGTGCAGGGAGTGTAGTGAGCTCGTCTGGAATTGAACCAGTGAGATTGTTATTGGCAAGAACTAATCTTCGCAATGATTTAAGTGAAGAAAACTCCGGAGATATCAAACCCGTAAGTCCCATCTTCTGAAAATTTACAACAGTTATATTCCCATTGCTACAAGTGATCCCAATCCAATCCACGCACGGATCGTTCCCCACCCAATCAGCTGCAAACTTTTGCGGGTAACCCATTAATTTCACAATCGCAAGCAATGTATTCACTCTAGAATCACACTCACCGGGACTGGGCAAACAAAACTTATTAGAGTCCTTAGACATGTCAACTGCCACCTCACTGGAGAACTTTGGCATCGGTCCTTGAAGAAAATTGTTAGTCAAATTAACTACCTTTAACGATTTAAGATTCACTAATGATATCGGCACAGGGCCTGTAAACATGTTATCCCTCAAACTCAAGCTCTGCAACTCTGTCAAGCCTGAAAAATCTGGTAGCGAACCGGAAAAAGAATTCGAATGCAACCAAACGTCTTTCAAGGAAGTCATATTCTGCATAACATCAATTTTGCCGTTTAGCTTAGCCTCACTTCCCTGCCCATTAAGCCACAAGGACTCAATTTGCGAGTGAGCAAAGCTCCAAGGCAAGCCACCTTCAAGGTTATTGAAAGACAAGTGCAAATTAGTCAGGCTCGGGAACACATCGGCGCCTAGAAATTCCGGTATTGTGCCGGTAATGTTGGCCGAATTAGCCGAGAAGTTCTGAAGCGTCGAAGCGTTTCGGAGACTTTCCGGGATTTCCCAACCCGAAAATGGGTTATTATCTATCTCAAGAGATACAAGAGAAGACATGCCAACGAAGAAATCGCTAGGAATGGAACTAAACTGGTTGTAACTAAGCATGAGAACTTGCAAGGAGCTCAGCCCTCTTAAGCTAGGAAGAGGGCCAGAGATGTTGTTGTATTGAAGCTCTAAGCGCTCAAGTTTGGCGAGGTTTTGGAGTGTTGGAGGGAGTGTACCTTGGAGGTCTAGACGGCCGATTTGGATCCGTGTGACCCGTTTATCCTCCGTGCAGACCACGTGGTTCCACTGGCAGGGGTCCTTGTCGTCGGACCATCCGAGAGATTCAGGAGAGTTGAGGCTCTTCCTGAGAGCCAACATCACGGAAGCGTCATCACTTGGGCTTGATTGAGAGTTTGCACAGAGGAAGATGGAAGAGAACCCAGCAAGAAAAAAGGCCAAGAGCTCGTATCCAAGATAGGTTTTCTTCTTCATCTTAATGTTTTATGTTCAGAAGGACAGAGAAAGGGGGAGAAAGATGGGTTCTTTAGAAATCGTTGCAGAGGGGTTTCAAGGAGTTAGATGCATTGGAAAATGCCGCATGAACTGGACTGACCGAAAACAGCGAGGTTGGTTGATTCAGAAGGTTGGAAGCAGAAGCCAGAGAGAGAGACGATGGTGGTGGCCTTGAGCAGAGTGAAATAGGGAGCATGCACATGGATGTGGGGACCACTGGGTCTGAAAGCTATGGCTGTCATTACAGTGGTGAAAGGCTGGATCATGATGCTTGAGTGGGGTTCTGATTCTTGCTCATTGGGGCGCTTTGGTAATTTGGCATTGAGTCCTTGTTTGGTACGTTTTTGGAGCTGTCCTTACTACTTTCGTGCGTATTGAATTAAAACTAACTTTTGTTATTAGTTCCGATTATCAGTTTTAGGCGTCGTTGATTGCTCAGTATGTGATGAAACGAAAAGTTTGTAAATAATAAAGAGATACTTAAATAATAGTAAAATTATTTGAATTAAGATATTTTATGAGTTTTTAATAAATGAGAAAAAAAATATTGAATTAAAATATTATAAAATTAAAATATATATTTTTATTTTAAAATATGAAAGAATTAAATTAATTTTTATATTTTGTTTAGAAGTGTGAGAAAATTATAATAATTAAGTAATGATTTGATGAAAAAGTTAAAAATTTAAAATTAAAAAGTGTTTGGTCTTTGAATATTGAATATTGAAAAGTTGTCTAAGTACCTCATTATTATTTATTATTTTATTATTAATTTTTATATATTTTTCACCATTATTTAATATTTTATTATTATTTTTTTACAACTATTAATAGAATACCTGAGAATATATCTCACTGTTCAAACGTAATCTTAAAAATGATTAGTTGACCTATTGCATTTTTAAAGTGGCGTGTTCTACAAGTCATTTAATTTGCTTAAATAATAAATTTTAATTTCTAAGATCTAAAATTTAAAAGTTTATTTTTTAAATTAAATTATTCTATGTAAATACTTTATTCAATGTGCTTTAGACACTTACTTAAGAATACATTTTTTTTTATTAGTTTGACAGCTTTAACTCTTGTATCATCAGAGTCATTTGACGTACAAAAAATAATAAAACTCTTCAATTGTTTAACTAAATTAAATGATTTAATTTTTATAAAAAAAGTAGACAAATCATGTGAATTTTACACTATTTAATATTATTCATGCATATTTTTTTAGAGTATGAACACGAACCGTCAGAGTTATGTCTATTTCTTTACATTAATGATTAAACTACCCAATTCGATGGAATACCTAAAAAGGGATTTCAATTTAAAAATCGATCTCCCAATTTTTTAAAAAAAATTAAATTTATAAATTGACGTTATTTGATGTGATATATTAAATTATAAAATTATTTTTATTGTAAAATAGATATATCATATTATATGAAACTATGTTATATGAGACGATATAAGTTGAGATGGTTTGTAAATAATAATAATATTTGTGAGTTGAAATTTGTGAGTAGTGCATCTGTCAATCCAAACCGGCGAATTGTATTTGAAGTTACGTAAACTCGCTGGATTCGAAATAGCAGTTTATACTTTAGAGAGGGCACATGAACTGACCCTATTTGGAGAATATAATTGGCTGTCATATGACGAAATTACATGCTATTTTTAGGATTATGGTAGTAGGTACGTACCAACATATTTAAATTGTGAAGAAGGTAGGTATGAATCTTCGTGCATGTTCTTCTAAAGGTTTCAAATTTATTTTATATGCATGATATCAATTACGAGAATATGATCTCTTTAGATCAGTCCCGAAATTACCGAAAGAATTCCAATTCTTTAGGTAAATATCTTCATGTTTTTTCGAACTCTGAAAAACTAAATACAAAAAGATGGAATGAGTAAAACTTTGTATATAGATGAAAATTAAGTGACATTAATTAATTGTATAAAATATATTCACTTTGAATTTTACTTAAATCATTTGTCGGTATAAATAATTTTGTAACAATTCAAAAAAAGATAGACTCTTTATTAATTAATTCTTATATTAGTTCTATATATATGCTCATGTGTCAATTGTATTCATGATCAGTTTGTGCATGAAGAATGGATTTTTTTAAGAAAGCTACGAAGAACATTATAGTTTCATTTAGGCAATAATGAAAAGAGTAACATCAATGGCAGAGTTGTTAATCGTCGATCGTCATAACCAGCCATCATCAGTCTTTATTTAAAAGAAACAGAAAATATAATTTTGAATTGGCCGGGACGACCTCATGGACTCGACTAGAAGTCTAGGAAATTTCGTAGCATTTAAGGAGGGGTTTTTTAGGATACCTAGCTGATCAGTATTTTGCGTAAATTCCATACGAACATGATAAACAAAACGCCAATTATCAATTATCAATCATCATCTCTCGAATTAAGGCTGTGGTATTTTGCATGCATGCCTGTGGTAGAATGCTTTGATCCTCTCAAGGCCATCTTCAAGGTAAGCAGGCTCAACGGCAAAAGTTAAGCGTATCCAATTTTTCAGGCCAACAGAAGACCCTGGAATTAATATGCAATTTCATCCATCAGTAATCAGGCAAACCCTTTTTTTTGCCACTTTAAAATACAATATCAGATCTGAGTCTCATGACTTCAAAACCATTAGAATTAGAATTAGAAACTTCAAATGCATGCATGCATGCTGGACACTCTGTTCTTACCTGGTAGAACAAGTACAGATTCCTCTTTCGCCAGCTTGAGGCAGAAATCCATATCGTCACTGACATCTTCAAGTAGTGACAGGTTTAATTCCACCTGTGTGTGTTTTTTTTTAAAAAAAAAATAGAAATTATTCATTCAGTTGATCAGAAGTTTTAGGTGAAGAAGAACTACAAATTAATGAAGTACCTCTTATTATTATTAATATTTAATGTCCTTACCATCACAGACATGGATCCTTGGGGTTTCTGTGGACATGTAAGGCAAGGAATCTCTTTAACTCGATCATAACAAATATCTGCATCTTCTCTTAATATGTTGATTATTTTTGAGAAGTAATCATTTTTAGTACTCTCAAGGATCTGAGGGACTGCTCCCTGAAACGTCAAAATATATATATGAGGATGGTTGGAAAAGGCTATGAATTAAACAGGCCGCGCCAGACGATTGACATTATATATAATTGATCATATACATGTAGAACCACATGCATACATAAGCCATTCCTCATTCTAATGCTTTTGGCAGATATATTATTAAAGAAATGATATTTGTAGTTTTAGGATGTATAAGTTTTGTACATTTGTTTTGAAAAAAAAAAAGTAAATATCAAATTTATGTAAAATTAAAATTATTTTTTTAATATTAGACCCTACTGTTTCAAAGCAAGCAGACGGACCTTGCATAATGCCATTAGACTGTATTTAACATTAAATTGCTAAAACCGACTTTCAAGAAGTAAATTGCTAAAAAAAAATATAAAAAGAAAAAATATATATTGAAATATGCAGCATGCACCTGGATGAACGTGGCGGGAACCTGGGAGACGATTATATAGTTTTTAAGGCTGTCCACGACCTGGGAATTATAAGAAAATACAGAACCATTATTTAAATTTTTGCAATATTATTTATGGTTTGACATAATGTAAAGCAATCGATCGATATGCATGTTTGAAGACTTGAAAATTAAGGAATTGGCACAACCGAAGTAATATGCCTGAATATTCGAACTTGCCAGCAAAGAAAGTAAAGATGATTTGTGTTATACACTTCCACTCGCAATATAATAAGCTAGCACATAAAAAATTAAGCATAATTGTTTAGCTCGACGTTCATGGTCTTGCCTTCTAATTTTAGCGACATTTTTGTTGACTGTCGTGCAAAAATGATATTCGAATTAATTACGTACGACCCTTTAAAGTTAAGTCACACCTAGTAATTTATACAGCTCTAAACTAATTGGTTAATTTTATAATTACAATTAAAATTATGATAGAGTACTAGCTAGCTAATTAGCCAGGAAGATATAAATTTATAAGATAAAACATCCTTACCCCACATTTTTGAAGGATGCCGTGGGCGTCATTTGTAACAATCCAACCAAGCCTCCAACCGGGAACAATCCATCTCTTTGATATCGAACCAACTGTAATAACTGGCACAATTGATCCAAACTCTCCCATTGGCACAAATGGCTTACTCCCAAAATTTAGATGGTGATAGACCTCATCAGCAATCACGAGAATCCCAAGCTTTTTTGCAGTCTCAGCAACCTATATATATAATAAAGCATGAAAACAAAACAAAAGCTGCTTTGATATCAAATACTACGTGATAATAAAATAAAATAAAAATGGAATTTCCATATATATAAAAATATGTATATATATATATGCATGCAGTACCTGTTTCAAATGTTGGTACGTGAAGACGTTTCCACAGGGATTACCGGGACTAATGACAACAATAGCAACAGTGTTTTCATCTGCAAGAGCTTGAACAGCTTCAAGATCGATCTCCCAATCCTGTTCAGATCGAAGGTCATAATGGCGGACTTGGAGATGGCTGAGAGAAGCACGAGCATTATAGAAGGGGTAGCCTGGTCTAGGTAGCAAGATGTTTGCACCAGGGCGAGCAATGACGGATATTACGATTTCTATGGCATGTGTGCAACCGGAAGTTACGAAAACATCATCTGGTGAAAGTTGGCACGTAAGATCCCGGGACATATATTCAGCAATAGCCCTGTACTTCAAAAGCAATGGATGTTTCATGGTAAGCATCACATTGGTGCATGCATATCCCACTTTTTCCTTACCTTCCTTTCCGAGAATAAAAGGCATCAAAATATGAAAAAAAAAAAAGTAATATATTGTTGAAGATTGCTCATTACTTATAAACATGTCTAAGACTTTATTTATAAGCAATGTGGGCCCACACTACTTATCCCGTAATAAGGACCATAAAAAATACTGGCCTTCACGTGAGGGAGGGTGTTGAGGAATAATCTCACATTACTTGTGGACAAGGTCTTAGACATGTTTATAAGTAATGAGCAATCATCTCTTGTAAAACTGATTTTATGAGATGAGTTAGGCCTATAAATTTCTTCATGATATCAAAGCCTGCTACAGGACGAATGGAGGCCCACATTACTTATCCCATGATAAGGATCAGAAAAAATACTGACCTGCATGCGAGGGAGGGTGTTGAGGAATAATCTCACATTGCTTGTGGACAAGGTCTTGGACATGTTTATAAGCAATGAGCAACCCTCTATTATAAAATCGATTTTATGATATGAGTTAGGCCCATAAATTTTTTCATGATATCAGAGCCTGCCACAGGACGAATGGAGGCCCACACTACTTACCCCATGACAAGGACCAGAAAAAATACCGGCCTGCATGTGAGTGAGGGTGTTGAGGAATAATCTCATATTGCTTGTGGACAAGGTCTTAGGCATGTTTATAAATAATGAACAATCCTCTCTTGTAGAACCGGTTTTATGAGATGAGTTAGGCCCATAAATTTCTATATGGTATCAGAGCAGGCTAACCTATGACTAATGATGGGCTCCTGCGACTTACCCACGATGATGGTTCCGAAAATACCAGCCCACATGTGAGGGGGAGTGTTGAGAAGTCCTACGTGGCTTAAGAACAAACACATCCTGAACTTTATAAGGAGTTGTCTCACTCTTCCTATTAGGCCTTTTATAAAAAGAAATTAGTGTTTCTATATCTATCTCTTCTGAGACACTCAAATTTGAACAAGAGTTTGAAATAACTTGATCACAAAATATACATGTACAAGACTAATTCCTCTGTTTCATTCATTTTGCATCTATGGTGCTCGCTGAATATTAAGACTCCCAATGGATTCTTTGGACACAATAATACTTAAATAATAAGATCAAAGGCAATTAATTAGCCTACCTTCTTGCGGACAGTATGCCACCGGCGGGAGGATAGCAGTTGAATTCAGAGGATCGCAGGGCATCGACGATGGCGTTTTCGGATGAAGTATCACTCCGAAAGCATGGAAATGCAGAGGGATCGCCGAGGCCAAGATGAATTGTGGGCTTCCCTTCGTTAGCTTTTAGGTTCTCCGTCAACTTGATGAGAACACCTTGGATTGTCATCCCTGATGCTGCGTTCACCTCCTCATTTCCCTGGAAACCCCATTTCTCGCCTTCGCTTCCCATGTTTTGTCCTCTGCTTTTTCAGTGGAAAAGTGGTTTGCTCGGGCCCTTGGGGCTTGGCTCTAGCTTTTGAACTATTATATAGCAGTGTTGCTGCATGATGCACGCTGAACCGAAAGGGTAGTTGGGACAAAAATAAGGGATACTTTTATAAGGAATACTTTTATAAGAGGGAATTCGGTAAGAAAAACATATTTTACAACATTTATTATTTATAATAATAATAAATGTCGCATTCTTATTACTATATCTTTCTCTGTTATTTAAAGTCATTAAATTCGAATAAAAATCTGATTCTTTTAATTAGTGAGAATAAGGATTTGTGTAATGTCTTTATCACAAATACTTGGACAGAGACAAATGTAGAGTATTCACTATCTCAGTGTCAATTACTATATAGATCATATGCCTACTAAAGAAAATTTCTATTAGTCACGTTATTATCTCATTGTCTAAGATATGACACACTTATTACTATTAGATGATTTTTTATTAGTGATTATTTTATATCATCTAATAATAATAAATATATTACATCTTATCTTATCTAATGTGATAAAAATAAAATAAAAATATAATGTATAGCATTACTCTCACGCGAATGATTGATTGACAAATTCAAACTCCAAGCAAAGAAAGCGGTTTTTATATTGGTATTTCTTGATTTGTTGGGCTTGATGACCAATACTTGGGCGAGGCTCTTGTACCGGATGGGCCCATATGGTGAACTCAACTGGGGTCGTGCTCTGAATGAGTGAGAAGGAGGATGGCCCTGCATTGAGAAGGCTTGTGTATGCTATAAGTTAGCAGGCAAAAATAGTTGGGCCTTTGCCTTTAAGTTGGGCCTGGAATTACACCCTTTTCTGAATAGTTCTATTTCAAAGCACCATAGGTTTGCCGAAAGAAAAGGTGAATCAAGCTGGAAAGGGTTTAGTAATAGTATAGTATAAGAAGCGTAATTATACAGATAAATTAGGAACAAAATTAATTTTGTCTTGCAAGGATGTTTATGAGAAGCTAAAAGCATGGAAATGGCAATAAAGTTGGGCATATACCACTCCGAAGTGGGCCTAACTAATATGCACTTAGGCTGAATGCTTATAGTTAACAATGATAAAGTGATTAAGCCTGAGAATATATAAAGAGCCACCACCATAGTGGAATATAAATATATCTATATATATTTATAGTGTATACATAAAACCATAATCATCTTTTTTTAGAGTTATTACACATACAGCATGGACAAATAATAGTTTGAAGAAAAACCAAACATTAATATGTATATGAGTAATGCTACATATAGTCATGGACTGTACAAGTGACGTGCAATCGTTTTGAAAAATAGTGTGGTCCACTGTGATTTTTTTTTTAAATGGATCCCGTATTTATTCACTTTTTTCAAATTAATTATACGGTGTTTGTGCACTTACAACTGCAAGTTTCATTTATCTACTTATGCAGTGGATGTGAAAATCACTAAATTTATTAGATAATACTATTACAATAAGAGAGGTACTTTAGACACGTTAGATCTACACATGAATATGTTGTATATGACCGAATCTCCTTAGTTATCAATTAGAGGTTCAGGCGTAGAGGCAACGACCACGATTAGAACTGCATGATAGGCTAGGGAACCCTACTTTATTGTTCTACTTCGTGGATGATGTTCACAAATCGAGACACTTTGATGTAGAGTTGTTTACCAAGGCACTTGGTGAAGTTGTATTGATAATGACATGCACTATTTTTTGAATTATGGATGAACAGTGCATGTAACTAAGAAAAATCATCTACCAAATAGAAGCTCGAGTGAATTTTGATGTTGAACATGACCTATGATTATTTTCAAATTTGTAGGTACATAGAAATCTTGTCACGTCATGATTTTAGCAATTTTAAATTTTTAAAACAAAGATGCTAAATTAATTAGTTAAATACTATATATATATGATAAGTATTTTGAACCTATAATAATATAATGTTAGACATAAGAAATTTCTATAGGAGTCATTTAAATTAAGCTATAAGAAAGAAAGACATGATGATCTCCAAAAAAAGGTTTAATGTCAATTATCGAAGAGGCCAAGCGTGTGGTGGGGGACCAATTAAAGTCGGGTCACGGAGAAGGCCAGCCAGCTAGTTGGGATTAAGGCCCACCGCCGCCTGGGGAAAAGCACTGCACCCAACGAGCGGCGCGAACGTGGAGCTGTCGGTCACTGCGCAGACGAGAACAAAATGCCTAAATGGCTCACGTGCATGTCCTCTCTGTGGGAGAAGATAGATCAGATTCAGCGCTGGAGATCAGTACTACTTAGGAATTGGGTCAGTCATTTTCGTGTTAAAACTAAAAGATGATGGAGGGAATAGACGTGTGTGATCAGAGCCGGAGAATTGCCCCTCCTTGTTCTTTTTCAAGAGATTTGGAAAGAAAAAGTATATACTATTCTTCCATTTTATCCTTTTTATAACGAAAAATAATAGTTGTAGTCGCAAGTACTAAATATTATATAATCACTTAAAAAAATATAAATAAAAACAGGAGTTACGTGAAAAAAAAAATTAATTTTTTAATAATAAATTTTATTATTTTTCAAAATAATTGTATAGTAATTACAGACTCCACAACTATATGGACAGGATTATTCTTTTATAATTCAGTTTCTTAGGTGCAAAATTCTATCCGACAAGCTGAAGCCCAAGCACCAATGAGTTTTTGGATACCTCGATTTTGAATTGGTTGGATGGCATATAATTAACCCTTTTTATGTTTTTTAATCAGGGAAAAATATAAGCCTAACCTAGCTAGCTAGCTACTTCTGACATGACTAAAACTAGGCTTTGTTCTTTTATGTGTAAATTTTTTAATTGGGATTACATCGTTTGATACGCTTTGCTTTTTAATTTTTCCTAGTTGCTGTTGCGCTCTACTTTTTCTTTATTCTAGGGCTTGAAAACAAAAAACTATTTACTTTATGTGCATGTGCATATAGCTAGGCTTCTAATGCCCTAATCAGTAGGGAATAGGTACGACGTCTGACTTGGAACTTCAAACCCTATAAAGAGTTAATAGATTTCGTTTCTGTAGTACCGTGCATGCCTTTCAGATTACTTTTTTTTCATCTTCATTTATGATTATGATTTATCAGACTGTGGAAAGAAAATGGCATCCACGAACTACCACGTACAAGTTGACATTCTAGCTCCTGAAAATGGGAGAAAAAAAAAATCTGTATATTTATATATCTGTTTATTGCAAACAGATGATATTTTGAGTTTCTTTTGTAATAATTATGTGTTTTTACTAATTTATAATTAATAAAACTCGAGATAAATTACCAAAATGACAAACTAATAATGCATATAGAGCTATAGGGAGTCATGAAGATAAGGAGAGCCTTTTTATTTTATGAGTGTTGCTAGAGTACCGCCAGACGGTGATTGTTTTGCATACCTTCAAGTAAAATTTACTTTTTTAATATTTTTAAAAAATATATAAAAAAATATTAATACACTAATAATCATTATAAAAAAAAATTAAATGCATGAACGGTGATAAAATAAAAAGTATAGAAGCATTATTCTTATTTTATTGTCTGTCATCGTATATATTGTAGGTGTTTGGAGGGCCACTGTTGGCTAGTTAGTGCCTCGAAGAGCACATATCCACACATTAAAATATGGACATTTTAAAATGCCTACACATCCACACCGCACATGAGAAAAACTCTTGGAACTTTATAATGATAGAGACCTCTATCGCTGATTTTACTTCACATTTGAGCAAATTAATAGCTAGGCTATATACAAATATATATATATTTATATATGTAATGCAAATATATACAAATATATATATTTATATATTTGTATATATGTAATGCAATGGCTGATAATTGGGTGCAATTAACTGCATGTTCATGACCAGTTTGAAAAACTTTTAGATGAAGATGGTGACAATTCCGCAACTCACCTCTCATGGATCTTGTCTCTCTTTCTCTCTGTCCAGAAAGAAGTGGGAGACAGAGAAAGAGGGATTCCCTTGTGAAACACCATCTTTGACTTGAACTTATAAAGTTCCAACTTTAAGCTATAATACTCATTTTTTAGAGGGAAGAAAAGGAAGAAGAGAATCAAATGGGGTTTCTATATCTCAAGGTGCTATTGGTGTTCATATATATATATAAATATATATATCCCATTTACCATGGCCAGATGGAGACCACATGTGGAACAAAATAGCCATCGCCATCAAGCTTTGAATACTTTTTCATGCGAGGACACGAGACCAGAATATAATTAGTACTTATTTTGTGAAGTCCATTAATTGAACAAAATAACATTACTTATTTGAATAATAGTACTGCATACTGTCATGTTGATTTGCTCAGTACTCCCTCTTAAAACTAATGTGGGTGTTCTCGGCCACTTGTTTCTTATATATAGAGGTACCCTAGCTATAAGCAGTGGATGTTTTCGTCGAGAAATATTTCGCATGCTGCATGCAGCTACGTTTGATATATATTGTTATTATGAACGAAATGTGTTGGCCTTTGACAATATTATATAGTATATCATCTCGCATAAAGTAAGAACTGTAGGTACTGCTGTTTGAGTTTTGCAAGAGCCCCAAAGAAGGCATGCAATTAAGCTATTTGTCATATTATCATTATTGTCAAAACAAGCGAACAAAAACTTCACCCATGGCAGTAAATTAAGGATGATTAACCTTTTTTTATTAAAAAAAGAAAAGAAATGGAGATCAGGTCTCCTTATTATTAATTAATCCTCACTTTTTGGCAGAGGAAGACCTTATACAAAAAAAATCAATGCATCAAGCATCTTATGGCAAAAATATAACCAATTAACAAATAAAAGTCATAATCTGTGTAACACTACTACTAAAGGTTCACGCAAATCCCCTCATCTATGAACCCTTCTTATGTGGTAAACTAGTGCGATTCGTTCTGAGAATCCCCTTAAGCAAAACTGGAAGTTCATCCTGTGCAAACCATACTTTATTGCATCCATTACTTCCCAGCCTAGCAAGGTAATCCGCTGCCATAGTATCTTCCCTAAAGACATGCTACGATCGAAAGTTCATCGTCAATAACAATTGACTGATATCCTTCCAAAAATCCTCCAAATACCATAAACTACACTTTCCTTCCCTTAATCAATTAACAACCAACATCGAGTCCATTTTTACAACAATATTATTAAAACTCATGTCCTTACATTTTTTAATACCCATAAAAAGAGCTATTAGTTCAGCTTGATTATTAGTACCCCTGCCCGTGCTAACAACAATTGCAAACTACATATTTCCTTGTTCATCACGTAGCAACCCACCCACACCTAATTCTCCTGGATTCTGTAAACTGCTTCCATCAATATTTAGTTTAAACCACCCAGTACTCGATTTAAGCCAAGACACTGCAAAGA
>QEOT01003527.1:48058-65817 GCA_003123785.1 Pterocarya stenoptera | reverse complement strand
AAATTGGAAATTTCTCGTTTGTTCAGTGAAGACGAAAAAGAAAGGCAAACGCGCACCGAGCTAGCTAGCTAGGCCCATTTAAGGGCCCTCCATCTTCATTTCTTACCAACATGGGCCAAAGTTGCCAACAGCTATCCATTACCATACTCTTCTTATTCATCTTCATCCCAACTTCTTTTTATTTATTTTTAATTAGTTTATATCGACAGGGTGGCATTGAAATTCAATAGGATATTCATTTAAAAGATTATATCAAAAAGTTTTTAGGAAAATAATATATATATTAGACAGAGGAGTAGTAGTGCTTGATTACTAGACCCACTATACCAAGTCTTTTTAGCTAAGGCCATTTAACTTTGAGCTGGCAAGTTGATGTTGTTACGGGCAGTACACTTTCCAAGGACAAAATAATGTCCTGGAAAGTTAGCCACTTTTTCTTTTTTGATAGGGAGTTTGATAAGCTTTCTATTTACTGCTTTCCGCCTTTGTCTATGACATCTTCTCCAAAATCAAAGCCATCTATATAATTAAAAGTCGATTCTTTCATGCATGAAAAAAAAAAAGGAGATTCTATAATCACATGAAAAAGAGGTCACGGGTTCATAACTTTTCTCCAATTGGGTGTAAGCAAAATTCTCTACGAGAGAGAGAGTAAAAAGGCTACAAGATTTTTGCATAATTTGTTAGTTTCATTAGTTTATGGAAGGAAGAGTAAGTTTCGTTTGGATTAAAAAACAGTTTCATCTCATTATTATAATTTTTTTTAAATTCTTACGTAAAATATAATAAATAATTTAAAATTTTTAAATATAAAAATAATAATAATATATTAATAATATTTTATTCATCTTTCATTTAAAACTAAATATTCTCGTTATTCAAATTGCACCTTAATTGGTAGGCGGTAGGTCAAATGGGTCACATCGATGTAATTCTTAAGATAAACATGTTATGTTGAGTTACTAGTATTGAGTTTGAATTGATTCAAAAATAATCCGAACCGGACTGAACTGAATCAATGTAACTTGTTTCAAAGTTCTAGCAGGTTACTATCAGTACATCATTTATTTGTTTATTCTTTGATGTCCCGACCCTTTTACAGTTACAATATTTTAAAAATGATAAATAATGACGTGACATAATCTAAATCATACAATTTGAAAACAATTATTACTTCTTAGTTTTTTTTTTAAAATTTTATAGTAAAATATCTTATAAGATATAAGAGCACTGGCATTGACTTAATCAAATGTCAATTTATTTTCAAGATTTGAAGAAATAGAGATGAAATCATTTGCATTGGAGTAGTCAAATACTTATAGCTTCAAATATGAGCTACAATATTTCTAAATGTTTCTTCATATTTCTAGATGTATTGTTAATCTTCAAAAGTGATATTTTATTATAAAGTATCAGACCTAATTGCTCATAACAGTTTCGATATATTAAGATTTGCTTTTATATTATATTTGGTCTTGTATATCAGGTTCACATATCAGTCTTCATGAATAAGTTGGTTTTGTAAATTAGGTTGAGAAAAAAAATTAGTTGAAAAATAATAATTTAAGTAAAAATTAAATTATTAATTAACATATGGTTAGTGTAGTTGTAAAATATGAAAAAAAAAATTATAAATATTATTATTAAAAAAATAATATTAATAGTTTTAAATTTATGAAAAATATGTTATTTTATTTAAATTTTAGAGAGGAATTTAATGAGGCTCAAGATTTTAACATAAATATAGCATTCAAATTTCCATTACATTGGAGCAGGTTAGCTGCAGAAACTATAAATGGCAATCAAAGACATTCCATTTTAGGCATTTAGTCCTTCAGAATGTCGAGGCACATCCTTCCATCAATTATAACAAGGGTAATTGTTCTGAAAATTGATAAGGCTGGCTCTACAGCGCTCCCGTTAGTATATTTTATGTGTTTTTATTTTTTTTACATATATATTTTTAATACATTTAAATATTTTTTTAAAAAAAATTACAACATCATTACAAAAATACTTCTTTAATTACGACGTAAAAATAAATCAAACAAAAAAAATCCCAACGGAGTCCCAATGGGAAGACTAGTATTTTCCAATTGATAAACACAACTCATTGCGCAATATTTTTTACAATTATGTTTTAAATATGAAATATTTTTATAAAACAATTATAAAATTATCATTATTTAATAAATATATATTTTTAAATATAGTCGTGAAAAATAATTGTAGCAAGAGCTGTATCGATCTCTTTCATTCCTGGTTGAAGAAACAAAGAAAGTGCAAATTATGGCGTGTGATGAGTTCAATATGACGTCAAGTACTTCAATCTTGGTTCTTTCATGCAGAATCGCAGATGATGACACCACTTTCGCTGAAGACTCCATTATTGTTGGTAGGTTTGCAAGTTCAACTGCCTCGTCTTCATCTGCTCTCAATATATAATAATACACTGATCCAAGAAGTAGGAGACCAGCTACTATAATACTACAACTATATATAATAAACAACAGCATGGTTTTCTTATCGTTTGGAGTTCAACCACTAAAGTATCCCAAACGACAAGGTTGGTTTGGTAAGTGATGACCATAAGCAACAAGACGAGAAATTGCACCTTGTTTTCGAGAGTCACTTCATTCATTTCCAAAACTTCTAAACAAGTGATGAACACCCAAACTAGATTTCCAAAGAAAATTATCACACAGTGAGATGAGACTAAAACATCAAATGGGTCAACAGAAGTTTACACAGTAAACGGACAGGAAGAAGCTAGCTGATAGAATGAACATACAAAAACCACCATCAACATCATTTACAACCACTTCTCATCTCCCATCTGCAGATGTAAAAGACTCAGCAAATCCATAGGGGCGTGTTGGTATGCTGGTCTGAGTGTTGTCTAGGCTTGGAAGGAGCGAAGATGAGGAAGACTCCATGTTGCTTCTACCTTCATAAGCCTGCCATTTCTCAAGTGCTTGAGGCAACGACATTTCAAGGTCAATTCCATATATGTCTTCTGAATTTTGCTCACTTGGTTTCCAAAGCTCCACCAGAGAAGAAACCACATTGACAACATGACCCATGTCGGGTCTTTGATAAGGTTCCCTAGTACAACAATGCCCGGCCAACTCAGCAACAGTACTGATGCTGGCTAACGTTTCCTCATTGAGGTCGATTGTGGGGTCAATTGCCTTGCGGAACAAGTCCTTGTTGATGCGCATTCTTTTGAACCATGTTACAAGGTGCATGCTCTCCTCAGGCTGGGTCTCATCAAGTGCTTTCCTCCCCGTGATTAGCTCCATCAAAATCACTCCAAAGCTAAAAACATCCACTTTGGTTGTCACTCGTCCGGTAACTGTAATCACATGCGAAAACAGAATTTTATGTTAGAGGTAGATAATTGTGTAAACCAAGAAACTTCTAAGGGGATGAAATTCATGCTAGAGAAAACTTCATGTCAAGTTTCACGTATTGTTATCCCAAGCATGACATCGCATCGACACAGACCAAAGACAATGCTAACAAATAATAAATTGCCGTGGCACTAGATTAAAAGGTACCTGCATATTCTGGCGCCAAATATCCAAAAGTTCCAGCAACTCTTGTTTCGATTGAACCTTTCCCCTCTGGAGCAAGACGAACAAGGCCAAAATCTGCCACCTTAGCCCTCATATCATCTCCAAGAAGAATGTTGGAAGGCTTTAAGTCCCTATGTATAAAACTTTGATGGGCCAAACCATGGAGATACTCGACACCCCTAGCCACATCTAAGGCGATGGTCAACCTTTTGGTCCATCCCAGTGGTTTTAATCCTTCTTCTGCCCAGTTGAAGAGATGCCTACTGAGTGTCCCCTGAGGCATGTATTCATACACAAGAAGCCTCTCATTCCCATCCAAGCAGTACCCAAGAAGGGCAACAAGATGCCGGTGCCTGACCTTAGTCAAAACAGCAATTTCAGACTTAAATTCTGCCAATCCCTTCCCAGCTATTATTCCGGATTCCATTCTCTTTACGGCAATTTTTGTACCATCATGCAATTCACCTTTGTATACTGTCCCAAAACCTCCTCGTCCCAATATGTTCTCTTCACTGAAGTTGTTAGTCACATTCCTGAGGACCTGTATAGATATCACCATATTTCCTGCTTCAACCATTTGTATTTCACCAGGCTCACCACTAGGAAGAGCTTGGGTCTCACTGATTGCACCAACACTAACACTTGAGCCAGCAACGGTGATCTTCACACTCTCATTATCAGATCCAGAATGGCGAGGATGAATCACCATCGCATTCGGGCTCTGTACTCTGCTAAAATTCTTTTGCTTCCTCTTATATAGGCAAAAAAGCAATAAACCAATCAAGAAAATCATAAAGACACCTCCAACGACAAGCACCCAGATTAAAGTTGATGATTTCTTGCCGCTGTGTTCAGAACCTGCACTTGTAGATGGAATCGTGGGATTCTGCGAAGGTGGACCTTGAGATGGAGAACTACCACTATCCTTTCCTATATCCAGGTTGCCATTAGTATTCACCACTACATTGCTCTTAAAAGCAGGGATTTTCCCATGAAGTCGATTGTCTGAAACATCTAGCTCTACAAGTGCAGGGAGTGTAGTGAGCTCGTCTGGAATTGAACCAGTGAGATTGTTATTGGCAAGAACTAATCTTCGCAATGATTTAAGTGAAGAAAACTCCGGAGATATCAAACCCGTAAGACCCATCTTCTGAAAATTTACAACAGTTATATTCCCATTGCTACAAGTGATCCCAATCCAATCCACGCACGGATCGTTCCCCACCCAATCAGCTGCAAACTTTTGCGGGTAACCCATTAATTTCACAATCGCAAGCAATGTATTCACTCTAGAATCACACGCACCGGGACTGGGCAAACAAAACTTATTAGAGTCCTTAGACATGTCAACTGCCACCTCACTGGAGAACTTTGGCATCGGTCCTTGAAGAAAATTGTTAGTCAAATTAACTACCTTTAACGATTTAAGATTCACTAATGATATCGGTACAGGGCCTGTAAACATGTTATCCCTCAAACTCAAGCTCTGCAACTCTGTCAAGCCTGAAAAATCTGGTAGCGAACCGGAAAAAGAATTCGAATGCAACCAAACGTCTTTCAAGGAAGTCATATTCTGCATAACATCAATTTTGCCGTTTAGCTTAGCCTCACTTCCCTGCCCATTAAGCCACAAGGACTCAATTTGCGAGTGAGCAAAGCTCCAAGGCAAGCCACCTTCAAGGTTATTGAAAGACAAGTGCAAATTAGTCAGGCTCGGGAACACATCGGCGCCTAGAAATTCCGGTATTGTGCCGGTAATGTTGGCCGAATTAGCCGAGAAGTTCTGAAGCGTCGAAGCGTTTCGGAGACTTTCCGGGATTTCCCAACCCGAAAATGGGTTATTATCTATCTCAAGAGATACAAGAGAAGACATGCCAACGAAGAAATCGCTAGGAATGGAACTAAACTGGTTGTAACTAAGCATGAGAACTTGCAAGGAGCTCAGCCCTCTTAAGCTAGGAAGAGGGCCAGAGATGTTGTTGTATTGAAGCTCTAAGCGCTCAAGTTTGGCGAGGTTTTGGAGTGTTGGAGGGAGTGTACCTTGGAGGTCTAGACGGCCGATTTGGATCCGTGTGACCCGTTTATCCTCCGTGCAGACCACGTGGTTCCACTGGCAGGGGTCCTTGTCGTCGGACCATCCGAGAGATTCAGGAGAGTTGAGGCTCTTCCTGAGAGCCAACATCACGGAAGCGTCATCACTTGGGCTTGATTGAGAGTTTGCACAGAGGAAGATGGAAGAGAACCCAGCAAGAAAAAAGGCCAAGAGCTCGTATCCAAGATAGGTTTTCTTCTTCATCTTAATGTTTTATGTTCAGAAGGACAGAGAAAGGGGGAGAAAGATGGGTTCTTTAGAAATCGTTGCAGAGGGGTTTCAAGGAGTTAGATGCATTGGAAAATGCCGCATGAACTGGACTGACCGAAAACAGCGAGGTTGGTTGATTCAGAAGGTTGGAAGCAGAAGCCAGAGAGAGAGACGATGGTGGTGGTCTTGAGCAGAGTGAAATAGGGAGCATGCACATGGATGTGGGGACCACTGGGTCTGAAAGCTATGGCTGTCATTACAGTGGTGAAAGGCTGGATCATGATGCTTGAGTGGGGTTCTGATTCTTGCTCATTGGGGCGCTTTGGTAATTTGGCATTGAGTCCTTGTTTGGTACGTTTTTGGAGCTGTCCTTACTACTTTCGTGCGTATTGAATTAAAACTAACTTTTGTTATTAGTTCCGATTATCAGTTTTAGGCTGCGTTTGGATGCTAAACTCATCCCAACTCATCTCAACTCATCATTACACTTTTTTTAAATTTCAATACAAAATATAATAAATAATTTAACTTTTTCAAATCTCAAAACAACTTTAATATTAAAAACTAATATTCTAACAATATTTTATTATCTCAACTCAACTCAACTCAACTCACTTCAACATCCAAACTCACCCTTAAGCGTCGTTGATTGCTCAGTATGTGATGAAACGAAAAGTTTGTAAATAATAAAGAGATACTTAAATAATAGTAAAATTATTTGAGTTAAGATATTTTATGAGTTTTTAATAAATGAGAAAAAAAATATTGAATTAAAATATTATAAAATTAAAATATATATTTTTATTTTAAAATATGAAAGAATTAAATTAATTTTTGTATTTTGTTTAGAAGTGTAAGAAAATTATAATAATTAAGTAATGATTTGATGAAAAAGTTAAAAATTTAAAATTAAAAAGTGTTTGGTCTTTGAATATTGAATATTGAAAAGTTGTCTAAGTATCTCATTATTATTTATTATTTTATTATTAATTTTTATATACTTTTCACCATTATTTAATATTTTATTATTATTTTTTTAAATTTTTTTACAACTATTAATAGAATACCTGAGACTATATCTCACTGTTCAAACGCAATCTTAAAAATTATTAGTTGACCTATTGCATTTTTAAAGTGGCGTGTTCTACAAGTCATTTAATTTGCTTAAATAATAAATTTTAATTTCTAAGATCTAAAATTTAAAAGTTTATTTTTTAAATTAAATTATTCTATGTAAATACTTTATTCAATGTGCTTTAGACACTTACTTAAGAATACATTTTTTTTTATTAGTTTGACAGCTTTAACTCTTGTATCATCAGAGTCATTTGACGTACAAAAAATAATAAAACTCTTCAATTGTTTAACTAAATTAAATGATTTAATTTTTATAAAAAAAGTAGACAAATCATGTGAATTTTACACTATTTAATATTATTCATGCATATTTTTTTAGAGTATGAACACGAACCGTCAGAGTTATGTCTATTTCTTTACATTAATGATTAAACTACCCAATTCGATGGAATACCTAAAAAGGGATTTCAATTTAAAAATCGATCTCCCAATTTTTTAAAAAAAATTAAATTTATAAATTGACGTTATTTGATGTGATATATTAAATTATAAAATTATTTTTATTGTAAAATAGATATATCATATTATATGAAACTATGTTATATGAGACGATATAAGTTGAGATGGTTTGTAAATAATAATAATATTTGTGAGTTGAAATTTGTGAGTAGTGCATCTGTCAATCCAAACCGGCGAATTGTATTTGAAGTTACGTAAACTCGCTGGATTCGAAATAGCAGTTTATACTTTAGAGAGGGCACATGAACTGACCCTATTTGGAGAATATAATTGGCTGTCATATGACGAAATTACATGCTATTTTTAGGATTATGGTAGTAGGTACGTACCAACATATTTAAATTGTGAAGAAGGTAGGTATGAATCTTCGTGCATGTTCTTCTAAAGGTTTCAAATTTATTTTATATGCATGATATCAATTACGAGAATATGATCTCTTTAGATCAGTCCCGAAATTACCGAAAGAATTCCAATTCTTTAGGTAAATATCTTCATGTTTTTTCGAACTCTGAAAAACTAAATACAAAAAGATGGAATGAGTAAAACTTTGTATATAGATGAAAATTAAGTGACATTAATTAATTGTATAAAATATATTCACTTTGAATTTTACTTAAATCATTTGTCGGTATAAATAATTTTGTAACAATTCAAAAAAAGATAGACTCTTTATTAATTAATTCTTATATTAGTTCTATATATATGCTCATGTGTCAATTGTATTCATGATCAGTTTGTGCATGAAGAATGGATTTTTTTAAGAAAGCTACGAAGAACATTATAGTTTCATTTAGGCAATAATGAAAAGAGTAACATCAATGGCAGAGTTGTTAATCGTCGATCGTCATAACCAGCCATCATCAGTCTTTATTTAAAAGAAACAGAAAATATAATTTTGAATTGGCCGGGACGACCTCATGGACTCGACTAGAAGTCTAGGAAATTTCGTAGCATTTAAGGAGGGGTTTTTTAGGATACCTAGCTGATCAGTATTTTGCGTAAATTCCATACGAACATGATAAACAAAACGCCAATTATCAATTATCAATCATCATCTCTCGAATTAAGGCTGTGGTATTTTGCATGCATGCCTGTGGTAGAATGCTTTGATCCTCTCAAGGCCATCTTCAAGGTAAGCAGGCTCAACGGCAAAAGTTAAGCGTATCCAATTTTTCAGGCCAACAGAAGACCCTGGAATTAATATGCAATTTCATCCATCAGTAATCAGGCAAACCCTTTTTTTTGCCACTTTAAAATACAATATCAGATCTGAGTCTCATGACTTCAAAACCATTAGAATTAGAATTAGAAACTTCAAATGCATGCATGCATGCTGGACACTCTGTTCTTACCTGGTAGAACAAGTACAGATTCCTCTTTCGCCAGCTTGAGGCAGAAATCCATATCGTCACTGACATCTTCAAGTAGTGACAGGTTTAATTCCACCTGTGTGTGTTTTTTTTTAAAAAAAAAATAGAAATTATTCATTCAGTTGATCAGAAGTTTTAGGTGAAGAAGAACTACAAATTAATGAAGTACCTCTTATTATTATTAATATTTAATGTCCTTACCATCACAGACATGGATCCTTGGGGTTTCTGTGGACATGTAAGGCAAGGAATCTCTTTAACTCGATCATAACAAATATCTGCATCTTCTCTTAATATGTTGATTATTTTTGAGAAGTAATCATTTTTAGTACTCTCAAGGATCTGAGGGACTGCTCCCTGAAACGTCAAAATATATATATGAGGATGGTTGGAAAAGGCTATGAATTAAACAGGCCGCGCCAGACGATTGACATTATATATAATTGATCATATACATGTAGAACCACATGCATACATAAGCCATTCCTCATTCTAATGCTTTTGGCAGATATATTATTAAAGAAATGATATTTGTAGTTTTAGGATGTATAAGTTTTGTACATTTGTTTTGAAAAAAAAAAAGTAAATATCAAATTTATGTAAAATTAAAATTATTTTTTTAATATTAGACCCTACTGTTTCAAAGCAAGCAGACGGACCTTGCATAATGCCATTAGACTGTATTTAACATTAAATTGCTAAAACCGACTTTCAAGAAGTAAATTGCTAAAAAAAAATATAAAAAGAAAAAATATATATTGAAATATGCAGCATGCACCTGGATGAACGTGGCGGGAACCTGGGAGACGATTATATAGTTTTTAAGGCTGTCCACGACCTGGGAATTATAAGAAAATACAGAACCATTATTTAAATTTTTGCAATATTATTTATGGTTTGACATAATGTAAAGCAATCGATCGATATGCATGTTTGAAGACTTGAAAATTAAGGAATTGGCACAACCGAAGTAATATGCCTGAATATTCGAACTTGCCAGCAAAGAAAGTAAAGATGATTTGTGTTATACACTTCCACTCGCAATATAATAAGCTAGCACATAAAAAATTAAGCATAATTGTTTAGCTCGACGTTCATGGTCTTGCCTTCTAATTTTAGCGACATTTTTGTTGACTGTCGTGCAAAAATGATATTCGAATTAATTACGTACGACCCTTTAAAGTTAAGTCACACCTAGTAATTTATACAGCTCTAAACTAATTGGTTAATTTTATAATTACAATTAAAATTATGATAGAGTACTAGCTAGCTAATTAGCCAGGAAGATATAAATTTATAAGATAAAACATCCTTACCCCACATTTTTGAAGGATGCCGTGGGCGTCATTTGTAACAATCCAACCAAGCCTCCAACCGGGAACAATCCATCTCTTTGATATCGAACCAACTGTAATAACTGGCACAATTGATCCAAACTCTCCCATTGGCACAAATGGCTTACTCCCAAAATTTAGATGGTGATAGACCTCATCAGCAATCACGAGAATCCCAAGCTTTTTTGCAGTCTCAGCAACCTATATATATAATAAAGCATGAAAACAAAACAAAAGCTGCTTTGATATCAAATACTACATGATAATAAAATAAAATAAAAATGGAATTTCCATATATATAAAAATATGTATATATATATATATATGCATGCAGTACCTGTTTCAAATGTTGGTACGTGAAGACGTTTCCACAGGGATTACCGGGACTAATGACAACAATAGCAACAGTGTTTTCATCTGCAAGAGCTTGAACAGCTTCAAGATCGATCTCCCAATCCTGTTCAGATCGAAGGTCATAATGGCGGACTTGGAGATGGCTGAGAGAAGCACGAGCATTATAGAAGGGGTAGCCTGGTCTAGGTAGCAAGATGTTTGCACCAGGGCGAGCAATGACGGATATTACGATTTCTATGGCATGTGTGCAACCAGAAGTTACGAAAACATCATCTGGTGATAGTTGGCACGTAAGATCCCGGGACATATATTCAGCAATAGCCCTGTACTTCAAAAGCAATGGATGTTTCATGGTAAGCATCACATTGGTGCATGCATATCCCACTTTTTCCTTACCTTCCTTTCCGAGAATAAAAGGCATCAAAATATGAAAAAAAAAAAAAAAGTAATATATTGTTGAAGATTGCTCATTGCTTATAAACATGTCTAAGACTTTATCCATAAGCAATGTGGGCCCACACTACTTATCCCGTAATAAGGACCACAAAAAATATTGACCTTCACGTGAGGGAGGGTGTTGAGGAATAATCTCACATTGCTTGTGGACAAGGTCTTAGACATGTTTATAAGTAATGAACAATCATCTCTTGTAAAACTGATTTTATGAGATGAGTTAGGCCTATAAATTTCTTCATGATATCAAAGCCTGCCACAGGACGAATGGAGGCCCACATTACTTATCCCATGATAAGGACCAGAAAAAATACTGACCTGTATGTGAGGGAGGGTGTTGAGGAATAATCTCACATTGCTTGTGGACAAGGTCTTGGACATGTTTATAAGCAATGAGCAACCCTCTATTGTAAAATCGATTTTATAATATGAGTTAGGCCCATAAATTTCTTCATGATATCAGAGCCTGCCACAGGACGAATGGAGACCCATACTACTTACCCCATGACAAGGACCAGAAAAAATACCGGCCTGCATGTGAGTGAGGGTGTTGAGGAATAATCTCATATTGCTTGTGGACAAGGTCTTAGGCATGTTTATAAACAATGAACAATCCTCTCTTGTAGAACCGGTTTTATGAGATGAGTTAGGCCCATAAATTTCTATATGGTATCAGAGCAGGCTAACTAATGATAGGCTCCTGCGACTTACCCACGATGATGGTTCCGAAAATACCAGCCCACATGTGAGGGGGCGTGTTGAGAAGTCCTACGTGGCTTAAGAACAAACACATCCTGAACTTTATAAGGAGTTGTCTCACTCCTCCTATTAGGCCTTTTATAAAAAGAAATGAGTATTTCTATATTTATCTCTTCTGAGACACTCAAATTTGAACAAGAGTTTGAAATAACTTGATCACAAAATATACATGTACAAGACTAATTCCTCTGT
This sequence comes from Pterocarya stenoptera, assembly GCA_003123785.1. Classification (NCBI taxonomy): domain Eukaryota; kingdom Viridiplantae; phylum Streptophyta; class Magnoliopsida; order Fagales; family Juglandaceae; genus Pterocarya; species Pterocarya stenoptera. The sequence goes on along the minus strand of QEOT01003527.1, from coordinate 53,879 downwards.
TTCATTCATTTTGCATCTATGGTGCTCGCTGAATATTAAGACTCCCAATGGATTCTTTGGACACAATAATACTTAAATAATAAGATCAAAGGCAATTAATTAGCCTACCTTCTTGCGGACAGTATGCCACCGGCGGGAGGATAGCAGTTGAATTCAGAGGATCGCAGGGCATCGACGATGGCGTTTTCGGATGAAGTATCACTCCGAAAGCATGGAAATGCAGAGGGATCGCCGAGGCCAAGATGAATTGTGGGCTTCCCTTCGTTAGCTTTTAGGTTCTCCGTCAACTTGATGAGAACACCTTGGATTGTCATCCCTGATGCTGCGTTCACCTCCTCATTTCCCTGGAAACCCCATTTCTCGCCTTCGCTTCCCATGTTTTGTCCTCTGCTTTTTCAGTGGAAAAGTGGTTTGCTCGGGCCCTTGGGGCTTGGCTCTAGCTTTTGAACTATTATATAGCAGTGTTGCTGCATGGTGCACGTTGAACCGAAAGGGTAGTTGGGACAAAAATAAGGGATACTTTTATAAGGAATACTTTTATAAGAGGGAATTCGGTAAGAAAAATATATTTTACAACATTTATTATTTATAATAATAATAAATGTCGCATTCTTATTACTATATCTTTCTCTGTTACTTAAAGTCATTAAATTCGAATAAAAATCTGATTCTTTTAATTAGTGAGAATAAGGATTTGTGTAATGTCTTTATCACAAATACTTGGACAGAGACAAATGCAGAGTATTCACTATCTCAGTGTCAATTACTATATAGATCATATGTCTAGTAAAGAAAATTTCTATACGTCACGTTATTATTTCATTGTGTAAGATGTGACACACTTACACTTATTACCATTAGATAATTCTTTATTAATGATTATTTTATATCATCCAATAATAATAAATGTATTACATCTTATCTTATCTAATGTGATAAAAATAAAATAAAAATATAATGTGTAGCATTACTCTCACGCGAATGATTGATTGACAAATTCAAACTCCACGCAAAGAAAGCGGTTTTTATATTGGTATTTCTTGATTTGTTGGGCTTGATGACCAATACTTGGGCGAGGCTCTTGTACCGGATGGGCCCATATGGTGAACTCAACTGGGGTCGTGCTCTGAATGAGTGAGAAGGAGGATGGCCCTGCATTGAGAAGGCTTGTGTATGCTATAAGTTAGCAGGCAAAAATAGTTGGGCCTTTGCCTTTAAGTTGGGCCTAGAATTACACCCTTTTCTGAATAGTTCTATTTCAAAGCACCATAGGTTTGCCGAAAGAAAAGGTGAATCAAGCTGGAAAGGGTTTAGTAATAGTATAGTATAAGAAGCGTAATTATACAGATAAATTAGGAACATAATTAATTTTGTCTTGCAAGGATGTTTATGAGAAGCTAAAAGCATGGAAATGGCAATAAAGTTGGGCATATACCACTCCGAAGTGGGCCTAACTAATATGCACTTAGGCTGAATGCTTATAGTTAACAATGATAAAGTGATTAAGCCTGAGAATATATAAAGAGCCACCACCATAGTGGAATATAAATATATCTATATATATTTATAGTGTATACATAAAACCACAATCATCTTTTTTTAGAGTTATTACACATACAGCATGGACAAATAATAGTTTGAAGAAAAACCAAACATTAATATGTATGTGAGTAATGCTACATATAGTCATGGACTGTACAAGTGACGTGCAATCGTTTTGAAAAATAGTGTGGTCCACTATGATTTTTTTTTTAAATGGATCCCGTATTTATTCACTTTTTTCAAATTAATTATACGGCGTTTGTGCACTTACAACTGCAAGTTTCATTTATCTACTTATGCAGTGGATGTGAAAATCACTAAATTTATTAGATAATACTATTACAATAAGAGAGGTACTTTAGACACGTTAGATCTACACATGAATATGTTGTATATGACCGAATCTCCTTAGTTATCAATTAGAGGTTCAGGCGTAGAGGCAACGACCACGATTAGAACTGCATGATAGGCTAGGGAACCCTACTTTATTGTTCTACTTCGTGGATGATGTTCACAAACCGAGACACTTTGATGTAGAGTTGTTTACCAAGGCACTTGGTGAAGTTGTATTGATAATGACATGCACTATTTTTTGAATTATGGATGAACCATGCATGTAACTAAGAAAAATCATCTACCAAATAGAAGCTCGAGTGAATTTTGATGTTGAACATGACCTATGATTATTTTCAAATTTGTAGGTACATAGAAATCTTGTCACGTCATGATTTTAGCAATTTTAAATTTTTAAAACAAAGATGCTAAATTAATTAGTTAAATACTATATATATATGATAAGTATTTTGAACCTATAATAATATAATGTTAGACATAAGAAATTTCTATAGGAGTCATTTAAATTAAGCTATAAGAAAGAAAGACATGATGATCTCCAAAAAAAGGTTTAATGTCAATTATCGAAGAGGCCAAGCGTGTGGTGGGGGACCAATTAAAGTCGGGTCACGGAGAAGGCCAGCCAGCTAGTTGGGATTAAGGCCCACCGCCGCCTGGGGAAAAGCACTGCACCCAACGAGCGGCGCGAACGTGGAGCTGTCGGTCACTGCGCAGACGAGAACAAAATGCCTAAATGGCTCACGTGCATGTCCTCTCTGTGGGAGAAGATAGATCAGATTCAGCGCTGGAGATCAGTACTACTTAGGAATTGGGTCAGTCATTTTCGTGTTAAAACTAAAAGATGATGGAGGGAATAGACGTGTGTGATCAGAGCCGGAGAATTGCCCCTCCTTGTTCTTTTTCAAGAGATTTGGAAAGAAAAAGTATATACTATTCTTCCATTTTATCCTTTTTATAACGAAAAATAATAGTTGTAGTCGCAAGTACTAAATATTATATAATCACTTAAAAAAATATAAATAAAAACAGGAGTTACGTGAAAAAAAAAATTAATTTTTTAATAATAAATTTTATTATTTTTCAAAATAATTGTATAGTAATTACAGACTCCACAACTATATGGACAGGATTATTCTTTTATAATTCAGTTTCTTAGGTGCAAAATTCTATCCGACAAGCTGAAGCCCAAGCACCAATGAGTTTTTGGATACCTCGATTTTGAATTGGTTGGATGGCATATAATTAACCCTTTTTATGTTTTTTAATCAGGGAAAAATATAAGCCTAACCTAGCTAGCTAGCTACTTCTGACATGACTAAAACTAGGCTTTGTTCTTTTATGTGTAAATTTTTTAATTGGGATTACATCGTTTGATACGCTTTGCTTTTTAATTTTTCCTAGTTGCTGTTGCGCTCTACTTTTTCTTTATTCTAGGGCTTGAAAACAAAAAACTATTTACTTTATGTGCATGTGCATATAGCTAGGCTTCTAATGCCCTAATCAGTAGGGAATAGGTACGACGTCTGACTTGGAACTTCAAACCCTATAAAGAGTTAATAGATTTCGTTTCTGTAGTACCGTGCATGCCTTTCAGATTACTTTTTTTTCATCTTCATTTATGATTATGATTTATCAGACTGTGGAAAGAAAATGGCATCCACGAACTACCACGTACAAGTTGACATTCTAGCTCCTGAAAATGGGAGAAGAAAAAAAATCTGTATATTTATATATCTGTTTATTGCAAACAGATGATATTTTGAGTTTCTTTTGTAATAATTATGTGTTTTTACTAATTTATAATTAATAAAACTCGAGATAAATTACCAAAATGACAAACTAATAATGCATATAGAGCTATAGGGAGTCATGAAGGTAAGGAGAGCCTTTTTATTTTATGAGTGTTGCTAGAGTACCGCCAGACGGTGATTGTTTTGCATACCTTCAAGTAAAATTTATTTTTTTAATATTTTTAAAAAATATATAAAAAAATATTAATACACTAATAATCATTATAAAAAAAAATTAAATACATGAACGGTGATAAAATAAAAAGTATAGAAGCATTATTCTTATTTTATTGTCTGTCATCGTATATATTGTAGGTGTTTGGAGGGCCACTGTTGGCTAGTTAGTGCCTCGAAGAGCACATATCCACACATTAAAATATGGACATTTTAAAATGCCTACACATCCACACCGCACATGAGAAAAACTCTTGGAACTTTATAATGATAGAGACCTCTATCGCTGATTTTACTTCACATTTGAGCAAATTAATAGCTAGGCTATATACAAATATATATATATTTATATATGTAATGCAAATATATACAAATATATATATTAATATATGTAATGCAATGGCTGATAATTGGGTGCAATTAACTGCATGTTCATGACCAGTTTGAAAAACTTTTAGATGAAGATGGTGACAATTCCGCAACTCACCTCTCATGGATCTTGTCTCTCTTTCTCTCTGTCCAGAAAGAAGTGGGAGACAGAGAAAGAGGGATTCCCTTGTGAAACACCATCTTTGACTTGAACTTATAAAGTTCCAACTTTAAGCTATAATACTCATTTTTTAGAGGGAAGAAAAGGAAGAAGAGAATCAAATGGGGTTTCTATATCTCAAGGTGCTATTGGTGTTCATATATATATATATAAATATATATATCCCATTTACCATGGCCAGATGGAGACCACATGTGGAACAAAATAGCCATCGCCATCAAGCTTTGAATACTTTTTCATGCGAGGACACGAGACCAGAATATAATTAGTACTTATTTTGTGAAGTCCATTAATTGAACAAAATAACATTACTTATTTGAATAATAGTACTGCATACTGTCATGTTGATTTGCTCAGTACTCCCTCTTAAAACTAATGTGGGTGTTCTCGGCCACTTGTTTCTTATATATAGAGGTACCCTAGCTATAAGCAGTGTATGTTTTCGTCGAGAAATATTCCGCATGCTGCATGCAGCTACGTTTGATATATATTGTTATTATGAACGAAATGTGTTGGCCTTTGACAATATTATATAGTATATCATCTCGCATAAAGTAGGAACTGTAGGTACTGCTGTTTGAGTTTTGCAAGAGCTCCAAAGAAGGCATGCAATTAAGCTATTTGTCATATTATCATTATTGTCAAAACAAGCGAACAAAAACTTCACCCATGGCAGTAAATTAAGGATGATTAACCTTTTTTTATTAAAAAAAGAAAAGAAATGGAGATCAGGTCTCCTTATTATTAATTAATCCTCACTTTTTGGCAGAGGAAGACCTTATACAAAAAAAATCAATGCATCAAGCATCTTATGGCAAAAAAATAACCAATTAACAAATAAAAGTCATAATCTGTGTAACACTACTACTAAAGGTTCACGCAAATCCCCTCATCTATGAACCCTTCTTATGTGGTAAACTAGTGCGATTCGTTCTGAGAATCCCCTTAAGCAAAACTGGAAGTTCATCCTGTGCAAACCATACTTTATTGCATCCATTACTTCCCAGCCTAGCAAGGTAATCCGCTGCCATAGTATCTTCCCTAAAGACATGCTACGATCGAAAGTTCATCGTCAATAACAATCGACTGATATCCTTCCAAAAATCCTCCAAATACCATAAACTACACTTTCCTTCCCTTAATCAATTAACAACCAACATCGAGTCCATTTTTACAACAATATTATTGAAACTCATGTCCTTACATTTTTTAATACCCATAAAAAGAGCTATTAGTTCAGCTTGATTATTAGTACCCCTGCCCGTGCTAACAACAATTGCAAACTACATATTTCCTTGTTCATCATGTAGCAACCCACCCACACCTAATTCTCCTGGATTCTGTAAACTGCTTCCATCAATATTTAGTTTAAACCACCCAGTACTCGATTTAAGCCAAGACACTGCAAAGA
>QEOT01003527.1:10049-47077 GCA_003123785.1 Pterocarya stenoptera | reverse complement strand
ACAACCAGATTCAAATTATTAACAATACTCTGTTGCTCACATATAGGACCAAATTCCAACCATTTATCCTTCCAAAATGAAACATTTTCTTCTTTAACAAGCCACTTAGAATTCTGAAGCACAACAGGAACTGCACGCATGACCATTCTCCAGAAACGGGTTCCCTTAGTCGGATTAACTATCGAAATGTGTTGGTTCTTAATATACTTGGACCGAAAAGAACTTGTCCACAAAGAGTTAGTAGACAACAGTTTCCAAGCAAATTTAATATGCAACGAATTTAGAACATCAAACAGATTTTTCAAACCTACTCCCCCCCTCATCAATCGGCTATAAATTAACCATTGTTCATTATATTCTAGCTATATATTTAAAAAAGATAAACACCCAGTACAATCTACAACATTTACGAGTATTTAATATTATTTGGACGAAGAATTAGTGATCGATCACCGCTCACATTTTTTGTGTATCTCTCGCTCAAATTTAGAATTGCTTATAAATTATATAAGATTTCAATACAACAATAGAAACTAAAGACTAATCTGTTTTCTGACAGCTTTCTTTTATTTTTATCCCTATTAATTCTTTGGATCATACCATACATATAGTTCCTGTCTTCTCGATCGTAGACATGATTGGAATTTGATTATGCGAGTAATTAAGGTTTAGAAATCCTAATCTTGGGGCAGGTGTTTATAAAAACTGAATTGGTGCTCAATCGAGATCCCTTGGAATCAGTGCATGGTTAGGTGGATTTGGAAGAAAATTAAGTACGAGATATGCTGATTTAATTTTGTACGTAGAGAAAACGTTATCGGGAAGTTGTAGTACTGTCTTCAGTGGACAAAACAATAAAAATTGTAGCATATATATATGATCGATGCCGGATGCATGTCTGTAGAATCATGTATTTCTTCCCCTTTTTTTGACGTACGTAGTTGAATCGTATATTTTCCATTGCACGACGAATTTTGCTACATAGTCCGAATGGATCATACCAGATAGGTGGGTCCCAACATGGTTTAGCCGGGTTCTTGTTTGGTGGGTCCACACATGGTTTAGCCGGGTTCTTGTTTGGTGGGTCCACACATGTTGTATTCGGGTTCAAGAATGGCGTACAACAGGTCCATTTCGAATTCCCACACAGCCGAGTGGCGACGAATAACTTCCATTTATCTGTTAGAAATTCTTTTTCTTTTCTTTTCTCTTTTATTTCCTCTCTCTCTTGGGGATTGGAGAAAGAGAAATGCAGGGGTGGAAGTTGGAACCAACTGGCCTAGGAACCAAATGCAGGGATTGGAGAAAGAAAAATGCAGAAATTCGAAGTCAATTTTGGCAGCTCAGGTTAGCAATTTCCCATGCTTATGGTGTCTGAATTATTTGATGACATTTTTTTGGTACGTAATAGGGTTAAGATTTTCTTGAAATTTATATGATTTTTAGAGATAGATGTTTATTTGGGTTCGAAAGATGGACTCTTTACAATATATTGGAGTGAAATTTTTTTTAGATATTTTTTTATTGAGGTTTGAAAAAATGACAAAGTCCATTGAAATGATAGTTGGGGATATAAATTTTTTATGCAATAATGATGAATAAGCACCTGTAAGGAACATGTGCCTTTTGGTTTTGGCGGGTGGGGTAGCTCAAAATATAAGGATCGAGAAAAAAATATAAATAAATGAAAATGTGCCATGGAATTATATGCATGCCTTGACAACCTTTGTACTCCATGGATGAAGGGATGAAACTGAAACTAGTAGTTATTATGTTGGACGTGCACAGGAAAGGTGATGGTGAATCTGAGGCTGAAGCTATATATGCTGTGTGATGTGTGGAGTTATCTAAAAGCACTTTAAAAGTGGAGAGAGATGGAGAATCTTTGGTGGGACTACTAACTTAAAATACTGTTCGATTGTTGTTGTTGCTGCTGCTGCTTCTGTTTCTATCTATCTCTTTCAATGTACAATTCCAATTGTAGTTGTGTTTGAGTAGGCAGTTGTCTTGTGTTTTGGGAAGTGCCCAACAATCAACAAATGAATGCAGTGTGCATAGTACACAGAGACCCGAGAGAAGTATTATGTCATGTTCTGTGTCAAGTTCTGTTTTTTTTTTTTTTTTTTGTTCCCTTAGTTAAATTTAATCCAACACCACCTCTCTCTCTGACTTCTCTGACGTCCCACCACTGTCCCCCCACCCCCACCACTCTCCTCATACCTTTGCTTTTCCATAATTAAACATCAGTACCCACCATCTCTCTCTCTCTCTTCCTCTCTCTCTCTCTCTCTCTCTCTCTCTCTCTCATACACACACTCTCTGTCTGTCCATTTCCCTCTTGTTTTTTTTTTTGCTTCTTTAGATGTGTCCTCTCATTTAGTCTCCACTAATTGTATATGTTCATGGGATGATCAGCCATAGAGAAAGCACAACTGAAGCAGATGTCTGCATATTCGAACCAATATAAATCCATAAGCTTTGCAATTCTGCTTGATCCTTGTGGTACGGTGCGCTATGACCTTTTCCAAGTTCCCTTTTGTTTACCTTCTTGTGAGAAATCGTGATTGAAGTATTGTATCTCTGTTTTAACTATGTTCTTGCTACTGTTTTCTCTGCCTCTTGGTTTTCTGTGGCTGTGGTATTGTAGTGAAAACATGTACTGCTGCAAAATGGTTGTGCCTTTTACCTATAAAGGACACCTGTAATCTGTGCTCATGTCTTTCTTTTTCTGTCTAAGCCTGTAATCCGTGCCTATGGGTAAGCCTGTAATCTCTCTCTCTCTCTCTCTCTCTCTCTCTCTCTCTCTCTCTTTATATATATATATATTTCTGGGTTTTGGAGAAGTGTACATAACTTTGCAATATGGTGTAATTAGCTTAAAAGTTCCGTATTCATAGGGTTGAATTTGTTCATGTATTATGGAGGAGGGAGTCAGGAGATCAGTTTCTCTAAAATTTGCAGGATGAAGATGAAATAAGACGTTATTGCATGCAGTTTGCTAAATTCTGTTCTTGGTGTTTTGTCTTTTCAGTGAGTGTTTTCTGTCTCTCATGCCTGGCCTTTATACCTTTAGCCCTCTGATTCTTTTGTCTTAGTCTTAGAGAGAAAACTTACCGTCAAACTTCAGGGTGGCATGTAAAATATTGTTACTGCCATGAATTGAACACTGAGTCTCCGTTTCCCTTTACATTTCTCATACCTGTTGATTTTTAACCAAAAGAAAAGGCAATAAATATGTAAACTTAAGGTTCATTTGAGATTGGTATTGCAGAAAATTGCATTTCACATGGTTCGGATCGTGTGATTTCATGTGTTTTTTTATTTTTCTTGCCAACACCTTGTAGCAACTCTTGGGTGGTATTATGTCTTCCCCAATTATTTTTTTTCTTATGTATATTTATTTTTATTGGGATAAATCAAAAAAGAGAACAAACCTGTTGCTTTGGAGCAGTATTCATAATTCTCTGAACTTAGCAAGCTACCTAAATTATTGATGTATCTATGGGAATCATAATTTTACACGATTGATCTAAGAGATCTACTTTATGCTAATTTTCTCCTTCAACTTGGATTAGATTATAACGGTATATGCTGAGTATATATTCTCCACTTATCTTTATGGAATCAATTTTGAACTAAAATTATTCCTATCCCTTCTCTTATTATAGGGCTGCATTTCATTTCTGCCCTAAATTGTATATAAATGCGTGTTTTACTTATATTTCTCTTTCAGTTGTTTCTGTTTTCCAAAGCTTTTTTTTAGGCATCTTCCCTAGTTCAAAAATCCCCCAAGGCTGTATGCCTTGACTGTATCAAAAATCCTAGTTCATGAATCATGATGCCTTTGTGTTTTTGTAAGTGCTGGTTGTTTTGTGACAAGAATCACTATCTTAGTCAGAGAGGTTAATCTCTTGGTTGTCATACCATATTCCTCTTAGAAAGTGTTTTGTTGTGAAACAACAATGTTCCCTCTATCTGTTACACACACATACAGACAGACACATGCATATTCTGAAGGGTGTTGACTCAAGCTGTCCACTGCTGACACAATTGTCAGATGGTATTTCTCTGCATACCTAAAAGAATATTTTTAAAGGAACAACTAAAAAATAAAAAAGTGTATTAGCATTTTCAGTATTGCATGTTTAGGAAAGACATAGAAACAAGTAGATATGTTGCCAAGATTGAGAAGGATATGGTTTAACTATAACTAGTACTGACAAGAAAATCACTAGAGAGAGAAATCTCAAACAGAAGTTTGCTTACATTGAGGTGGTACTGAACCAGTGTTCTTCTGCACTGGCTTTGGCTATTTGAATGAGCATGTGAGTCAACATTAGTTATAATTTCTAGTCAAATAACAACATGGATGAGGGAATGTTATGGCAATGGGAAAGACTACCCGAATGACCATTATGTTCTCTTGGTTCGCTCCCAAGTTGTGTGATTTCATATAGAAATCAATCTAGATGGAAATTCAAACAGTGGCATATATTCAGGAAGGATATGAGTAAAGTTGGTAGAGATAAAGATGTTGAAATGAAAGGTTTGCAAGACTAATAATTGAAGAATTGAGTGTTACTAATGTCAGCAATCATGTTTGACATAGAATGAGAAAATTTGAACGTTTAGTCATCTGCAATGATGGCAAGCATCCGGAGCAGTCAATGAAACTCGTTTAAAGGGTTTACACAATTCTCAATGAAGCTTGCAAAGAAAGGGAAGCAAAAAAGATTCGATGATTACTAGCACAAACTCTGGCTTAACACTGAAGATTTGCAGAAGGCTTGATTTTCTGACTTCAACTTTTGCTGCAAGATCTTATGTGCCATATTAGCCAAAGTTCACCTGGCTACCTACATTATTTTTTTCTCCTTGGGTTGGAACACAGGGTCTGGTTAGTCTCTTTGAATTGAATTTTTGGGTGTTTTGGCTGCTCTCTGTAGAGTCTATTACAGAATAGTCATTCTTATCATTGAATACTTATGCTGGTGAGCCATAATTTCCTTTGTTTATCTAGTTTTCTGTTCTTCTCATAAAACTTCATGCATAGTTCTCCCAAATCAAAATTTAAACTTTTTGTTTCATTGAGATATATAAAAGAAATACCTTTGACCCAAATTCAATATCTGACATTAATTGAAAAAACCATGAAATAATGTTGATAAACTAATTTGTGTACAAAATTTTCTTAATTTTGGTTTCTCACATGGCGGTGTGGTCTCACAACAGAGCTTTTTTATTTTCATATGAACCACATCATGCTTTCATTTTTCACATGCCTTGAGGCTCTTCTCATGTTTAAGACAAAAAAAATTATCTGGTTTTCATTTGCACAGGCTGTCCTCATTGGCATCGGAAAAGAGGAAGATCCATTGGCATTAATGTTATCCCTTTTCCTATCCTTTTGGTGAATATTATAATTGCATGTCTAATACTTCTGCAAATGACTTTTGAATCCACCTGCTAATGAATGGTTGATGGAACGTAAACTGATGTGCCTTGGGAAATTCTGAGAATTTGTGTGATCAAATCGTCTGACATTTGAAACTTTCATTCAAAACATAATATAGAAAATTGGAGACAGTGTGCAGTGAAGACTAGTTCAATTCTAAACCATACTGCCTCTGATGTATATATATCGTTTTGAAGATACCCAGTACAAAAATAATGGAGTGTAATTGTCGTTAAGACTTTGATTCTGTCTTTTGAAATAAGGGATTTTGTTCTCTTTTTATCTCAGGTCCTCTAGATATCTCAAAAAGCAGAGTGGCCTAACCTGGTTGTTGCAAATCTAGGATGTAAAGTGGCTTCTAGAGCAAACCACGCAGCCCAACGATGAAACCTGGCTTTGACCTCGAAGTAAAGGCCTCTTCTGAAAATGATTCTGAAGTTAGCAGTCAAGTAGCTTCCAACAAATCCATCACCTCTGCAGGTCTCTCCAAAGACAGCCTTGATGACTCTTCCCAACTCACAGATCTCTTTGTTACTCGATCCGAGTCAGACCCAGTCACCCTCGACTTAACTCTCAACTTCGTCGCTGATGATTTAGGGGGAAGGGATTCAATAGGACTCTCATTGTCAAGCACGAGTGAGAGCAGCAACGAGCCTGCATCCCATGCTGCAACAGCAGCCATCCCACGAGTCTTTTCTTGCAATTACTGTCAACGCAAGTTCTTCAGCTCGCAGGCTCTTGGTGGCCACCAAAATGCACACAAGAGAGAAAGAACATTGGCAAAGCGGGCCATGAGAATGGGCATTTTCTCAGAGAGGTACGCCAGCCTAGCATCTCTGCCTCTACATGGATCTCCATTCAGGTCACTAGGAATCAAGGCACACGCTTCTGCACATCATGGCTTTGTGCAACCAACCAGGCCCCCCGAAATCAGAAACACCCCCAAGTTTCAACATGGGTGCTTGGGTATGCCCATTTTCTTGGAGGATGATGAGGCAGAGTTGTTGTGGCCTGGTAGTTTTCGTCAGGCTGCTGAGGCAGGTAGCCTTCATCCAAGTTTTGTACCGACTGAAAGTCGAAATATAAAGTTTGTAGAGCTGAGTCCACCTGTGGACATAGACAACTCTACACCCGACCTCACGTTGAAACTTTGAGAGGATTGTTGCTTTCAAATCGGGCTTCAGTATCTCCACTTCTGTTATAACTCTGTACAGTGAGATGTGCCTGGCCAATGACTGCAAGCTTTTGTTCTTATAGATCTTTTCTTTTGCTGTTGGTTATCCCATCTTCCCTTTTGTGTTCTACTCTGTTTGTCGTTGTATAAGAGCTTCCCCAAGGATAATTTGTTGCTCCTATGCTTGTTATGACACATATCGTGCTTTTGATTTAAATAACGTTATTCCAGTGTTCAGGTTATGATTGACATCCCCTGTTTTATCTACGTGCCGAGTGCACAGAAATCCATGCGCCTGTAAGGGAATGCTTCTTCCCGTCAACTGTGCGGTTGCTAAGACCATGTGAAAAATTGAATGAATCATTCGGCCTGACAAACCCCGAGCCTTGAGTTTATAGCTAGTTCTTCAAATTATATCATAAATAGGGGGTGAATGGGGGTCCATCAAGAATCTCATTCCGACAACGTCTACACAAGGCATCTCTAAAAGGTATGACTACATATGAAAAGGTTTTGGACACAGCATTTACATATTAGATGGATGGACGAAGAATCTAAAGACTTGGTAACTAAATCACAGCAAGCCGAACAGAAAATAGAATTACTCATGATTAGATAACTGATGGAAGTATTTGGCGACGAAAAAAGAAATACAAATTTGTTAAGACAGAAAAGGTATAAGCGGAAATAAAAATGGAAAACGAATCGGTTGAGTGATCTAACCGTTACGCGTCACTTCCCGCTAAACACAACCGTTACGAAGATGGTCGTTCCGAAGCGGAACGTCGGCTTTCTATATAACATAACAATGTCTGTTTCTCGTCNGGTATGACTACATATGAAAAGGTTTTGGACACAGCATTTACATATTAGATGGATGGACGAAGAATCTAAAGACTTGGTAACTAAATCACAGCAAGCCGAACAGAAATTAGAATTACTCATGATTAGATAACTGATGGAAGTATTTGGCGACGAAAAAAGAAATACAATTTTGTTAAGACAGAAAAGGTATAAGCGGAAATAAAAATGGAAAACGAATCGGTTGAGTGATCTAACCGTTACGCGTCACTTCCCGCTAAACACAACCGTTACGAAGATGGTCGTTCCGAAGCGGAACGTCGGCTTTCTATATAACATAACAATGTCTGTTTCTCGTGTCTCATTGTCTCCCTGCCAGCATGAGGACTTGAAACCCATCGAAACCCCAATCCACAGGTCAGTTTCCTCTCCTCGAAGCAGCAATACCGAACAAGGTCTCTCTCTCTCTCTCTCTCTCTCTCTCTCTCTGTTTTTTTGGTTTTGGTATCATACAAATCATCAGAATCCACCAAGAACACAAAATCTAATATGCATGTCAGTCTCCAGATTTTTTTTTTTTAAATTATTCTTTGAATGCTAACATGCAACGCATAAATTCAGACAAAAGGATAGAAGAACGCCGTTGGTTTACTTTGGCGACTTATTCTGTTCTTCTTTCAGTTAGTAGACGTGATAAAAGTTAATAATAGCCGAAGATGGAGGTTTCTTGATTTGGCTTTTGCTCCAATTAGAAGTCCCACAACTCGTTTTCATAGCCAGGTGTGGCTCTCAAGTCTAAGCAGAGATATATTCTCTCTCAAGTTTTATGGAAGGTTTTTAAAGTGGGGCCTAGGATTTACTGATGCAGACATGTTAATTTTAAAAAAGATCACTATTTTAATAATCTTTCATAATATATACTTTGTGGTTCAACCTGTCGTTTTCGGATCCAATTTTATTCTGCTTCCTTTTCTTGCTCCCCAAGTCTCCGTTTCTCTCTCAAGCTGTATTTATACCGAGTACATGATATCGGTTTTCATGTTTGTTTTTGTGGATGAACTTCATGTTTCAGGTTGTGGAAGCCTATATTTGTATAATTTGAACTGGTGCAACGCAGGTTTTATAATCTCGGTGAAAGATTCATACAGTTTGCTTACATTCACATATAAGGATCAGATGGGTCATCTTCGTCGTGTTCTTCTTCTGTTAATTCTAATCTCTTTTTTACGAGAGTGCCAGTCATGGGGTTGGTCGTCTTCTTCTAAAAAAGAGACTCACTTTAAAGAGAAAGATTCAGGTCCAAATGATGTTTCCGGTATTGCTGAGTTCTCCATAGATGGTTTTAACGATCAGAAAGGAGTCAGGCAGATAGAAACTGCTAAAAGGAAACTGGTTGGTACAAACTCCTGTTGGCAAAACGCTTACCGGCATCTCTTTGCTGGGTGCTCCGAGATTTTTGCAGTTGATGAGAAACGGTCTAGATTTGCTTGGCATCTGAGTGATTGCTTTCAGAAGGACTCCGGCAGGCCGCCCTTTCCTTCTTGTGACCCGAAATCTGCCATGGCTAAATGCCTAAAGGGATTAAATGAATATGAGCATAGGGTTTATCTCGAATTCTACCTTGAAACCAACTCCATCTGCCATCAGTTACAGTTTAGTATCGTTTCTTTCAAATATATAATTTGAATTCATTTATTTTCACTGCATAAAATAGTAAACAGAGTATTTGGTTTCTTGTGCTATTTTACAGGGCTCATGCATTCAAGCAACAAATAGAGAGACTGGTGAATGAGCTAAAAAATTCAGCTCACTTGGCCGAAGAAAAATTAGGAATCATGGAACTCAAAACAGAATACCTGTTGAAGAATTCGAATGAGATTTATGATTCTTTGAATAATATTGATATTCGAGTTCAACAAGTAGCACTAACATCAAAGAATGTAGAAGATCGTATAAGTGCGGTATTGAAGCATTCGGAAGCTGTATATGAGCAATCCAAGGGAATTGCAGCTTCTCAATCGGAGCTGCAAGAAAGACAAGTGGAAATGAGGAGAAGTTTGGAGGATGGGATGGAGATGCTTAAAGATTCTTATGACGTTTTAGGCCATGAAATAGATAATTTAAGAAATGAGGCCATTCAAATAGAGAAGGAGATACTTAAAGTTGGAGATGCAATGGCACTGAAGATGACAAATCTGCAAATCAAAGCCGATGATATTGGGAATATGGCAGGGGTTTCATTAGAAAAGCAACAAAAACTTCTTGATGGCCAATCCACGGCACTTGAGGGTCTTAAAATTTTAACCAAATTTCAGTCCGATGCCCTAGAAGAAAGCAGGTAAATAAGAAACTAAACGATAAATCAAATTAGGACCATGATAGCAATAATATTTTCTAAATTTATG
This sequence comes from Pterocarya stenoptera, assembly GCA_003123785.1. NCBI lineage: Eukaryota > Viridiplantae > Streptophyta > Magnoliopsida > Fagales > Juglandaceae > Pterocarya > Pterocarya stenoptera. The sequence goes on along the minus strand of QEOT01003527.1, from coordinate 37,242 downwards.
ATTGGATTGCAGGAGTACCCTGCAAGAATTTTCTGAATATGGCCATAGACAACAAGAAGAGCTTCTCCGGCAGAAAGAGCAGCTTCAAAGTGTTCATGACCACTTGATGGAAAATTCGAAGTCAATTTTGGCAGCTCAGGTTAGCATTTTCTTCCAACCTTACAATGTTGGAATAAATCCGTTGCTTGGATTAGTATTCATTATCAGTTTTACATATGGAATCTCTATCTCTGTTTGCAGGAATCTTTTGAATCAAAGCAAGCAAGCATGTTTATTGCTTTAGATAAGCTGTTTGCTCTGCACAATGCCATGCTGCTTGAATCGAGATTAATTAAATCTTTCTTTGTTTACTGTATATCAATCTTTATCATCTACATGTTCACTAGCACGAAGCAAACATACAAAGTCAGACCCTGGCTATATATCGGTATGTCTACTACTTTTTCTTCTCTTTTTTATTTTCTCTATATTATTTTTTTATGGACATTTACATTGGCATAAAACTAATTCTTGTATACAGGACTCTGTGTCACATTCTTGATAGAAGTTGCAATACTGCGGGTTGCAACAAATGATAATATTGAAGAGAAATCGTGGATAATAAATTTGGTCAGGTCATTTTTTGCGCTTGCCGCTTCAATTCAGATTCTCCATGCAATTTGCACATACAGGTCAGTCAAAATGAAATCCAGGCAAGAAGATTAACTTTTAGATTCAGCATCTAACTGAATTTTCTGTAAATCATGCAGAGACTATGAAGTGCTGAACCATCAGATACTACTAACGTTAATTGAGAAGATTAATGGCATGGAAAGACACAAGGAGTTGCCTTGGGACTTGGATAGTGAGATAAACTGGTCTACATGGATTGATACTGACATACCAGAACACCCAGACAACTTGGAAGACCCAGATTATATACTTCCAGAAGAAGTTGCAGAAAATTCAATCGTAACTAGTTCAATTACAAGAAAATATGATCTCCGCCGTCGTTGCCGTCATTGAGAATTGTGTTAGTTTTAGTATCAGTATGATGTTAGCTTAAACACTTATCTGTTTGTTTATGAGTTTCATACAATTGCACGTTAAATGGAGAAATGCCTTTGTTTGTGAGGATAGTTAAACTAGTCATTAACAGAAGGAAAAACCTAGTTGTAAGCGATTTTGCGTACTAATACGTGCACCCATTCAATATGATTGGTCAGAAAGTAGAATTTATTGAAAACAATGCCAATTTAAATTTAAAATGTGGAGGAAACAATATTAGTACGCAAATTGGTACGTAAATTTGCTTGTACATAGCAAAACTCTTAACAGAATTAATAGCTAGCTTCATTTAGGTGGACCCAATGTGTGGTGTTGGGTTATAATTGAGGGTGTGAAAGTAGGGTTACTCCAGAAACTTACATATATCGATTGACAATTAATAATCACCCGATCCATGCTATTAGCAAGGTTCATCAACATTTTTTTCACAGATACAGCGCACTGTGCAGCCTTTTGTGCAAACTCTTGAATTAGTCACATTCTACATCCTTTTGTTTCTACTACGGATAAGGTGGAACCATTTTCAAGAACAAATGGCTACAGAAAAGTTTAACTAAACCACAAGCTGTCTACCTTCTATATATACTGATGTGAGCATTGGCTTTCGAGCTGTAAAGGCCTATTAAACTTGGGGATACACTAGTTGGGACCACTTAACTAACCTAAAGTTCCTGTGATATGCTGCATTTATGGGAAAACTACTCTATCTGGAGCAATCTAAGCTCTGTCCCTGTAAACAATATGATCATCATAATGCAAACCTCATTTCTATTCATGCAGTATTCTCTTTAGCTAACTAACTCAAAGAAGATGTACTTGTTTCGGTTGGCAGTAAGAACAGGAAGCATTAAGTTTCAAATGAAAACAAAAAAAGAAATCAATTGTGCTTTCTTACCATGATGTGATCACCAGTAATCCTTACAAGAACAGGCTCCTTCTCTGAAATGGTGGAAGCGATTTGTATCTCTTAAAACAATCACCCTCCCAGTTACTCGTGAAACAATCTTCATCCAGGCGTGACAATCTACACAAACACGAAGGTTCTTTGTAATTCTAATCGGCATTCCAGTGGAAGTGTGAATTAGTGCAAATATGGTTGCTAGTCGCTCGCTATGCGCACAAACCCACATTGCTTTTATTTCTTCATTTACATCATGAAGTACCACATCTGTTCTAGGGACATATCCAAATACTTCCATAGCATTCTTCAGTTCATTCCAAACCTTTTTGTACTCAGCAGAGTTGCGAAATTCATAACCTCCACCTGCAACAAAAGTGTGTATTCTATTCTTTATTTGTATCCAACTACAACCGACCTCTTTCTTCATTCCCCTTCTTTCCATCATCTCTCTAACTGCCTTGACATTGTCCCACATCCCTGCGTTTGCATAAATGTTTGACAGCATCACATAATTCCCTTGATTGCTAGGTTCAATCTCAAACAATCGTTCCGCAATAACCTGTCCAAGAGAAACTTTACCGTGCAGCCGGCATGAATTTAGTAATGATCCCCAGATGCTGCCACTAGGCCTCATAGGCATTAGTTTCACTACCTCTAGTGCCTCCTTAATGCTTCCAGCTCTACCCAACATATCCACCAAACAAGCATAGTGCTCTACTGTTGGTGAGACCCCATAATGCTCTCTCATTTTGTTGAACAATCTTTGTCCCTCTTCAGTAAGCCCTCCATGGCTACAACCCGACAGTAAGGCAATAAAGGTTACTGGGTCAGGTCTAATGCCAGACTCAACCATCTTATTAAAAATTCCCACTGCATCTTGTATACACCCATTAATTGCATACCCCATCAGCATGGTATTCCATGATGTCAAATCTTTACTCCACATTCCTTCAAACACTCTCCTACAATAATCTATTGCGCCACATTTTGCATACATGTCCATAAGTGAGTTTATCATCGGCACATCAGGCTTTCTAGCGGACTTCACGATCTGGGCGTGTATTTCTCTACCACTATTGAGTGCAGTTACTTGAGAACAAACTGGTAAAACTGTTGTAAGAGTCACCCAACTGAAGCCAATCCCCTCTCCTTGCATCCTTCTAAAAGCGCCCAGAGACTCGGACACTTGTTCATGGCGAATATAACCAGCAATCAAAGAGTTCCAAGAAACAAGATTCCGGTTAGGCATTTCTTCGAATACCCTCAATACCTCTTCCAAACACCCACACTCTGCATATAACCTCAAAAGAGCATTATTCACCACCTGATCTGCTTCTTCGTTACACTTTATGATCTGGGCATGGACCGCTCTACCAGTCGACAACTCCAATAGATCGGTGCATGCCTTCAATGCCATCGAAAATGCAAAATTACCCGGTTGGACTAACCGGGACAACATGCCCCGATAGACAAATAAAGCTTCTTTTGAGTATCCATTTCTTGAAAACCCAATAGCCATTGCCACCCAGACCGATTCGGGTACGTGTTCATCTTTAAGACCATCCTGGAAAACCCGGCGGGCCTCATCAATTAGGCCACAAACGGAGTAAAGCGTGATGAACTTGCTCGTTAAGATGGGGTTTTTTAGAAGGTCATGGTTGCCTTTCTCTTTACAGAGGAGAAGGTGCATGTATAGTCTTCGGCCATGTTCTAAGGATTTCCTAGAGATACAGGAATGAAGTAGAAGAGAGTAGGACTCAAGATCTGGCTCAGCGGCCACGGATTCGGACCGTGAAGACTCTATAAGGCGAAGGGCCTCATCTAGTTTTCCTGATTTAGTAAGAGATCTGAGGTCTGAATTTAGAGGTCTGCTTTGTTTGCGAGTTTTGGGTACTGAAGTGGCTGTTACGTTAGTACTGACAGTTAAGTTAGTTGGTAGAGAAACGACGGAAATCATTATCCAAGCCTGTTCAGGTACCTCCTATTCCCTCTTCATTCTTGGAACTTGGGGGGTAAATTTTTATGTAGGGAGGAATACGTGCAGGCAAATAAAGTGGCAGCCTTGAGACGTGGCCGATAGAGAACTATAGAATCTTGGGGCGAGGTGATGATGGAGTAGTTGATCTTGATCTTTGATCCCCACCTGAAAACCAAAGCCTTGGAGTACCTATTAAATCCGTATCTTAAAAGGGTCTGTGCATTCATCTCCAAAACTCCGGTTTTTGCTTTGAAAATTCTTAGGATTCGAGGTTAGGTTTGGATGTTGAGATAAGATGAGAATTTTTGAAAATTTTGTGAATAGTGTTAAGATGAAAGTTTAAAATATTATTTTTTAATATTATTATTGTTTTGGGATTTGAAAAAGTTAAATTAAAATTTGAAAAAGTTGAATTGTTTATTATATTTTATATGGGGATTTGAAAAAGATGTAATGATGAGATGAGATGAGATAGAGATGAGAAATCTCATCTCTCCCCCAAACATAACAGTTTAATTCTGAATCTCCTGCCCATCAAGGATATTGGAGAAAATCTTTTCTGGCAGTGTTCTTCCTCCTATGGAGACACCTCGCAGGGGAGTAGAGTCAGCATCAGGTACCTCAATGCCCACTTCCTCCCCTAGCTAAGCACTTACATGATACTCCTTTCACTACTCCGATGACAGAAGCTGAGGGCAAATCAATGAACAGTACAGTTGTTTCTTTATACATTTAATCCCGAACATTTTTGCAGAATTATGTATTGATTTTGACGATTTAGTGTAGCATCATTCCCTTGCTATTTATTATTTGCAGAAATGGATTAGCAGGGACCCGGGCGATCACATGATGCTATGTGCCCCCGAGTAGCACAATCTGGTCACTAGTTGTGTACATCCTTTATTTTCTAGAGTAATTCACATCGTAGCAACGCTGAGAAGAAGAAGACCCTTCTGCAGGAGTGGACTTTGACTTAATTCGGGTTAGTAACAAGTCTCATTGACACAATGATGCAGAGATCTGTTCACAACTGACAACAAAAACTTCTTTTATTGTCTCTCTTCCCCTTATCCATTTTTTTTCACTGCAAACTGACTACTCAATGCAGAACTTGGCCCATAATGCAAAATGGAATATTACCCGCTGGTCGATTTTGCAAATAGAGCACATCTATAAGAAATTACATAGATGATAGCAGAGAGAGCTTCACATTTAAATGGTATGCGATTTCAAATTACAAGATTATTACAAATTAACAGGTATGTAGCCAAGATCTATGGATTTCTTGACTGCATCCACAACTAACTGTGTCTTTCTACTAATCTCAGGCCATTTGCTTTCTGGGTGCGACTCGGCTTCCCTAATGCCCTCGACAAGCCTTGCTAGCTCTTGAACCATCAAAGCCTCTTGAGGAAGCTGAGAAGCCACGTGAAGTTCCTTAGGTTTTACATTCCACCCAATGTGGAGATCGGCAAACTTAGCACCCAGCGTGAAATCAAAAGAAGCGGAATGCTCCTGAAATGGGATTATGAAGTCCCTGACGTGCAAAGATCCCTTGGAAGCAGATATGGCCAAGTCCATGGACGAGTGGGACAGGAACGAGCAGTGAATCGTTGCAACTGTCCTGTCTGGTTGGTCCCAGTGAAGGGAGGCGGTGCATGACAAGATGACTCCGTCAGAGTTCCGAATGACAACAGGAAGAGCAGTCACCGTAGTAGGCAGTTGGTAGTCCTTAGCCCACAAGATGGCTTGAATGCAGTACCAGGCCAAGTCCCCAAGTGCACCGAGGCTGTCTAGGTCTGGCTGTACTCTTATGTTGCTCTCTAAAAACTCTGAGGTTGCTGAGGTTGTTGATTGGCTGTGGATCTTAAAATCAGAGGAACATAAACAGTAGATAACTGTGAGTTTCTATTAATATAGTGATCCTTGTATCTGGTCTTTCATAGTTTCATGTGTATTAATGAAAGGCTTGACTTGCATATGTAGAGCACAAGACGCAAGCGAGAGGGGGATGCAAGCACAGCACATTCATGAAAACTACTTGTGGGTATATATGGTTGTGCCATGAAATTCAAATGCATTTAATTTCTCTTATGAAAAAACACCATAGACTGCCATAGCAGCCGAAAACAGGGGGAAGAAAAAAAGTTGAAGAACTCACAAAGTCAAGCGGTCCGAAGTTACAGAGAAACTCCTTCATCTTGGCAGTCCTAGGGTGATGCAGCCACATGCTCCCATCCATTAACTGTACACCGTTAGATTCGCATGCTTCCAATATCCGATCAAGCTCTGCCACATCAAGAGCCGTCGGTTTTTCCAAAAGCAAATGCTTCTTCTTACGCGCAGCCAGGACGGCCCAGTGTACGTGAAGGCTAGTGGGCAGAGGAATGTAGACGGCGTCTACGCACGGGTCGTCGAGAACCTGATCGTAGCTGTCATAGATATTCACGGCCTCAGGTAGCCCATTTGTAGCAGCGAAATTCCTTGCCTTTTCGATCGAACGGCTAGAGATGGCGTGGAGGACAGCGTTGGGTGCTAAATCTATAGCTCTAGCCACTTTCTTAGCTATATCGGCACATCCGATGATACCGAAACGTACCGGACTTTTGGCCATTATAGTTTTGTCAGGCAAGACTGAGAGAATTTCGCTCGATTATGGATGATGGTTTGGTTTCTGAGACAGATGCTGCGTAGTGTCTAGATAGCAAAAGCAAACGCCTTGGGGCTTGTGTGGTTAAATGACTGAGTGCGTGTTGGCGTGGGACACACCTTTAGCAGTGAAAAGGAACGGCAGCGACCCTTCCGTATCATCGGATCTCTTAAAAATAAAAAAATGCATTTCTAAATTGTTACGGCCACGTTTAGAATATCTCTATATATTTATAAATAATAATAAAAAAAAAGTTTGAAGAATGTTTTATTAAGTTTTGATAAATGAAAGGAAAAGTATTGAATAAAAATATTATAAAATAAAATAAAAATTGAAATAATTTTTATTTTAAAATTTTAAAAAGTAGTATTATTTTTTATCTTTTATTTGAAAAATCGAGACAGTTATAATAATTAATTAATTACTAGATAAAAATAAGTTCAAGACTTGAAATTCAATACTCTTGTGCTAAACAGACTACCCAGCAAAACTTAATTTGTAAAAAAAATTAATTTTATTTTAAAAAAAATATATTCTCGAAAAAAAATTTACAAATAAAAAGACTTTTCGATTCTTTAATAAGATTTTAGACTATTTTTTAAAAAATCCGTTAGAGTTGAAACATATTTTATTGCGACTGTTTGCCAATATGAGAGCCACTCGGAACCTAAAATTAGGAGACTCTTTGGGGCTTTGAGCCCATTTTAACTCATAACATTTCTGGATGGGCTATTTGTGGAAGTCCAAATAACAATATGACATCCACGGGCAGTCCATTAACAAAAGCAATGACTAACAAATTAGAATGGGCTCAAAGCCCAGACAGCTTAAAGTCAGATATCAGACATCAAACCTTCTACACACCAAAGCGTGGTAGAAAAATAATGGAGTGTAATTTGAGAAAGGTTAAGGCTAGGTTTGGATGATGAGGTGATATTGAAAAATTTGGAAATAATAATGAAAAAGTTAGATGATTTCAGATGATTTGTAAATAGTATTAAAAAATCAACGAATATTAATGAAAAAATAATAAATAGTCTATAAATAATAGTAAATAGTAATAAAGTAATCTAATTACACTATTCACTTACCAAACAAAGCCTCAACATTTTCCATCAACCACGGGTGGGGTTTGGAAGTTGGAACAATATATCTTTCTCTATTATATAAGTGTCTATAGAGTTGCTATAGTAATGAACAGTAACTTGTTGTTCCGTTTTTTCTTCAATTCGTACTGTGCGTTTTGATTCAGCGTTGTGTCTCTGTGTTAGTTAATGTTTTGGGTCTATTATTTTTGTCTCTTATGGTTTTGCAGGTTACGCTGAAGACAAACTTTTCCCATCAAACTTCTGAAACACTGCTTATATGTTGAGAATGGAAATTACTTATCAGTACTTTTATGTCAGTCCAGATTTTTTTCTGATGCACTTATATGCTAATTGAGTCTATTATTTTTGTCTGTTATGGTTTTGCAGGTTACGCTGAAGTCATATTTTTCCCATCAAACTTCTGAAACACTGCTTATATGCCGAGAAGCATTCTTTTATGTCAGTCCAGATTTTTTTCTAATGCACTTATATGCTGATAAACGAAATTGATTGAGCTAATCTCTATCTGCTTTTGTGTCAGATACTGATAACAGAAAAATTGTTAAAAAATAAAATCTTAACAGAACATCAAAAATACGAAACTGATAAAAAAATATTGTTGTATTTCAGGCAGCCTGGCAGTCTTCTATTGCACTTTATTCATCTCCCATGGCAGTCTTCTATTGCCACTTTATTCATCTCCCACTCCAAATTGCATTTTATATGCAAAGTAAATAAAATGCATGTCAGATATAATCACAAAAAAAACACTATGCCCGTTACTGGAAAATAAAAACATATGCTTCATTGCCTTCGATAGTTTCTACAAACTTCGATAGTTTCTACTTTTGTTCCATTTCCCAATATTTAATACAATTACTACAATTTGTGGAGGCTTTAAAACGCAGCAAACTTGTTGCTTGTTTTCCAGTTCCATTCCACCGAAATCTTTAGTTTTCCCATCGTCTCTTGTTTGTTTCTTTATTTTCCCTCATCACAGGTGCATTCCTAGAAAACCTTATATTTTTTACTTCTCTACTCTTCTCTTCCATTTTTCTTTTGCTGGTTTTTAATGTTTACTCCTTTTTTTGCTGATGATTTATTTTCAACTGCTTTCCCAGTTCTTTTAAGGTGTTCTTACCTGGGGTTTTCCAAAAATGGAGCTTTCTGTTGTTTGATCATTGTGAGTTCATAGTTGTTTAGTGTAGTATTTTATGATGATTGTTTGGTGTAATATTTTGCTGACTTCCTTTTTTTTTTCTTGCTCATTGCAGTGCTTGGTATTTTCTGTTTAGTTCATAGTTATTTAGGTTTCTGCTGTTTGATCATTGTGAGTTCATAGTTGTTTAGTGTAGTATTTTATAATGATTGTTTGGTGTAACATTTTGCTGACTTCCTTTTATTTTTCTTGCTCACTGCAGTGCTTGGTATTTTCTGTGGTATGATCTAGGTTTATATATTGTTTGTATTTTTGGTGAAAAAATATATTTTTTCATGAGTTTGTATGGTCTGGGTATTTATGTTCTTAGCTTTTTGTATTTTTTGTGTGGAAAAATGTCTTTTTCTCGGGTTTTAGCTTTTTTGGGTTGTGGTTTTTTCTCATGCACTTGAACATTTGTTTGTGTGTTCTAGGTTTGCATGTCTATTGATTTTTTGTATATTTTTTTTTTTGTCGTAGGTGAGTGCATCTTCTCGGTTATGGTTTTTTTTTTCATGTGTAGTGTTGGTTTCTGTGATTTGCACAGGAGTGAAAAGTATGATTCTTTTCGTTTACTTTCGTAAATAAAAAAAAATAGCTTCTTGGTGTTGTTTTTTTTATGCTGATAGATGTTTGTTGGTTTTGGGTTTGCGGTTTAACATTTTTGTATTTTTTTGGTTTTGGGTTTGTATTTTCTCGATTTTTTGTGTCCTTTCTATTTTTTCCAACTTAGTTATGGCTTTTTTTGCATGTGTGATTTAAATGTTGGTGCAAAAATATAATCTTTTTTATAATGCAGTATTGTAAAGTTTGTATTTGGTTGTATTATTATGTATGGTCTATGCATTTGTGAGAAAATATAATCCAATGTTGTATCTTTTTTTTTTTCGTGATGTTTGTTGGTCTTCAAGTTTTTGTATTTTTTTGGTTTTGGGTTTCCATTTTCTCTGTTTTCTACATTTTTTGTGTCAAAAGATAGATTTTTTTTGTCTTTTGTATTTTTTTCAACTGAGTTATAGCTTTTTTTGCATGTGTTATTTGAATGTTGGTGAGAAAATATAATTTTTTTCCTCACCAACATGCAATATTGTAAAGTTTGTATTTGGTTGTATTATTATCTGTGATCTATAGATTTTTAATGGGACCTCATCAATATGGCAGGGTAATCCTCACCTGGATGGCCATATTGAAGTTTGTGGTAGTTTCCACAGAAGGCAATCGGTGTTTGGGTGTGGTTTTGCAGCCATTCGATATGAATGATTCATTGCTGCTATGGAATACTTTTATTTAGCATTATTGTGATTTGCATACTATTTGCTTGTTGTTTTGTGTGAATATGTGAATTGGTCAGTTCTGTTACATTAGTTTATGGTATGATTTTGTTTGTTCTAAAAAAAAAAGAATTTTTAGTTATATTTTTTTTCAAATTAGTCATGGCTTTTTTATATAATCTTTTTTGTAATACAATATTATAGAGTATGTATCTGTTTGTATTATTATCTGCGATATATAGATTTGTAAGAAAATATAATTTTTCTTTTGATCCAGTGTTGTATCTGTAGGTTATTTTTGGTGGTTTGTTTTCAGGTGTTGTTGGTTGAGGGCGTTCAGAGCTGGTCGTTTCTGGTTCTTATCTTTGTAAGTGTATGGTGTTATTTATTTTGTCGCATCGTTTATTATATGATTTATTTTTTCATAAATGCAAAGATGTAAAGGAAAAAACAGAGGTAAAAACAAAATCGCCTAGCTTTTAATATTTGCATCTACGTGTTGATCATATAAAATGCAAACTGTTTTAATGACATGGGCCAAATGCTAAACAGTTTCAACATTCATGCTAAACTTCTAAGCCAAATGCTTATCTGATTTTGGTAAGTATATGGTGTTATTTATTTTGTCACATCGTTTGTTATATATGATTTATCTTTTCATAAATGCAAAGATCTAAGGAAAAAACACAAAGGAAAAAATAAAATCACCTTCTACATGTTGATCATATAAAATGTAAACTGTTTTAATGACATGGTCCAAATGCTAAACAGTTTCAACATTCATGAGTTCATTATAAGAAAACTTCTAAGAATCGAATAGATCCAAAGACAGACACAATCTTCAAAGATTCAGACCCACATAGTTGCTACAAACTAATTTGAGGAGAAAATAAATTTCCATTTCTTAAGAACAGCCACCACAATAACGATACCCTAATTTATAAACTATAACCCAGAAAACAAAAAAGAAAACAACAAAAATGTAGCCAAGAAACCATACCCACAGCAACCACAACAAAATACAATCAACAACAAGACAGGAATACATAACGGGAAGGAGGGAAAAATCCCAACAGAGAACAAAAAAACCAATAAAAAAAAAACCACAACATCAGACTCTCGTTTCAGATCCAAGAACAAAAAATATATAGGCAACGACACCGATTATTCTGAAAAACAGAGAAACAAAAAATGAAGACAAACCGAGAAGCGAAAAAATGGAGATGAAAACAGTGAGATCTGGACCCCCACGAAACTGAAGATGCAGTCGATCTGGACCCCTACGAAACTGAGGATAAAAAAATGCACATCGGACAAGAAAAAAAAAGATCAACTTCAACGAAAAAAAAAAACTGAAAAAACCCAGATCTGGAGCTTACCGGCATGAGGCCGCCACCTGGAGGTTGCTAGAGGAGAGCGGACGGCAGCGAATCTGCCTACGCTGGGCGCCGAAAGCGAGAGATGCAGAGAGGCATGAGCGGGATGGAGAGTGAGGGTAAGCGAGAGAGGCAGAGAGAGATGAGCAGGAGGGAGAGTGAGGGCGAGAGTAAGCCATGAGAGGGAGAGGGTGATCTGAGGGAGAGAGGTTGGGAGGTGCGATTCGGATGAGGGAAAGAAAGTGAGGGAAGGAAAGAAAGCAGGAGGAAATGGAGTGGGCGTGCGGCGCTGGGGGAAGGGATAGGGTTTTCAAATCCTATGTCCTAAACAACGCCGTTTGAGGGGGAATTACTGGGCTGGGCTGAGGCTCACGAGTTGGGCTAAGATCGAATGGCCTGGGCCTAAAAGAAAAAAAAAATAAAAGTCACTTAAACAAGCCCAGTCCGAAAATAAAGGAGTGCAACAAAAAAAAATGCACAATAAAAAAAATAAGAGCTAGATAAAGACACTACAACTCAATATTAATAAAATAAAAAATAAATTAAAGTAGAGAGCAATTTAAATGCAAACAATAATTAATATCAAGAAAGCATATTAAAATAAAATTCACAACTTAAAAATTAAATTTAAACCAATGATAAACACAATAAATTTACACTTATTGTGTTTATCATATACTAATAAACATTGGTTTAAATCTAAACCAATTTTATTAGTATAAACATATACTAATAAGATAGATCAGAACAACATCTTATAATAATAAACAAAACAAGGCTGCCTCTAATTTATAAATTCATTTCTTTCTTGTATGCCATTTTTATTTTATAAAATACTCATAAAGTTTATAAATTATTAGAGGGCGGTTTAGAAACAAACTGAAAATAAAAAATAAAATAAAAACTCGAGGCGGTAAATATAATTTCCCGTATTAACATAAAAGATTAAAGAAAGAATATGTAATTTTAGAAACAAAATAAAATGAAAAGGCAAATCTATTTACACATATCTATCAACTCATGAAATTTCATATTTTTTTATATGAAAATTTACTGTATAATTTTGTTTAAAAAATAATTGACATTTTAATAATTTTTTTATGAATATATTAATATAATAAATTTCACGTCAGGCTGGTAAATAATTTAAATAAGTACATAACTCTTAGGCTCCATTTATATACAGAAACAATATTAATTCATCTTAATTTATTTTTATAATTTTTATACAAAATATAATAAACAATTCAATTTTTTTAAATTTCAAAACATAATAATATTAAAAAAATATTCTAATAATATTTTATTCAACTCATTTAGAACCATCAGTATTCGAACGAGCTCTTATTCTCTTGTTAATATTTGCATACATATTTACATCATAAAAGTCGAATGAATTATAACAGAATTTTTATCATACGAGAGACAAATGCTCGCTACGATAAATTAGTATTTATTATGGCGATAATCGAGAAGGCCAATAAAAAGAAGGAAAAAAAGAGGAGAATAGTTTGTATCCCTTCACATTTTGTCAAGTTTTAAATGGACAAAATTTTCTTTATAAAAGTATAAATCTTATCTTAAAAAATATAAAAGGAAACTATAAATTAAAGAGCCAATAATAATATAAATTATCATTAGAAAATTAAAGTTTATATAATATAGTATTGTAACAAAAGAGAACAAGTGTAAAAAAATTCTCATGTCTTCATTGGGTTTGGAATTAATGATAAGGTCTTGAATAAAATATTATAAACAAGTTTTAAGGGTGGTTTAAATTTTTTGCATCATTCCAAAAGGTTTGTAAAAAACATATTTGAACAATTTTTTTGTGCTTGTGTATGTGTGTATATACAATGGAATCAAAACTTACAATATCTTTTATGTCTGGACAGGAATTATCCTCCTTATCAACAGATCTAAATATATAAAAGACACTCAACTGTTAATTTCAACACCTGTAAGTGCATTTTTACATATATTATATATATAATAAATATTTTATTTTATGAATTTTATTTTGTGGAGGTGTGCATTTTGCATTAAACATTTGTTAATTATTCATTTAGTCTTCGTTGTGTGAAACAGTATACAACATTTCGAAGAATTGTTTACTTTATTAACATAATGAGAAATTGTAAGATTGTGTTAATGAGTTGTGTAACATTTGTTTTTAATTGTAATATTAATTTTGTAAAAGTTAAGTTTGGAAACAATTTTTTGAAAATCGTGGAAAACAACCAGCGAAAATCACATATAAAGATTTACCAGAAGAAAAAAATGAAGAACTCCATAGAAAACAAAGAGAAAGAAATGCTAGAAAAAAAGCATCTAGAAGCAATTCCATCCAATTAAAGGATTCAACTTCGTTTGAGGGTGATCAAATGACTACGTCAACTGATGAACCTTCAAATGATGATGTCCAACATATAAACATCATTCAGGACTTCACTGTTCTACCAAAAGTGTCGAAGAGACAACGAATTTTCCACGTTGGTGTTGACATCAATGAATTGGCTTCGTCTCATGAAGTATGTGTTCCTCTCGATGATAATGTCTGTGTGGTTGATCCAGAGGCAACTTCATCATTAAACAACGTGACGAACCATTCTAATTGTCTGAGTGATTCTATGGATTTCCTGACATGTGAATCAGGAAATACATACATAGATGAAATAACCATCTCTAATCAGCTTTTGATTTAACAGGTTTTCCTAAAATTATTTTTCTATCTTTCTTATTCAAACAGTCCTATATTCTTTTTCATTGAAATTTGAGAACATTCTATTCAAATAGGCTCCATGCGTTGTTCGGGAAGAGTCAAGTGTTGAAACAAGTATACCGCCACCTTGTAGGGGTAATAAATAAGTATAATTATATTATTCGTTCTTCTGATTCCATTAACAACTCCTACCACTCTTTCAGTAATATCCTTAGTCAAATCATTCAAAGAATTCGATGAGTTTACACCTATTGTCTTCTATTCATTTTTAAACTTAATAGGTTTGGGGCATCGCCGCTCTGTTGGACTTAGAAAATTATTGCAAGTTGTGCCGTCTGAAGCATATTCTCTGCCATATGTGCCTTGTTGCAGACATTGTAAAGCAAAGCGATTCTATCATGAAACAAACGGATTTTGTTGTGCTGATGGGACAATTTCTTTGGCCACAAATGATGTCCCTGATCAGTTTTATGATCTTTTTACATCCAACACAGATGAAGCCGCGCATTTTAAGACCTATGTTCAGACTTATAATAACAAGTTCGCATTTACATCTTTTGGAGTTAAATTTGATAGAGATCTTTGCAAACGGAATAGAGGGATTTATACCTTCCGAACTCAGGGACAGATCTATCACTACATAAATGATTTAGTCCTTTTAAATGATCGTCCTTCTTATCTCCAATTGTATTTCTATGATACTGAGCATGAATTAGAAAATCTCATTTCTGATTCAGGCAGAATGAATCCATCAATTATATCTCAACTCATCGATATTCTTCACATCAATCCATATTCTGTGTTTTTTCGATCTCTTGGTGATTTGCCAAATTTGAAAAATCAAGTCATCCATATAAGATCAGATGCTGGCCTAGATTAACGTGTATTTAATGCCTCGACATCTTCGCAAGTTGCCGCGATACGGGTTGAAAATGAAGATGCAGATCAAATGGGAGGATGGGATATTTATGTCTTTAGTCATTCTGGTGGAAGTCATATAGTTCAGTATTATTTTGACTGTTATGATCCACTTCAGTATCTACTTTTATTTCTTTTTGGAGATACTGGTTGGCATCAAGGCATTCGAAGGGTCAATAGAGGAAGCATATTAATACATAACGAAACAACCCGATCAATAGACCCTCTCCAGTCAATGTCAACAGAAGAATTACTTACAAGAGAACAAAGACGTTAGAGTGTAATCTTAATATTTCCAATTTGTTCTTAGTTTGTAGACATCTAAGTTTGTAATATTTTGTGCTTCTTCAACTTTTGTATCATTAACAGAAAAACGAAGGATCCAATTATTTCATGCCGTGAATATTATTACTACAAAATCCCAAATAAGAGAAAATGTTAGATCAATTTTGCTGTTGTCTGGTCGTCTATTGCAACAATTTGTTATTGATATGTATGTTAAGATCAATACGTCAAGATTAGATTATTTTCGTAGCAAACAACAACATATTCGATCTGAGTTATATCAAGGTATTGTTGATACCATTACGCTTGGGGAAACTAATGTTTCTAATGTTGGAAAACGGATTATTCTGCCTTCGTCATTTATTGGGGATCCAAGAGACATGCGAAAAAGATATATGGAAGCAATGGCTTTAGTTCAGCGTTATGGTAAACCAGACATTTTTTTAACAATGACATGTAATCCAAACTGGTGAGAAATTTCAAATGAATTACGCCCGCATGAGGTGTGTCAAAATCGGTTTGATTTGGTTGCTCGGGTCTTTCGTGCCAAACTATAAGAATTAAATGATCGATTATTCAAGCGGCAGATATTTGGAAAAGTCTTAGCATATGTTTATGTTATTGAGCACCAAAAAAGAGGGCTTCCACATGCTCACTTTTTAATTATATTACAGAGGGATTGGAAACTCTATGCGCCTGAATCTTTTGATGAGATTGTATCAGCAGAAATACCTAATAAAAATGCAAACTTGCACTTGCAAAACTCTGTTGTTAGGCATATGATGCACGGACCATGTGGGATATTGAATCCAGCAAATGTTTGCATGAAAAAAAATGATTATTACAAAGACCATTATCTAAAAAATTTTACATCGGCTACGACTGTTGAAATGATTGCTTCCCAATATATAGGCGTTTTGACAATGGAATAACTGTCAATGTGAGAGATCATAATTTAGATAATTGTTGGGTCGTTCCATATAATCCGTATTTGCTTGCAACATTTGATTGTCACATTAATGTCTAGATTTGTTTTACGGTAAAAGCAGTCAAATATCTTTATAAGTATATTTACAAAGGGCATGATCGTATTGCTTTTAATTTGGTTTTCGATCAAAATAATCAACAAATTGATGAAATCCAACAATTCCAATCGGCCCGATGGATTGCTCCGCCTAAAGCTATGTGGAGAATATATAGCTTCATTGTTAATGAAATGTATCCGACAGTGCATAGCTTGCATTTACATCTTGAGGATCAACATCAAGTAACTTTTCGAGCAAATGAAGACCTAATCAATGTTCTCAACTCTGATCGGTCTGCAAAATTGATGCTGACAGAATTCTTTGCATTAAATCGAGTGGATGAGAATGCCAGAACGTTGTTGTACAAAGAATTTCCAGAATTCTATATTTGGAGCCAACAATACAAAGAGTGGACTTCTCAGAAAAAAAAAAAAAAAAAAAAAAACCGTTATAGGTCGAATTGTTACAGCAAATCCATTTGAAGGTGAGATGTATTATTTACGGATATTGCTAAATCATGTAAAAGGACCTTTGTCATTTAAAGATCTTAGGACAGTTGATGGTGTTGTGACTCCAACATTTCGGGAGGCAGCAATTATGCATGGTTTGCTACAGAGAGACAGCGGATTAGAAGATTGTTTACATGAAACATCTCTATATCAAATGCCGTCCAGTTTGAGGCGATTATTTACAACTATATTGGTTTATTGTAATCCAACCAATCCGAGAGAGCTTTGGGAACGTTTTGAGTAAGATATGTCAGTTGATTTTAAGTCAACTAAAAATTCTATGTTCAATGTAAGAATGCAAGTTTTGCACTCAATCTCTTTTACACTTGAATCAATGGGGAAAGACATTAATTCAGTCTATCTTCTTGATGATAACATTTGTTTCGAGAAAAACCAATTCGAATCTAGGAAAATCGATGATGAATTGACAGTTGAAATTCCAGAAGAAGATATAGCTGCATCAGAAGCCCTTAATGGTGAACAACGACATGTCTATAATTCAGTTTTGGAGAATGTTTTTTCAAACAGAACTGCTACATTCTTTGTTGATGGCCTTGGTGGAACAGGGAAGACATTCTTATACAAGGCACTTCTCGCTGCAATAAGATCAAAAAAATTAGTGGCATTTGCAACTGCTTCATCTGGTGTTGCTACATCTATCCTTCCTGGAAGTCGAACAGCACACTCGCGCTTTAAGATTCCACTGGATACTGATGAACATAACATGTGTTGTGTCAGTAAACAAAGTGCCCTTGCTAAGCTATTACGTGTAGCAAAATTAATTATATGGGATGAGGCTCCTATGTCAAGAAAACAACACATCGAAGCATTAGTAAAATGCTACGAGACATTAATGATTCAGAGTTAACATTCGGTGGAAAAGTTGTCGTTTTTGGTGGAGATTTTTGCCAGATTTTACCTGTAGTTCAAAAAGGATCAAGACAAGAACATGTTGACGCCAGTCTGGTTTCTTCCTATTTGTGGCCTACATTGATCAAGTTTCATTTGACTGAAAATATGCGAGCAAGATTGGATCCATTTTTTTCAGAATATGTGTTAGAATTAGGCAACGGAATGGCACCAATCATAGTTAATGAAACTATAAAAATTCATGATAGGATGCTTGTTCCTTATAAAGATGACTGCACTTCTTTGAATCATTTAATAGATGCTGTTTTTCATGATATTCATGAATATTTAATAAATATTTCAGTTATGATGAATCGGACCATATTAACACCAAAAAATAGTTATGTTGATGAAATAAATGCATCATTAATTGATAGGTTTTCTGGTGAGCTTAAGCGATATTATAGTTTTGATGAAGCAATAGATGCATCCGAACAATCAGTCATGGAGGATTTTTTAAATACTCTAACCCCAAATGGGCTCCCTCCTCATGAATTATTACTGAAGATAAATTGTCCCATCATGCTAATTAGAAACATTAATCCATCAGAAGGACTATGCAACGGAACACGCCTAATTTGTCGGGCTTTTGATCGAAATGTCATTGATGCAGAAATCGCAGTTGGGCACCAGAGCGGAAAAAGAGTCTTTATTCCAAGGATCCCCTTCTTACCAAATGTTGATGAAAATAGTAGTTTTCCTTTCAAATGAACCCAGTTCCCTATCAGATTAAACTTTGCAATGACTATAAATAAGTCGCAAGGGCAAACATTGGATTTTGTTGGGATATATTTACCTCAACCTGTTTTCTCACATGGTCAATTATATGTGGCGTTATCAAGGGCTAAGACTGCATCTACAGTCAGGGTTTTAATTCGGCTAGTGTCGACTAAACAATCAGAAAAGAACTGCACAAAAAATATTGTGTATACAGAATTATTAACATTGGCATGTTCAAATTAATGTTATATAGGTAATGATTTAATCCTATAATTTGAGTTTAACTACTTAAACAAAATTACGCATTTAATAGAATTCTCTTTTCTGTATGTTTAGTATTGTGTTCTTCAAATATTTATTGTGTTCTTTATTTCACTTTGAAATTTTCTTTTTAAATTTAGCATTGGGTTTACTATACTTATACATTTAATATCTTTGTATGTGAACAACTTTAAAGATACAGACGGTTTATACATCGATCAAAGATATCACTCAAAATACAAAGAATTGGAAAATGAAAATGATTGTGGCAGACAAGTCACCCAAACGAACAGGCCAATGCTCACCAGTGAAGTACCAAAGCTTAACATTGATTGATCCAAAGGTACAATATTTATTTCTATGTATTGTCTTTTGTTTTTATGGGTGTACTAAAAACTTGTAAAGAATTTGTTATTTTTGTATTCTATCTATTAAGCTTTGTTTTTTTAATTTTACTACTGATTTGTTGGGTCTTTTGATGTTAGATTTTTTTAAATCTTTTCATGTTATATAAATGTTGATGGTGTTCCATTCATTTAGTTATCTTCTTGTAACACATTTAAAAAAATATTATTTTTATAAAACCCAAAAATAATTTAAAATCAAATAAAATTACTATACTCAATTATTCATTACAATTTTTATTTTTGTAAATTATTCGTTTCACTTTTTTTTACTATACAGGAAAATCGAGTGCAAGCGACAATGTTTGATAAAGATATTGACTCACGAGATGATACTTTACATTTTTTTCGGTCATATTATATCAGTAATGCATATGTGAGGCCGTTGGATCCAAGGTATAGAATTGAAACATATGAATATCAATGGATCCTAAATTCTAGAACGATAATTGAGGAAGTTCCAAAGGATGAAGAACAATTGGAGCCACCGAAATACCAACTCATTCTGTTTAATGAATTAGACGCTTACAAAGACTTAATTGCAGAAATAGGTAATTTACTCTTTATTTTAGAATCTTTATTTATCAATATATTAAAATTTTAAATCTTGTTTGTCAGATGTTTGGCTGTTGCAATCCATGTCAAACCATGTAGAGAGATAACTTCAGCGCATGGACCAACAACCATTCAGGAAATATATGTCACTGACCAAAGGTAAAAATATTTTTTAGGTAGTGATCTCTTTTAGAATAATGTTTCAATCTGTATTTCTAACATATTCTGTTAATTCTTTTTCTTTTCCTAATTTTGTAGCTTAAACCCTATACGTTTAACTATGTGGCCTCAGTTTGTACAAGATGAATGCAAAAAAATCTCAGAAATAATTGGGACGAAGCCAGTTATACTTGGAACAAAGCTTAAAGTTGGTTCTTATAATGGTATTTTCTTTTAATAATTAACAATCTTATATTTTCTTTTAAATTGTATATGCTTGCATTAATCATGATCTCTATTTTCAATGAAAGATTGTCCCTTTCATCGCGTCCGAAAAGTAAATTTATGATCAATCATGTTCTTCCTGAAGCAACTTCGTTGCAAGAGTGGTAATTGTCACAATTAAATCATTATTTGTTTCGTGCCACTTGAATATTGGAATCTCCATATTTTTATTTCTAATATTACATTTGTTTTTATGAATTTTAAGGGCGGTAATTAATGATTTATTACTTGAGAGTGTTATTGCAAAATGCTTGACATACCCGTATAAATCTTTATCTTCTGTTGGTATTCGGGAAATAATCGAGAATTGTGATGTTGCTGAATTGATCAAAAGTTTACAACCCATGGCGGTAAAATCATATTCTTCGTAACAAATTCAAATGTTTATACAATTAATTCATCTAAAAAATTGTTTCTAATGTAATGTAGAAAGCGAAATTTTGGATAAAGGAGAGGATAATTGTGGTTGACTTGCGCCAGATATTTTTTTACATGTCGTGTATTGGCTGTAATAAAGGAACTGGGTACGATTACAATGATAGCTTCCTTTGTTACCATTGCAAACACTAAAGCATTTCCCAACCACGGTATGTATCTTTCAAAATTTTTGTTTTGTTTGATAATTTATGTGATTGATTTAATGTATAACTTTTATTGATTCTAACTTAAAATGATATTTCCAACAAATTTATAGTTGTCGAGCATATGTTGAACTCAACGATGGTACAGAAGACTATCTGCTGTTATGTTTGGTGGAGTTGTAGAGGAAGTATTCGGTTGTTCGGCAGTTGAACTTATGAATCACACTGGCAATGTATGTTTTCTTATTTTCCATTGCCTTTATTATTGTGAGTAAAAAAGTCCATCTTAATAAACCCTAATCACACAAGGCTATTAAAAACGAGACTATTAAAGTACATTGAGGTTTATGTTAAAAAAAAAAACTATTAAAAGCAAATAATAACAAAAATCATTTAAATTGATTTTTATATACTTATCTGTTATGCAATTTTATTTTTATTTATAACATGCAAACTAATTTAATTAACAACATTACATTCAAATATTTGTGTTAATTTACAAGACATCAATTTCTTCTTTAAAATTTTATTAATCATGCAAGGCTATTAATAATTTCTTTTGCAGGAACATCTGCCATATATAGAAAATCTTGTGGCACAAGTTTCACAAAAAGAGTGGATGATTGAGCTTTTTGTAGACCCCAATCGACTTAACCAACAACAGCACAAGAATTTCAATGTCGTTTCTATTGATGGAGTACAAGATGACACAAAATGATGGATCATAGTAACAACATCAAGTGACTCATATTTTGAATTGATGTTTTTGTTGGGTTTGTTGCCAAAACTATCAATGTTATAAATATGTGTTGAACTATGTTATATTTTGAACTGATGTTTTTATTCGGCTTGTATTAAACTTATCACAGACAACTTTGCTAAAACTAGCGATATTATAAATATGTGTTCGACTATGTTATATTTTGAACTAATGTTTTTATCTTCTAATCTACACAAGCATATAATTATTATACTCTACTTAACTATCATTACTCCTAAATATTTGCTAGATTTTATATTGTTTCTCATATGCCATAAATTATTCTTTAAAATCAACTTTTTTATGAAATATATAATATTTTTTTTAAATAATTATTTCACCGAACTAGACAAACATACTTTACACGTTGTTCCGACCTAGTACATATAAATGCCGCCAACATCTACGACAAGGGCGAAAGAACCGTAGGATAGATAGATAGCCTAGTTAAACACCAGAAGCTAGCCCTATTTTTAAAACATGAGACTGATATTTGGGCCAAGTCAAAATTAAGGGCCCATGTTGTTTCTCGTTAATGTGGTCCTCGACCTACCATTAATGGTGCCGACTTTTCAACGAATTGAGGTACCAATATCAGAGAATACACGAAGGCAGAAGATAAACTCTACGAATATAGCTATAAAAAATAAATCATATATATATATATGGGATGGAGGATGCATGCATTAAAGAAGAGAAAATTCTAATACAAGGTATCTGTCGCAAAGAGTAAGTAGTACGTAATTAATTAGGGGTTGGATTTTGGATTTTAGGTAGCTGATCTGCCTTCACGTACTGACTTCGATCTAGCCCTCATTTAGAACCTCTGCTGTGCTTTGGTCCACTTATTTTGGGGTCTGGGTCTGGTCATGTTATAATATTAATGGACCAGCCCTATCTCTTTTGTGTATTGGTCCCCTTTTATTTTAAGATTCATGTACAAAAACTACTTGAAAAGTAGCACTTCCTTTCTCTCTTTTTTTTTCTTCTGTTTCCTATTCAATTATTAGACCTATATATTATATATATATATATAATAGGACCACCAAGGATATAAGGCAAATAAAGTGGCAGCCTTGAGACGTGGCCGATAGAGAACTATAGAATCTTGGGGCGCGGTGATGATGGAGTAGTTGATCTTGATCTTTGATCCCCACCTGAAAACCAAAGCCTTGGAGCACCTATTAAATCCGTATCTTAAAAGGGTCTGTGCATTCATCTCCAAAACTCCGGTTTTTGCTTTGAAAATTCTTAGGAAATGTTAAGCCCCGACTAATTCTGTATCTCCTGCCCATCAAGGATATTGGAGAAAATCTTTTCTGGCAGTGTTCTTCCTCCTATGGAGACACCTCGCAGGGGAGTAGAGTCAGCATCAGGTACCTCAATGCCCACTTCCTCCCCTAGCTGAGCACCTAGCATGATACTTCTTTCACTACTCCGATGACAGAAGCTGAGGGCAAATCAATAAACAGTACAGTTGTTTCTTTATACATTTAATCCCGAACATTTTTGCAGAATTATGTATTGATTTTGATGATTTAGTGTAGCATCATTCCCTTGCTATTATTTGCAGAAATGGATTAGCAGGGACCCGGGCGATCGCATGATGCTATGTGCCCCCGAGTAGCACAATCTGGTCACTAGTTGTGTACATCCTTTACTTTCTGGAGTAATTCACATCGTAGCTACGCTGAGACGAAGAAGACCCTTCTGCAGGAGTGGACTTTGACTTAATTCGGGTTAGTAACAAGTCTCATTGACACAATGATGCAGAGATCTGTTCACAACTGACAACAAAAACTTCTTTTATTGTCTCTCTTCCCCTTATCCATTTTTTTTCACTGCAAACTGACTACTCAATGCAGAACTTGGCCCATAATGCAAAATGGAATATTACCCGCTGGCCGATTTTGCAAATAGAGCACATCTAAAAGAAATTACATAGATGATAGCAGAGAGAGCTTCACATTTACATGGTATGCGATTTCAAATTGCGAGATTATTACAAATTAATAGGTATGTAGCCAAGATCTATGGATTTCTTGACTGCATCCACAACTAACTGTGTCTTTCTACTAATCTCAGGCCATTTGCTTTCTGGGTGAGACTCGGCTTCCCTAATGCCCTCGACAAGCCTTGCTAGCTCTTGAACCATCAAAGCCTCTTGTGGAAGCTGAGAAGCCGCGTGAAGTTCCTTAGGTTTTACATTCCACCCAATGTGGAGATCGGCAAACTTAGCACCCAGCGTGAAATCAAACGAAGCGGAATGCTCCTGAAATGGGATTATGAAGTCCTTGACGTGCAAAGATCCCTTGGAAGCAGATATGGCCAAGTCCGTGGACAAGTGGGACAGGAACGAGCAGTGAATTGTTGCAACTGTCCTGTCCGGTTGATCCCAGTGAAGGGAGGCAGTGCATGACAAGATGACTCCGGCAGAGTTCCGAATGGCAACAGGAAGAGCAGTCACCGTAGTAGGCAGTAGGTAGTCCTTAGCCCACAAGATGGCTTGAATGCAGTACCAGCCCATGCCCCCAAGTGCACCGAGGCTGTCTAGGTCTGGCTGTACTCGTATGTTGCTCTCTAAAAACTCTGAGGTTGCTGAGATTGTTGATTGGCTGTGGATCTTAAAATAAGAGGAACATAAGCAGTAGAGAACTGTGAGTTTCTATTAATATAGTGATCCTTGTATTTGGTCTTTCATGTGTATTAATGAAAGGCTTGACTTGCATATGTAGAGCACAAGACGCAAGCGAGAAGGGGATGCGAGCACAGCACATTCATGAAAACTACTTGTGGGTATATATGGTTCCATGAAATTCAAATGCGTTTAATTTATCTTATGAATAAACACCATAGAGTGCTATAGCAGCCGAAAACAGGGGGAAGAAAAAAAGTTGAACTCACAAAGTCAAGCGGTCCGAAGTTACAGAGCAACTCCTTCATCTTGGCAGTCCTAGGGTGATGCAGCCACATGCTCCCATCCATGAACTGTACACCGTTAGATTCGCATGCTTCCAATATCCGATCAAGCTCTGCCACATCAAGAGCCGTCGGTTTTTCCAAAAGCAAATGCTTCTTCTTACGCGCAGCCAGGACGGCCCAGTGTACGTGAAGGCTAGTGGGCAGAGGAATGTAGACGGCGTCTACGCACGGGTCGTCGAGAACCTGATCGTAGCTGTCATAGATATTCACGGCCTCAGGTAGCCCATTTGTAGCAGCGAAATTCCTTGCCTTTTCGATCGAACGGCTAGAGATGGCGTGGAGGACAGCGTTGGGTGCTAAATCTATAGCTCTAGCCACTTTCTTAGCTATATCGGCACATCCGATGATACCGAAACGTACCGGATTTTTGGCCATTATAGTTTTGTCAGGCAAGACTGAGAGAATTTCGCTCGATTATGGATGATGGTTTGGTTTCTGATAGAGATGCTGCGTAGTGTCTAGATTGCAAAAGCAAAAGCATTGGGGATTGTGTGGTTGAATGACTGAATGCCAGTTGGCGTGGGACACAACTTTAGCAGTGAAAAGGAACGGCAGCGACCCTTCCGTATCATCGGATCTCTTAAAAATAAAAAAACAAATAATCTTCATAATTTCTTACTATTCACCATATTCCACACTCCATCTTTTTTTTAATTTTTTATCAATTTTTTTTTATATGAAAAGTGAATAAAAAATTTAAAATAGTTTAAACAAATAAATTCAAAAAAATGTTTTTTAAAAAAAATATTAAAAAATTTAGAGTATAGAGTATGAATAAATAGTAAGAGGTTAGATAGTAAAACCTAAAAAAAAAAATGCATTTCTAAATTGTTACGGCCACGTTTAGAATATCTCAATATATGTATAAATAATAATAAAAAAGTTTGAAGAATGTTCTATTAAGTTTTGATAAATGAAAGGAGAAGTATTGAATAAAAATATTATAAAATAAAATAAAAATTGAAATAATTTTTTAATATAATTTTTATTTTAAAATTAAAAAAATTATTTTTTATCTTTTGTTTGAAAATTTGAGACAGTTATAATGATTAATTAATTATTAGATAAAAATAAGTTAAAAGACTTGAAATTCAAAACTATTGTGTTAAAGTGATATATGAGAAAAAAAGATTTCAGAATTGTGATAATATTTAAAAACAATTGTGTTGCTAAACAGACTACTTAACAAAACTTAATTTGTAAAAAAAATTAATTTTATTTTAATAAAAATATATTCTCGAAAAAAATTTACAAATAAAAAGACTTTTCGATTCTTTAATAAGATTTTAGACTATTTTTTAAAAATTCCGTTAGAGTTGAAAAATATTTTATTGCGACAGTTTGCCAATATGAGAGCGACTCGGAACCTAAAATTAGGAGACTCTTTGGGGCTTTGAGCCCATTTTAACTCATAAGAAATAACATTTCTGGATGGGCTATTTGTGGAAGTCCAAATAACAATATGACATCCACGGGCAGTCCATTAACAAATGCAATGACTAACAAATTAGAATGGGCTCAAAGCCCAGACAGCTTAAAGTCAGATATCGGATATCAAACCTTCTACAACCCAAAGCGTGGTAGAAAAATAATGGAGTGTAATTTGAGAAAGGTTAAGGCTAGGTTTGGATGATGATGTGATCTTAAAAAATTTGTAAATAATAAATAGTATTAAAAAATCAATGAATATTAATGAAAAAATAATAAATAGTCTGTAAATAATAGTGAATAGTAATAAAATAATCTAACACTATTCACTTACCAAACAAAGCCTAGACATTTTCCATCAACCACGGGTGGGGTTTGGAAGTTGGAACAATATATACATATAAATGCCGCCAACATCTACGACAAGGGCGAAAGAACCGTAGGATAGATAGATAGCCTAGATAAACACCAGAAGCTAGCCCCTATTTTTAAAACATGAGACTGATATTTGGGCCAAGTCAAAATTAAGGGCCCATGTTGTTTCTCGTTAATGTGGTCGTCGACCTACCATTAATGGTGCCGACTTTTCAACGAATTGAGGTACCAATATCAGAGAATACACGAAGGCAGAAGATAAACTCTACGAATATAGCTATAAAAAATCAATCATATAAATATATATATATATGTATGGGATGGAGGATGCATGCATTGAAGAAGAGAAAATTCTAATACAAGGTATCTGTCGCAAAGAGTAAGTAGTACGTAATTAATTAGGGCTTGGATTTTGGATTTTAGGTAGCTGACTGGTTGGCAAAGGAAGGTGCGCAAGGAGTGAATAAGATTATCCGTAATGTTGGCCGGTTGGATATAGGAATAAGAGGCCTGTACAGATTAGATAAATCGGGTATGGCTTATATACGGTATTAGTATTGTGATTCTTTCAGTTCGGTTAGTGGGTTTTGTTTTATTTTAGTTGGGATGGTTGAATGATTTCTGTTTTTATTGGTTATAATAAGTTGGTTAGCATAATTGGGATGGTTTTTATAATCCCCAAATTTTTTTAAGTTGTAATTATGGTATTCTTCAGCCAGAGGTGTGGGTTTTTTTAATAAATTTGGGACGGGGCCATTATGTGTGGGGCTACCAGCTCTTTCATTAAAAAAAAAAAAAAAAAAAAA
>QEOT01003525.1:172105-235469 GCA_003123785.1 Pterocarya stenoptera | reverse complement strand
CCATGATCAATTGCTCTATTCATAGCCCAACCACCGATGCCCAGAATTATGACATACATGCAGAAATTGAGGACCAAAAGGAGCCCGGCGATGGGTTTCATTTGCTGACCAGCCATCCTTGAACAATATGGTTGAGGTCTAGGGTAAGAAGCTGTTGAAAGAGGACAGAACTAGTAGACTTGATACATGTGTTTCATGCAAGAGGGGGTCTTATACATAGCATGGCATAAAGCGTTTTTGGTTCTTTTCTTGCTGAGGTTGTTGGCTACGAAAAGTTCTGTGGTGGTTTAAAGAGGATGCTTGGTATTCAAGGCAAGCCAAAAACGTAATGGATTCTTGCTTGGCTTACATTGCTTTCTAAGGTACATTCTTATTCAGGCTTTGTGCCGATAGTGTTCAAGGGAAGAAAGTGATATTCTTTGCCAGTCTCAAAGGAGCAGCTTTAACTGTCCAACTCGGCAACTCATATGCTTTGCCAGTCCCAGAAAACAAACCTAATTGATCTTGTTAACGATTTAGGTTGAAGCTTTCTAACTGACCAAGATTATTCTCTTTGCATATGTTGCATGTCATGGCAATATGTCTTTTTTTTAATTAAAAAAAAAAAAAAGGATTATTATATGTATTCCATAATTTTAATAATTATCCTCACTTATGGCAAAAGGGAAAGAAATTCACTAAAATTCTTGGCCAACTCAAAGACCTAAAGTGGAATAAAGATAGACGGAATACATCAACTTAAGCGCAACATTAAACATGACTCTATGTCAAGCAATAAAAATCATTTGGATACAGATGTGAGATGATCCTTATCTAATTTTAACTAATAATTTTACTATTATTCACAATTCATATCAATTCATCTCATCTCACTATCCAAACAGGTTTTTACCATTCTTACAATAGTGTCCAACAAGAAGGGAAAAAACAAAAAATAAATCGAGAAAAGAGACTCGATCCCTATGAATTCCCATTTTTAGCAAATGATCCAAGAACAACCAAATTTAAAAGGATACATATGCTATTCTGTACATACACATTAAAAAAATGGCAAAAAGTTCAACCATCGAAGCTCCATGATTATAAAAACTTAATGGCTGAAAAGATAAAAAAGCGAAAAAAAAAAAAAAAAAAGAGTCACAATAGATATATGGAGTCACGTCAATTTCTCCCAACTCGTAAATGTTGGAAATTAAATGGTTTGCACGATAAGTTGTCTTAATTGCATGGAAGTACAAGAATCTACATTGAAGCTTTCCTCGTCCAGCACAGTACAGTTTTTTTGCCTCCGTCAACTTTATTTATATTTTATTTGCAATTTTAGAATACGTAAGTTTAGCACATTTTTAAAATTAAAAAATAAATAAATATGAGATCTAAATAAAAAAATTTATTTTTTTAATAATTAATTCGATTTTTTTTTTTAAAATGAGTGTGCAAGACATGCACATTCTAAAACTATATTATGTTGAATAAAGATTACATAGGAATTAACTCAAACTATATGTAATATTACGGAATTCTTACAAAGATAATTGGTTCCTCAACTTATTTCCTTGGTTTTTGACATCGGATGGTACAAAATGAATCTTAAAACATTTTAAAAGTCTTTAAAACATTTAAAACATATCTTAAGATTTTAAAATAAAATTACATTTTAAAAAATTATATATATTCTTTTAATTAAATTTATTTTAAACTCATTACATTCTCAAGTCATTGTGTAGAATATACCATTCACATTACTTAAATGATGAGATTTATGTTTTAAAATTTATTTTTTAAACTATATTATATCATATAAACACTTTAATAAATGTGTTATTCATAAATAAAAATTTTCTTTATTTTATGCACAGCCTAGTTTTGATTATTAACTAGAATGAAAGCGCGGACCAAAATTACGTATTTGGCTCTTGCAAAAAGCCCTTTTCCTTTGAAAAAAATTTCCACAACCTCTTCCTATTCATACAACCTCCACATACCATACTTTTTTTAATTTTTATCATTTTTTTCTTTTATCAAATATTTATTATATGAATAATGAATAGAAAATTTGAAATAGTTTAAAAGAATAAACTAAAAAAAATATTAAAAAAAATTTTAAAATTTAAAAAAAAAATGTGAAGTGTGGAGTATGGAGTGTGGAGGAGATTGTGTAACACCCCATATTTTAGTGTATTTTTATTGAAGGATTAATTTAATTTATTTAAATATTGATTCTCTTGTTTTAAAATTATGGGAGTTTTGAAATATTATTTGATAATATTTTAAGTTGTGAAAATTAATTTTTATGTGTTTTCTTAATATTATTTACTGTTTTGCATTTAAAGTGATCTTTAATTTAAATTGGTTTGTCTTTTTTGGCTTTTAAAATTATTATTGTTTTAATTAAGCATTTCACTGCGTTTGGATTATTTTATTTAGCTAGTAGTTTTAAAATCTTTTTCGTTTGATCACTTTTGTGACCCAAGATGTGAAGGTTGGACCTCATTTCTTTTCCTTTCTCTTTCCCTTTCTTTTTTTTTTCTTCTTTTCTTTCTTCCCGTTCAGTTTATTCCCACATAGCCTCTCTCTCTCTCTCCTATTTCTCTCTCTCTCTCCCGGTACATTTTGGCCTTTCTTCCTCCCAACACAGCCGCCGGCCGTCCATGGCCCTCACTGCCGGCACCATTAGACTCTCCAGCCGCCGGCACCATTAGACTCCCCAGCCGCCGGCGACTTAGCCCCTCCAATCTCAGACCACCCCTCGCCGGCGTTAGCCTCCGCAAGCCGTTTGAAGCCGCAGCCTTCCTCCCCCCATTCCGCCGCCATCCAGCTACCATTGGCCGCCATATTTTCATCACTTCTTCACTGGCCTCTTGCCGTCCTAATCCACCTAATTTTGGCCCTGATCTGTTGCCGGAGCCACCTCCACTAGCTCAACTTAGTTTCGGCCTTTCTGGCCTTCCACCGCAGTTTCGGCCGCCACCCACGGCTAACCGTCACTTCCACTAGCTTCACCACCTTCCTTCCATAGGCCCTACCCTACAGTTCCCTAACTTTCGTTTGACCCCGTGTGAATTTGGATATATTGTGTATTTCAACCACAATATTTTTACACTGTAGAGTTGTTGTTTTGTGGCTTCCAGCTCCTCTGTGATCCTCCTAAATTTATTTTATAGCGCTGTAAGTATTTCCTAAACAATCTTTTGAGATTTAAATATATTTTTGCACTAACTGATTTCACTGTGTTCTGGTTGGTTGTTTCGGACTGAATCCGAGGAGAATTTGGGGGTGGATGGATTGAGGACTGAGTATTTGTATGTTGGTTATATTGTGATCTGGTTGGTTGTTGGAAATTGTTATTGTGATTTGGATGGTTGTTGGATATTGAGGTTATGTCTGGTTCATTGCATATTGCACGCATGTTCATGTTTGTAAATTAAAAATTGAGTTTTCGTGTAATTGCATTAATGATTATGTTGATATTTTAAAAAATGGGATTTCATATGTGGATTGGATTTTTGGGTGCGTGTATATCACGACCCCAAGCCGAGATAGGGCATTATCTCGGTGGAGCTCCTCTGGCCACTTGGGAGCGAAATTTACTGAGTGACGTCCCTTGGGTTGTCGCCAGGCGACAACGAGATCAGACGATTTACGTGCCGACTCCATCGCCCTTCTGCTGGTGGGGGCTAGAGGATGCCTGGCCAGGAATGCACTGGGTGCAGAACTGGGTATCGCTCGTTATGCAGTCAGGATGTGCGGATGGTCCCTAGGGAAGACCATGATGCATATGAATTAATGAATAAAAGGCTATTTTCTGGAAAAATAACATGAGTTGGATATGTTTATGCGTGTCATTTTCTAGGAAAATGATGGTTAATGTTTTGGGCCATTTTCTGGAAAAATGGTGGAAATGTTTTGATGGAAATGTTTTTGGGCCAAACGAGATTTTTGGCGTGTGTTGGATTTCATGCATATTGCATCATATGCATGAATGGTTAGTTGCTTTAATGTGTTTTTATCTCAGGATTGGTTAGGCTATAACTTACCTGTAGTACCATTTAATGGTACTGCAGATTTTGTTGATGATGATGCAGATGCCGAGCTTGAGGATATGGCTTCGCCAGAGGAGTGACCTGGAATCACTCGGGTTATGTTCTATTTCAGTTTTGTATTTTGTGGGACATTGGTTTATATTTTTAAACGCTTTGTATTTGGATATTTGTATTTAAACTAAAATTCTGGTACTAGTTAACTTATTTATTTTTACTGCATATTTTATTGTGTACAATTTATTTATTGCACACACTTGACACTTGTCGTTAGAATTTGTGACCGTATTGTCATCATCCTGACGTCACGATTCTCGAAATTTTTTATACGTGGGAGTCAAGGCGTCACAAATTTTGTAGCAAAACTCCTCTCCATTACCATCACGTTACCAAAAGAAAAATCTCAAAATAGAAAAGCCATCTCGGCAAGAAGAACAACAAATTAAGGAGACAACTCCAGAAGACAGAACCATCTAACTCGAGCATTGTTGGGAATATTGAGGCCTTGAGCTCCCAAAATGACATAAAGAATTCTAGTTGTTTAGAAATTCCCATGTCATAACAGATTCAAAAGGAAATTTTAATTATATGAAAAAAAAACAAATGTATGATCTCTTTTGTTAAAAATAATAATAATAATAATAAGCAATCCCGCCAATACTAAGAAATCCGGAAAATACTATATTTATATTTTTATTCTACTCTTATCGTACTGTGTTGATATGATATTATTTATCAATTATTGAATTTGTTATTTAAAAAATGAGAGTGGACCTAATGATTGATAAGAAATATCAAATCAACACAGTTGATGAAAATAGAATGAGAGTATAGTATATAATATAAATAAAAAAAATATGAATATTATAATCAACCCTTGAATTTGTTAATTTTAAAAATAATAATCAATCTAATTTTGACAGATAAATGTCACAATAGCATATTGCGATAAGAATATTAAGAATAAAATAAAAATATAATATATTTAAAAATAGAATTGTAAAAGAGTCGTACATAATGGTTGTTCTTTATTACTACTTTTCATACAATATTTTTATAAATTTTTTACAAAAAAAAAAAAACTAATATATAGTTATATTTTATTAAAAATATTTCAAATTTTACATGATATTTCTCTATTTAATAAAAAAGTTATTATTAATATAATTTATTAATTTCTTTATTTCACAGAAAACTCGTATGAGCGAAGTGAGTGCCTTCAATCTCCTCATCCACTGGTTTTTTTCCAAAATGCCCCTACTCTAGCCGTTTTAAATCTTTGCTAATTGGCGCCAAACCCATGCCATTCTCCCATCCTTATAACTCATACAAACTCTCTCTCTCTCTCTCTCTCTCTATAGCAAGAAAACAAGCAGGTCCAACACTAACAGATTTCGTAAGGGTTTCTTTCTGACCTTGAACTCCAATTATACACTTTCATCTTCTTCTTTACAAAATTTTAAGTCCTGGGTAATCTTTCTTCTGGTTGTGTGATCTGTTTTCTTTGTAGTTATACACTTCTTCATCTTCTTCATCTTCTTCTTCTTCACAGGAGAATCTATGGGGAGTCGGGAATCCGCTGCTCAGACAGACTGTTCATGGGTTCTTGTAGATGAACAGGATGTACAAACGGACGTGACAGGTGAGGATGTGATTATCTCGAAAGAAGAACTGGTTGGTTGCGAAGAAAGTACGGATGGATATCTTATAGTAAAAGCTGATCAAGGGATCAAGAAGGAAGAAGAAAAGAAGAGTGTAACGAACTCGAATGGAAAAGCTGTGGATTGTTACGAAGATTATTTTATAGTAAAACTGTATGAAGATTTTTTTAGTATTGGATCCGTGCAGAAAGAAGAAAATATTGAAAAAGATTATGAGAATGAAGTTTCTGTTGGGGAGATCATTGAAAGGTTCAAGAAGCAAGAAGTTGAGGAGAAAGAAAAGAGAAATCAGTTCGATAAAAGAGTAGTCTACGAAATGGAATCCGCATCTTTGTTTGGAAATGGTGGAATTGATCCCCTTGAAGAGTGTCGTCGATACTATGAAGAAAGAAGGTTTCTTGAGAGTCGAGTAGCTCAACTCAAACAAGAGGTATCCCTCTTGGACGAGAAGACATCAAAGAGGACAGTGCCGAAAAAATCAATGGAAATTGGGCATCAGTTGAAGCAAGATTACATTAAATTCCTGATTAAGTGCTGTCGTGGGAGTATCGAGATGATTATGGAACTTCTGAAAAATGATGCTCCGACTGAACAGATAGAGAGACAAATTAGCCAATTGGAGGAGCAAATGGAACATGTAAGATCATCAACAGATCCTGAGCTTTGGGGCAACATAAAGTGAAGCTAAGACGGAAGTAGTGACAGAACCAGTCAACACGCAGAAATGTTGTTTCCTAAAGAATTTGGATTAGCAAAAATAGATACAGAATTACATAATAACTGTAGTAGAAACAAGGACCAACTTTTGAGATCATTGGTTTTGCCTCACTAAGTTTGTAGAGAAATAAAAAAAAGAGTCACAATAGATATATGTAGTCACGTCAATTCTCCCAACTCCTAAATGTTGGAAATTAAATGGTTTGCATTTGTCTCAATTGCATAGAAGCACAAGAATCTACGTGATTAAGCTTTCTTCGTCCAGCGCAGTACAGTTTTTTTTGCCTCCCTCAACTTTATTTATGTTAAAGAAAAATGATATTTACAGTTTTAAAGTATTTAAGTTTAGTCTATTCTCTTTTTAAAAAATGAATAAATATGAGATCTAAATAAAAATATTATTTTTTAAATGATGAATTTTATTCTCTTTTTTTAAATAAATGTGCAAGACTTACCAATCTTAAAACTGTATCTGACATTACTTTTATGTTAATAACCCAATATATATTGAAGATTACATAAGAATTAACTCAAACTATATATAATACTACGTAATTCTTACAAAGATAATTGGTTCCTCAACTATTGGATTAGGAAAAATAGATACAGAATTACATAATAACTGTAGTAGAAACAAGGACCAACTTTTGAGATCATTGTTTTTGCCTCACTAAGTTTGTAGAGAAATAAGGTTGATGAAATCATTTTGGCATACTGTTTCCCAGAAGAACTCCTGGCCATAGCTGTGCAGTTAACGTGCTTTGGCTAATAGTTTCATACCAGAACCATATGTAACTGAGTGACCAATCTTTAGTCTAAGCACTCACTACTTGTTTACAACTTTCAAGCCAGCCACGTGTTATGCCCAGATATGCTTCTGAATAGTGTGCCCTTCGATTCATGATACATTCATCTGTTTCCTCCATCCTCCACCCTCCCCACTCTCCTCTACTTGATCTGGGAGCCTTTTGGTTTCACCTCGATCATTCAATTTCTTCAGTAACTTTATCAGATTTTGGTATGTGACTGAAGGGGGAAGGTGAATCAATGTGCTTCATTTCGTTATCTTGACTGAGACCATCTCTATATGTGAAGAAGAATTTACTCATATATTGGGAATGCGTACGATCGATTCATATATTGGTATGTGTTTTAAGGAAGATTTTAAAACAACAAAGCCACAAAAATAGAATAGATTTGAAAAAACTTTTCAGTATGAAACACAAATGTGCAAGTCAGCTAGCATGGATTGAGTAAGTATCGACCCACTTGAGGCTCATAATGAAAACCATGTCGAAATACAGACTCTCAAGGCTCACTACAAAAACATAAGGGTTTCAAACTCATTCATCTTCCTGGCTACGCAACCTAGCAAGCTTGTTGGTCACAACAACATCAAGTTGGGCGGCTCTCTCCACAATTTCTTTCCTCTTCCTTGTGGATACATTGTGTGCAATCTCAGCACAATACGTCCTGAAGAAGAGCAAAAACACAAAAAATAAGCACAAACTGACAAAAACTGAGCAAGTTGCAGTGATGGCTGCAGCTTTCATCTACCTGTTGTGCATCATCAGCAGCCCTAGCTCCTTGACATTGTGCACAACAAATTTCTTGAAGCCATTGGGAAGATAATGACGAGTCTTCTTGTCTGAACCATAGCCGACATTGGGCATCAGCGTGCATCCTTTAAACTTTCTTCTCACGCGAGAATCAATACCCTTTGGCCTGCGCCAGTTTGTCTGTCAAAGATGCATTCCACCAAATCTTTGATATAAAGAAGTTTGAATCAAAATCGAATGGAGCACTACTTTCTTTTTAATAATATCAAAGCAAAAATGTAAACAGGGAAATAGTAACAGGAAGCCAATGAGAAATTTCCCGGGCTCACTGTGTCGCAAGACCTGTAAGTAATTCAATCTATGCCCCTTAAACGAAATGACCAGCCACAACAATGTATAAAGTCTGGACATCAGATACAACGGGCAAAATAACAATTACTTTACTTTGGAACAATTAATTTACCAGATTTATAATAAAATAACAATAAACCTTAGGATTATTAATAAAAAAACCTGCAATCTCAGCCGAAAGATGGTGATATTTTACATGATCATCACAGATAAGTCAGAAACAATGAACATTTTGCATCATTGATTGCAGAAATACATTCACAAAACCAGAACAAAAACATTTAGAAAAAAATCAATTCAATACCACATTTAACAAATATTCAATTGAAGAAATAAATGCATCCAAAATATGCAACAGAGTTCAGATGGTAGTGCACGTTGTTATTCATCATAAAACTGCAGAAATGCTGGTTAGGCATCATCATATCTCGTTGCATAAATTAGACCTTTATTCCAAAGAAGTTTCAAATAAGGATTAAAAACATATGTAAACAGAACCAATAAAAAAAACATATGTAAACAGAGGGATCAGATTATATAATTTAAATCACCAGCATGCACCAATGGATGCAAGTAAGACTGGGTGTCAAAAGGTAGCATCATATCCCTTGAGCCTTTCAAGGCCTGTGAGAAGGCTTGACTCTAATAATTTTTTTGATAAGTGTGAACTTTTTTAAATGCCAGACTCTAATAATAGATGAAAAACAGAATCATAACATAAACATAAACATAAACACAATGGGGACCGTGAGTTGAAAACGGATTCACCAGACAGCATAAAAATAAAGCATGGAACACTGGCGTCAAAACTGATCACCAAATCCCGATGTTTCAATTTAAAAAAATAATATCAGGGAAGAAAAATATAAGGTTTGTTGGAGATGTAAGAAACAAAAAACGATGAACATTTTGCATCATTGGTTGCAGAAATACATTCAGGTGCGGTTTGGATGGTGAGATGCGATAAGATAGTTTTAGATAAAAGTTGAATAAAATATTGTTAAGAATATTATCTTTTAATATTAATATTGTTTTGAGATTTGAAAAAATTAAATTATTTATTATATTGTGTAAAAATTTAGAAAAGTTGTAATCATAAGATGAGATAACACTCACGGGAAAAGTTGTAATCATGAGATGAGTGCATTCTCACTATCCAACAGGGCTTCACAGAACCAGAACAAAAATATTTTTAAAAAAATCAATTCAATACTTCACAATTAACAAATATTTGATTGAAGAAACAAATGCATCCAAAATATGCAATAGAGATCAGATGGTAGTGCATGTTGTTATTCATCATAAAACTGCAGAAATGATGGTTAGGCATCATCATATCTCGTTGCATAAATTAGACCTTTATTCCAAAGAAGTTTCAAATAACGATTAAAAACATATGTAAACAGAACCGATAAAAAAAAAACAAAAACAAAAACATATGTAAACAGAGGGATCAGATTATATAATTTAAATCACCAGCCTGCACCAAAGGATGCAAGTAAGACTGGGTCTCAAAAGGTAGCATAATATCCCTTTGGCTTTTCAAGGCCTGTGAGAAGGCTGGACTCTAATAATTTTTTTGATAAGCGGGAACTTTAAACGCCAAACTGTAATAATATATGAAAAACAGTATCATAACATAAACATAAACACCATGGGTCCGTGAGTTGAAAACGGATTCACCACATAGTATAGAAATAAAGCGTGGAACACTGGTGTAAAAACTCATCACCGAATCCCGGTGATTCCATTTAAAAAAACAATAGCAGGGAAGCAAAAAATAAAGGTTTGTTTGAGATGTAAGAAAAAAAAAAAAGGATAATTGTGCATAGTGCAGATAAGATAACATTAATTAAAAAAGGGTTACTAGAATCAGATAAAATGTCCATCACCATCTTGCATCATGAGATGCAAGTAAGACTGGGGCGACAAAAACAATCATCATTTTCACCCAATACAACATTAATAAAATATATGTACCAAATTACTGATCAAAAAAAATATATATATATATGTACCAAATCAGTCTAAAAATAAAAACTTCGAAGGGAATAAGTTTGAAATGCCTGAACAAACAAAAAAGCTATAAAGAAGTGACTCTGATATGAGTATTTCTTACATACCTTGACAGAGATCTTGCGGTCGCTCTGCGGCCTCTTAAACTTCTTGACCCGCTTCTTCACGATCTTCTTCGTAAGCAACGGCACCGCCATTTTCTCTTACTTTCTGCAACAAGTATCTCGAAGAAAAACATTTGTTAGCTGGGACTTGAATAAATCGTAACAGATCTGAAACCTTAAACACAAAGAATATCTAAGTCTTAGAGACGTCGAAGAATCGAAACAGCTTAACGTATACAAATGCTGAAGAACTAAGAGAGAATGGGAGAGAGGCTTACAGAGAATAGGCTTTGCTTAGCGGCCGAGCTTAATGTACTGGTGCATTTCTCCAGTATATATAAGCGATGAGGCTGTCGAATTAGGGTTTTAGAATTGGCGTTAGACTTTAGGGGTCTGTTGGGGAATCAGGATAAAGGGTTGACCCGGCTCTACTTGTAGTTTGGAGCTAATCCACTTTCCATTTCAGACGGGTCCAGTGGACCTCAACGGCCCGATTTGGATAAAGATGGCCTACAATTCATTTCATTTAATTATTATAATTTTTTAAAATTTTAATACAAAATATAATAAAAAATTTAATTTTTTTTAAATCCTAAAAATAATATTATTATTAAAAATAATAATATTTTAATAATATTTTATTCAACTTTCAACTTTCATCTCAACTCATTATCCAAACCTCACCTTAGACGGCAGTTGAGTGTGGTTGTTAACTCATCTCAAACTCAACTTCCCATAAAAAATAAAAAAACTTATCTCAATCTACTTCATATATTTTACCTAAAAAATTAAACTTGTCTCAATATAAAAAAGCCAAACTCATCTGAATAGAATCTATAAAATACAACTATTCACAACTCAATTCAACTCATCTCAACATCCAAACTTAACTTAGAGTGAGAATAAATTATTAAAAATTTTGATCAATAACTCCGTTGCTTTGCTTTGCCTAGATTGAGATTAATTTTTTTAAATAAATAAACACTTCATGCTATGTGTTATTGGATTCTTCCATCACACATTCCGTCTACTGACTAACCGATTGCTCACCTTATTTGTAAAATTGCGCATTTGTCTCAGGTCTACTACTTTTCCAGAAGCACTTTTCCTCTATTCTCCACCCTCTTCACTCTCCTACTTGATTTGGGAGCTTTTCCTTTTGTTTTACCCCTGTCGTTCAGTTTCTTCAGCACCTTTATCAGATCTTGCTAAATGACCAAAAGAAAGGTGAATCAGTGAGCGTGCTTCATTCTGTTCATAGGCAGAGACCATCTATGAAAGGTGAAAAATAATTGCATTCATGTATTGGAACTATATGATTCGCATTCACTATACTTCAAGAGTAATGTTATTTGTAATGGAGGGCCTATAACGATAAAAGAAACTCATTCGGAATAAACAAGCCTAAATATGAAAGGAGCCAAATATAAAATGCCCTTAATTGAACAAGAGAAGTTAGAGAATCCATGGTCCGACAAAGTCAAATATCCGCGTAAAACTTCTTATGAGAAAATAGGGATCTCATGCAAATACGTGACCAGTTCAATTACGAGATTGCATTAAAAAGCTCAGCTTCACATACCAATAAACTCGGCATCAGATAAACATCATGTGAAGATTCTATATATACCAGGTAACCCTCAATACCAGGGGATCGATCCTTTTTTTGATTTCTATGATTCCTGAATCATCTTAGAACTCTTACTAACTTAAGTATCGGAGTTTTTCCAGACGAACCACACCAACCATACTTTGATTCTTGCGCAGGTTAACAGTGCAGACTGGAAGTGAGACACGTCATTTTACATTGGCGTCATATGTGGGATCTATGTACTCTTTTTACGTGGTTCTCACATGTCAACTGTAACCCGTTTTGTGGCAAGCCGAGTAATGGATCTATCTATTGAAGTGCGGCTAGCAGCAGCTGAGGAAAAATTGAAGCAGACATTGGAAGCCATAGAGGTCCTGAAGAGGGAAAACAAGGACTTACGGCGGAAGAATGCTGAATCTAGCAATACCGCCGTACCCGCCCATAGTGAACAGGGAGAATGAGAAGAACCATCCAACATGGAGTCGAACCTAAGACGAACGAAGAAAGAAATGATGCATGATGAGCTGAAAGAGTTAGCAGAAAAGTATGAAGAAATGGCGAAAAAGATGGGAGAGACTTCCTCGGTGGAATGCTTGCTCAACCAAACGGACCTGTGGTATAGCAAGCGGATTATGGCTGTGCCCCTCCCGCCAAAAATTCAAGGTACCCCAGGTGGACATGTATGATGGATCCAAAGATCCAATGGACCATCTGGAGAACTTCAAAGCCCACTTTATGCTCCATGGATTTTCAGGTGAAATAACGTGCCGGGCTTTCCCTTTAACCTTGAAGGGAATAGTGAGAGGATGTTTCGAAACCCTCTAACCAATATTGATAGACAATTTTGAGAAACTGGCAAAATAGTTCTTAACACAGTTCATGCCCAGCAAAAGGCGTCGGGGCCCAGCCGCCTACCTACTGACAGTTAAGCAAGGAGAAGATGAGGACCTGAAGACCTACCTTCCCTCTTCAACAAAGAGCGTTTAACAATAGACGACCAAGATGAGAAGATAACCCTTGCCGCCCTCTTAGGAGGAGTATGGCCCAAAGTCCCTTTATGGCAGAACTGGCCAGGAAGACCCCATCCACTCTCAGAGACTTCATGGACAAAGCTGATGATTTTGTCAATGCTGAAGACACACTTCAAGTCTTGGTAAATCCTTGGAAGGCGATTGGAAGGCATGAACAAAGAGGCGGGTAGCTTGACATGAAGGCCAGAGCGAGTCGGCAAGAGAAAAGACAAGAGAAGAGGTCAGACCACAATCCTAGGCTGGTGTATAATAACTTGAACGTGCGAAGAGACGAGAAGGAAAGTGAGAGCGGCGTCAGCCCAAAACAGGCCGTCGTTATTGCAAGTAGCATCAAATTTGGTCTCACTGGACTGAAGACTGCACAACCATGAAAAAGAGAGTGGCAGAACTGACAGGAATGGGGGAATTAGAAAGAATGATTGTAAAACGTTCTAAGCCTAGAAGACGTCAGGAAACTAGGCGGGGAACCGAGAGAAGTAGAAGTCCTGAGCAGCGGCGCCAAGCACACAGCCGCAAGAATAACAGGAGCAGGGCGCCCACAAGGGGCGAAAGGGATAGGCCGC
The DNA here is from genome assembly GCA_003123785.1 of Pterocarya stenoptera. Classification (NCBI taxonomy): domain Eukaryota; kingdom Viridiplantae; phylum Streptophyta; class Magnoliopsida; order Fagales; family Juglandaceae; genus Pterocarya; species Pterocarya stenoptera. The sequence continues at coordinate 221,836 of QEOT01003525.1, read as the reverse complement.
TCATAGGAGAAATTCAGACCATAGCAAGAGGGTTCGTAGGAGGTGGCGTGTCAACACCCAGCCGGAAGGCATACGCACGGAAAGCTAGATATGAAGAAATTTATGTGGCGGACATAACCCCAAAGCAACAAAAACTGAGTGTCAACCGAAAGATGATTTCCTTCAGTGAAGTGGATCATGAAGGAATATTATACCCACATGATGACACCCTGGTAATCACTCTTGTGATAGCCAACTACACAACCAGGCGGGTGCTGGTCGATAATGGGAGCTCAGCAGATATACTATTCTGGAAGGCGTTTGTAAAGATGGGGATCGATGTCAGTAGCTTAAGGCCTTCCCCAACACCGTTAAAAGGCTTCTCTGGAGACACTATCCTGTCCATAGGAGCTATCACCCTCTCGGTGACTGCCAAATCGGGGGCACAAACGACAACGACCATGACCGATTTCTTGGTAGTAAAGGCCCCATCTTCTTACAATGCCATACTAGGGAAGCCAACGCTCAATCATCTTAAGGCAGTGACTTCCACGTACCACCTCAAGATGAAATTTCCAACCGATAACGGGGTAAGGGAGTCATAAGGTGAACATGCTTTAGCACGAGAGAGTTATGTACATGAACTAAGAAAAGGCCGAGGTGAGGTTTGTATTGTGGCAGAGCAGGATGAGGGCTGGCGCCCCCCTTTCCTCCTTCACTGGCGGCAACCTTACAAGAGGATGCAGAAATCAGGGACGAGCAGAACCATCAGCATGCTGAGGTCAACGAGCCATTAGAGCTTGTAACGTTACACCCCGACCGCCTTGGATCTAACACACGCATTAGGACCAATATGTCACTGACGGACAAAGAAGCATTAAAGAAATTATTGATCGAGTATAGGGATGTCTTTGCTTGGAATCACAAAGAAATGCTGGTATAGATAACGAAGTCATTGAACATCGCTTGGGCGTGGACCCCACACACAAGGCCATACACCAGAAGAGAAGGTCATTCAGTGCAAAAAAGTATGCCGCCATTAGTGAAGAGGTAGAAAAGTTGCTCACCGCCGGATTCATCAAGGAAACTCACTACCCAGAATGGTTATCCAACGTGGTCATGGTGAAAAAAACAAATGGAAGATGGAGAATGTGTGTAGATTTTACTAATCTGAATAAAGCATGCCCCAAAGACAGTTTTCCCTACCACGCATTGACGTAATCATGGATGCAACAGTGGGACACCGTATGTTGAGTTTCATGGATGTTTACTCAAGTTATAACCAAATACGGATGTACCCGACGGACGAGGAAAAAACCTCATTTATAACAAACCGAGGATTGTATTGCTACCAAGTTATGACATTTGGGTTTAAAAATGCAGGAGCAACATATCAAAAGTTGGTAAATCGAATATTTAAAGATCAAATTGGGAAGTCCATGGAAGTTTACGTGGACAACCTTTTGGTAAAAAGTAAGGAGTTCACCCAGCATCTTAGCGACCTAAGGACGGCGTTCAAAATTTTACACATTACAGGATGAAAATAAATCCTGTAAAGTGTGCTTTTGGGGTAGAGTCGGGGAAGTTTTTGGGTTATATTGTATCTGAAAGAGGAATCGAGGCCTCTCCAGAAATGATAGTTGTCATACTCAACATGAAATCGCCCAAGAACCTGAATGAAACTCAGCAGTTGCCAGGTAGGGTAGCCACCCTAGGGAGATTCATCGCTCTGTCAACAGACAAGTGTCTCCCTTTTTTTTAGATATTACGGAAGGTGCACCCCTGGAACGAAGAATGCGATGAGGCATTAGAGAAGTTGAAACAGCACTTGACCAGCTCACCACTCCTAAAGCAACCACAGAAGGGCGACGTGCTTTATGCCTACCTAGCGGTTTCCCCGAACACTATGTCTACCGTCCTAGTAAAAGAGGAGGGGACTACTCAGCATCCTGTGTACTACACAAGTCGAGCCCTCAGAGGAGCTGAAGTAAGGTACCCAAAGATCGAGTTGCTAGCCTTTGCCTTAATAACGGCGGCTAGGAAACTCCGCCCGTATTTCCAAGCTCATACAATAAGAGTACTTACGAAGGCCGCTTTAGCCAAAATTTTGAAAAAACCAGACAGCTCGGGAAGGTTGATTGGGTGGTCAATAGAGCTAAGCGAGTTTGATTTAAAATACGAGCCAATGAGGGCGGTTAAAGGGCAAGCTCTAGCAAATTTTATAGCAGAATTCTCAGGTTTTCCTCAGGAAGACACATCAATCCCAGAGGGAAAACAGTGGATACTATTCGTCGATGGCTCATCCTGCAAGGCGGGCGAAGGCCTGGGATACAACTAGTAGATCCCAACAGAAAAAAGCAATATTATATGGCAACGCTGGCTTTAAAGTAGCAAACAACAAAGCCGAATATGAAACTCTAATGGTAGGGCTTTTCATAGCCGTCAAGATGAGAGCAACCGAGGTGAAGGTCAAATCAGATTCACAAGTAATTGTAAATTAGGTTTTAGGCCTGTATGCAACAAAAGGGGAAAGATTAAAGAAGTATCTGAAGCGTGTCTGGGAAGCATGTGATCTCCTCATGTATTTCAACATAACTCAGATCCCAAGGGCAGACAACGAAGTGGCGGACAAGCTGGCTCGGACAGTGTCGAGCATGGAAGAAGCACCTCTTCCATGCCAAATAGAACAAAGAGTCATTGAAGTCCCAGCCATTAGGGTGGAGGTAAGCGTCCTGAGTACCAGCATCCCTGAATGGGCAAACGAAGTGGTTAAATACCTAGTTGAGGAAAAACTACCAGATACAAAGGAAGAGGCGAGAAAAATAAGGAGAATGAGGAGAAGTTCCTACTCATTGATAGAGTCCTTTATAAAAGGGGCTTCTCCTCCCCATTACTGCGATGCATTTCCACTCAAGAAACTCAATATGTCCTGGCAGAAATATATGAAGGAATATGTGGAAACCATTTGCGTGGAAGAACTTTGGCAAAAAAAACAGTTAGAGCAGGGTATTACCAGCCCAACGCATTGAGGGATGCTCAGGAATTTAGTAGAAAGCACACCGAATGCCAGGTGTATGCACCTATACAGCACGCCCCTCCAGAAGGGCTAACATCCATGACCGCGCATTGGCTTTTTGCCCAATGGGGCGTAGACCTAGTTGGACCATTCCCGCCAGGAAAATGTGGAGTAAATTTCATGATCGTAGCAGCAGATTATTTCACGAAATGGGCAGAAGCGAAACCACTAGCATCCATAACCAGCAAAGCGGCGACAAAGTTCCTATGGAGAAACATTATTTACAGGTTCGGGATCCCTCAAAGCATAGTAACTGACAACAGGCGCCAATTTGACTGCGACCATTTTAGAGAATGGTGCACGGAATTAAAGATCAAAGTAAAGTACTCCTCCCCAAGTCACCCTCAAGCAAACGGTCAAGCAGAAGTTACGAACAAAGCATTACTCTTGATCCTGAAGAAAATGGTTGTAGAGAAGAAGTGTGAATGGGCAGAAGAGCTGCCTGGAGTACTCTGGGCATACGGAACTTCGACAAAAACTCCAACAGGGAATCCCCTTTCACATTAGCGTATGGTTGCTAGGCAGTAGCACCAGTCGAAGTAGGGCTCCAAACTTACAAAACGAGTTATTTCTCAGCCACCCAAAACGATAAAAAGATATAAAAGTACCTCGACTTAGTAGAGGAAGAAAGGGAGGTGGCGGAAGTAAGGATGTTACAAGAAAAGACCAAAGCCAAGCAATATTTCAACAAAAAAGTAAGGTCTAGAACTTTCAAAGTAGGGGACCTAGTCTTAAAGAAAAGAGGGGTGACTACCCAGGGTGAAGGAAAAATGGGGCCCCGATGGGAAGGACCCTACCTGGTAATAACCAACAACAGGCCAGGGTTATACCGACTAAAGGACAGCTAGGGCAAGGAATTACCCCATCCATGGAACGTAGAGTATTTAAAGAAATTCTATCAATAGATTTTACAGTATTGTTACTTTTGTTAAATTTCATTTTTTTTCTATGCTCGAATTATTACATTTGTGCTCATAAATGCAAGGTTATTTTAACTACTCTATCATTGTTCATAACTTGTTGCATCTCCTTTTGATAGTAGGCTCTCAGCAAAAGGAAAACATCACACCAAGTAAAAGAGAGCGCGTAGGTCCTCAAACCACGTCATCCCTTAAACACCAAAAACAAGCATTCGCTGCTTATGGTGCCAAGTAAAAAATGGCGTGTAGGTGCTCAGACCACGTCATCCCTTAAACACAAAAAACAAGCATTCGCAGCTTGTGGTGCCAAGTAAAAAAGGACGCGTAGGTCCTCAGACCATGCCATCCCTTAAACACAAAAAACAAGCCTTCGTAGTTTGTGGTGCCAAGTAGAAAATGGTGCGTAGGTCCTCAGACCACGCCATCCCTTAAACACCAAGAACAAACCTTCGCAACTTGTGGTGTCAAGCAAAAGGGGCGCGGAGGTCATCAGACCACGCCATCTCTTAAACACCAAAACAAGCATTCGCAGCTTGTGGTGCCAAGTAAAAAAGGGCACGTAGGTCTTCAAACCACATCATCCCTTAAACACCAAAAACAAGCATTCACAGCTTGTGGTGCCAAGTAGAAAATGGCGCGTAAGTCTTCAAACCACGACATCCCTTAAACACCAAGAACAAGCCTTCGCAGCTTGTGGTGCCAAGTAAAATGGGCATGGAGCTCATCAGACCACGCCACCCCCTTAAAAACCGAGAACAAGCCTTAGCGACTTATTGTACCAAGTAAAAATGGGCGCGACATATGAAACTCTAGCAGCCAAAAGCTAAAATGAAAAGTTCGAAGTACACGGCAAGGTGCTTAGCAAATGTATATCATTACAAGTTTCGAAGCAAGCAAAAGGTCCAATATCAAAAGAAAAAGTGTACATCAAAGCAAAGAAAAAATGTAAACAAAAAAGAACAAAAATGGGCACGAGGGCTACGAAGAGTCATCAGGTGGCGGCAAACGGGGAATTCCTATGAAGGCATCAGGTATCTCTTTCCGCCCAAATATATCAGCCCTACGAAGGTTATTCTCCTCAAGGATAAACAGCTTCCGGTCCAAATTCACAAGGTCCAGGGCAGGGTTAGTCAAAAGGTGGGACCTGAGCCTTAGAATGCCAGCGCCATAGCCATAACCAAAGGCGCGGTTTTTGGTATCAGGAACACTAGCCAACTGACTACGCAAGCGCCTAATTTCAGCCCAGGCGTCGGCAAGCTCACTTCTTTTCTTAGTCAAACGCTTTTCCCGAGCCTCAGCTTGTAGCATGGCTATCTTAAGTTCTTCATCCACATCCTTGCGATCTTCTTTGTACTTGCTGTGACACTCCTCGAGCTCTTGCAGACTCCCCCGCGCCACAGAGAGATCAAGGGCAAAAAGACGAGCCCTCTCCGTTGCAGCCGCCAGCTGGTGAGATAGCTCTCGAACCTGTTCCTGCGAGCGACTCAACTCTTGGCGAGCTAAGTCCTGGTCCTGATTGAGAGCGAGAAACTCAGACTTGAGGGCGGACACCTCGGCTTCAAAACTTTGCCAAACTTTGGAAAGTTGGGACCTCGCTAAGTCCATCTCAGATCAAAGAAATTGCAGAGCGTGATTATCTCTGTCCTTTGCCACTTATGCAAGGCGGACAGACTCGCGAAGTTGAAGGATTACTTCCTCACGGATCTCCAAGTCCCATTGGAACGAATGAGAGTAACCTTCCGACTGCTCCAATGACACCTCGAGTTCCTTCGTCCTCTCCAACAGGGCTTCTAGCTGAGCCCTGTCCGCCTGCCATCTCTTTACGGAACACTCTACAGCTTCACACATCTTCCGCCGCTCAAGGACTTCTTCTTCTAGGCGAGCACGATCCGCCACGATCCATGCCGCCAGGTCATTGATCCCCTGCAAAAGAAAATAAGACCACCCAACTAAAAACTATTTGATAACAAAAAAAAAAATGGAAATATGCCAGTTGATACCTTTAAAAACCAATTTTTTAAATGGTTGGCCATCTGAGCAACAGCTTCAGTTTGGGCATTAGCAGAAGAAGAAGAGGCTTCACTATTGACGGTACAACCAACTCCTCCAAGGGGACCATCGCAAGTCCTAAATTTAAGTCTGCCCCCTCCTCAATCGGAGTCTCAAGACAGATAATTGGGATAGGAGGATGGGGGCAAGCTAGATCAGCTTCAATCAAGTGAGCCTCTCCTTGTGATGGGTTGCCCTATTCCTTTCCCGTGGGATGGGGAATAGTGTGAAGGAATAGAAGGCCCATCGCAGCTCCCAGTCGGCGCAAGGGTACTCCCCCCAGATATAGTGGCAGGCGGGGTCTCAGGAGGAACTTGAACAACCTCCATCTCGGCACAAGCAGCTTCATGGCGGGGAGGCGTAAGCTCGACAGCACCAACCCGTTCTGCCCCTTGGCGTCCAAGTCTTCGTCAACCTTTTGGGCCCATAATACTGTCAAGATTCAAGGCAGCTGCTACTTCGGCATCCAACTCACCCCCCTCACTCGACCTTCCACAACAGGGAACTCAGAAATGGGAGCGGTTGACAGTGGATATGCCGATGAGGGGGGATTGACCTGAAAGGTGGCGGCCAGATCAAAAAGGGTCATACTGGCTAGACTCTCAACGTCCAATAAACTAAAAGACCGCGGCTTCGCAGAAGAGTCGCGGGGTGATGGATGGGCAGCAGTAATTGGCAGGGAGGGTCGTTGGTCCTGGTAGCCCCTCGAACGAATAGTAGTTTCCTCCTACTGCTGAATAGGCGAACGCACCTAGGCGCCCTCCAATGGCGCCGAGTTCCTAAGAACGTAGGCGTCTGAACCATGGCGCCCTCCAAAGCCACTATGGCTTTCTTTCGCAAGGGTAACGAGCGAGGGGAGCCTTCAGAACTAGCCCTTTTTCTTTAGCTCGCATCATCATTCTTCTTTTTGCTCCTTACTTCTCTTCTATCCTCACCTCTTTTCTTCTTAGATTTTTTCTTCTTAGCCCCTTCCTCCTCAAGGTGGTTATCCTCCTTATGCCCAACGGAGGGTTTAGTCTTCTCAGAGGGTTTTTGTATGGGAGCAGGAATCAAGTCCGAAACCATAAACTAACGCCCCTAAGCTTCGGAGCGGCTGGGAGACATTAGGAAACAGTCTATGTTATCAGGTGTCAACAAAAAATCAGTCCACACTCTTCCTCATGGGCTTCGGCCCAGGAATGAACGATCTCAATTCGGGACAGTTTCCAACGCGATAAGGCGGCATGGTTAACCACACAGTTTTGTCCTCAGGAACAGAGCGCCAGATCGCCCTAACAGGAAAATCTCGAACGAGGGCCCCCCCGGCAGGAAAATCCCAGCCCGTACCGGTGATAAAGAAAAACTTAGTATTCTAAACTTTAGCATTGGAATGGTGGCCCTCAAAATGAGTCAAAATAAGCCCCCTTTCCTTCTTACAGAAGCTAGCAATATTGCTCTTAGTAGACCGCAAGCTATAAAAGGCCAAAAGTTTTTGAGCGGTCAAATCGAGGTAAACATCCCCAAAAAGCTCCAGGACCATGTGATAAACAATGCAAGTGCAAAGATAAGTCCTCAAAGAGTGAGGATGGATTGGGCGGGAGCTAACTCAAGCAAGTCCAAGATATCACGAAGAGGACGGCAGAAAGGAAGCCTCAATCCGTGGGAAAACATAACGGTGGACAAAGCAGTCTTGCCTGCATAGCCCTCGTTATCACAGCACCCCAGCGGGGGCATCTCTATGTTGGCATTTGCAGGGATGCCAAGCTCTTCCCGAAGCCCAGCAAGATTTTTCTCCCGAAGAATAAAACGCCACCTATGACTCTCAAAAACCGTACCCGTCGGGACAAAGAAAAGTGGGTTAGAGGTATCACCTTGGTCGGCCATTAAGATTAGAGGAAAGAAAATGCAAGAAATGAAGAAAGCAAGATGGACGAGTAACAAGAACAAGAAGGGAAGCACAGACGCAAAGAAGAGAACGAGTAAAGAGAGAATAGAGAAAGAAGGGAAGGGATATTTAAAAGAAAATGAAGCGAAACGTCAACAGTCATGGGCATCATGATCTGACACTAAGGGCAAAAGCAACCGTCACACGAAAACTTTCTCCCTTTTCGCCACGTCAGCAAAAACCATAGGGGTTTCTTCAAAGAAAAGGAGAAGGGGGGAAACGGTGCAAAATGAAGAATATGAAAGGTCGGTTGGAACCCAACTATACATGCACGAGTTGGGCCTATCCCAGTAGCCAGTAGCCGTCCTACCCGCCAAGCACAAGCCCATAATCAAGGGCCCATAGCAAGGATCACAACTACTTATAAAGACACAACATTAACAGACATTTTGTTCCCCACGCCATGAGGTAAAGAGAATTAGTGGGGTAGCTGGAGGGCCTATAACGGTAAAAGAAGCCCATTCAGAATAAGCAAGCCCAAATATGAAAGGAGCCCAATATAAAAGGCCCTTAATTGAACAAGAAAAGCTAGAGTATCCATGACCCGACAAAGTCAAACATCAGCGTATAACTTCTTTCACAAAAATATGGATCTCATGCAGATACGTAACCAGTTCAATTACGAGATTGCACCAAAAATCTTGGCTTCACGTACCAACAAACTCGGCATCAGATAAACATCGTGTAAATATTATATATATACCAAGTAACTCTCAATAACAGGGGATCGATCCTTTTTATTATTTCTATGATTCCTAAATCATCTTGGAACTCTTACTGACTTAAGTGTCAGAGTTTTCCCAACCATAACGGTGCAGACTGGAAGTGAGACACGTCATTTACATGTAACATCGTTAATGTAGCCTCCACATGACATTAATGATGTGGCAAACATATACTGGCGTTGCAGTTAAGGCCTCGTTCGGATAGTGAAATAATATGAGATTATCTATAAATAGTAGTGAAATGGTTTAAGTTAATATATTTTATGGGATTTTGGGACATGAGAGAAAAAAAATTGAATAAAATTATTATAAAATTAAAATATTCTTTTTTAATATTATTTTTGTTTTGATATTTGAAAATGTTGAATTATTTTCTGTGTTTTGTTTAGAAGTTTAGAAAAATTGTAATGATTAAATAATGATTAGGTGAAAAAATAAAAAATTTGAAATTGGAAAGTGTTTGTGTTTGGAGTATTTGGATATTGAGATGAGATAGAATGAGATGAAAAGATTTTGCTGTCCAAACCAGGCCTAAATCTTTTCCTTATTTCAATAGTTTCAAATCAATGCATGTCTAACACATTAGCACGATTAAGGCAGTGTTAGCTAGTGGTGTTACAAGTTGGAAGTAGCGTTACTCTAATTTCACTGCCAAATTTCCATAAAACAATCATGTAAGATGGACGATCTAGAATCTCTCTTTAAGTGTGTTTGGGGTTCTAAAACAAACGAGCGGGCAGGCTTTGCTTAAAAAGTAAGAAGCGGGTGCAAGAGGTGGGTGGGACTACCTACCTGCCTTGGTTTCACTCACTCGCTATGCATAAGGGCCAATGAGTAATTCTTTATATAATCGTGAAGTGCGTAAACGCCGCATAATCGTTTTGAAGAGTGGAGTTTACTATTAAAAAACTAATTTTTTCATGCGAGTCTCATGTTTTAGTCACTTGTTTCAAAGCGATTACGCGACTGTTACATAATTCATTGTTGCAAATATCTTTTCTCATGGGCCAATATATAAGGAAAAAAAAACTATTTTTTCATTTTGTCCATTATCTCCTCTCTCAATCTCTCTCGCTATGTGTTGAACTGAGTTGAGTTGAGTTGAGATGAAAGTTTAAAGTTGAATAAAATATTGTTAGAATATTTTAGCCACTATTAAAAAAAATTTTCATTTCGTGTGAGTTTCATGTTTTAGTCACTTTTTTCAAAGCAATTACGCGGCTGTTACACAATTCACGGTTGCAAATATCTTTTCTCAGGGGCCAATATATAAGGAAAAAAAAACTATTTTTTCATTTCGTCCATTATCTCCTCTCTCAATCTCTCTCGCTATGTGTTGAACTGAGTTGAGTTGAGTTGAGATGAAAGTTTAAAGTTAAATAAAATATTGTTAGAATATTATTTTTTAATATTATTCTTATTTTGAGATTTGAAAAAGTTGAATTGTTTATTATATTTTGTAATGAGTTGAGATGGATTTTCCTAAATCTCTCATTCATTGCCAACCTCAATCTCGTAGCACGTCTTCTTCTCCTCCTCCTCATCTACTTTTTTTTTTTTTTTAAAGCAGTGGCTCTAAGCAAAAAAAAAACATGACCACAGATGCCGTAAATTTGCAAAGAGATCCACACCGAGTTGAAAAAATCTTTGTGACATTCTTTATACAGTTTTGCTATATACAACCGAGAGGTGCAATCGGAGGATAACCGGATGTACTAGGAACAATAGCAAAACAAAAAGTCAAAAAGTAAAAAGAAAGAAAGGAAAAGAACTTTTACCTTCTGTCTCTTTCCTTCTACCAGCTTCCTAGTTTACTTTCCTCTTTTTTTTTTCCTACCTTCCGATTAACGTGTAATCCCTCCCTCTTCATCTTCTGCTTAGTCTTTTCTGGACTAGTTCTGTATTTTTTAATAGATCATCCAATAATCTGCTTGGTATTTTTTTTTTAAAATTTCCTTTTTATTTCTGGATTTTTAAATAGAGGTGGGTTTATTTATGGATTTCTGGATTTCCCTTTGGAACTGCCATTGACATCTTTGACAGTAATTTTATCCCCTATCTCACTCTCTCTCTCTGCAGTTTTCGTACTTTGCAAAAGTCATGTTTGAGTAATCTATATCGTCTTCTGCACCTTGAATCTTGGTATCCATCCGTTATTCTCTTCTTCCTCCTCAATCTCATAATTATCACCATTGGCGTAACTTCAAGACTTGGCAACCAAAAGCACCGTGACCAACAACAACAAAAAATCAAGAAGTGGCAGAAGCCCAAAAACAGCCGCAACGTCCTCAGATTGCTAGATCTTCATCTGTGTTGTAGAGGCTCAAACCCATCAACTTCTACTCATGCAGACAGATTCAGAACCCCACAAACCATGAGCACACCATTCCAATGACAGCCATTGAAGAAGAAAAAAAACCTATCATTATTTTCTCTCCTTGAAAGAAAATGAATAAAAGAAAAAATCTAGCATTCAAAATCAAAGGAATCGAAAAAGAGTGCAGTGAAAATGGTTGAGGAGAGGGTCATGTGCTTGGTTGAAGTGAAGTATGGTGAGAGTGGGAGACTAGAGGGACGCTAGCTGCTTTTTTTTTTATAAAACGGCGCGCCGGTTGCGCGGCGTTTACATTGAGCGATTGTAATTAATATTTTTCTTCTTCATATGGGTTTGGAGAAAACTGACCTTTACTTTCTATATGTGCAATAGCTTTTGCACTTCTAATAGCATTCCCAATGGACGATGTAAACTACCGTCATTTGTAAATTATGAAGAAACTTGTTCAAAAATGAGCTACAATGGATGTTGTATTTCATCTTTATTTTCCCTTTTATTACAGTGATCCCGCTACATCTAGAAGATACTATTCATACATGTAAAATATTTTTAATTCGTTTCTCTTTCCTGTGAATGCTTATTTCCCCACTGCTGAACTTTAGCATAATTTCATTTAGCCCTTGTTGTTTGTTTGGCGCAAGCTTTTCCTTTGCGTTGCCTTTGCGCCCGCAGAGCAAAGATCTTTGTTGGTCCTCAATTCAGGCTGCTTCAATTCCGACGAAAAGCTCCTCTTTACGGTTTCTATTTGACGTTCTTTCTTGGCCAGAAGCCTTGAAACATTGAGAAAAGTTTAGAACGTCAGGGCCTCGAGATTTCGTGGAGAAATAAAATCTAAGTTTGCTATTTTTGGGTGTCAAATATGTGTGCTTTAGCTCTCTTTCTCTCTCTCTCTCTCTCTCTCTCTCTCTCTCTCTCTCTCTCTTTCCTGGGTTATGTGATAGAATAAATTGGTATATGACAATATGTTTGCTTTGCTAGTCTTTTAAGGCTTTGTTCGGTTGCTGAGAACGTCTTGGAAAATTTCACTTGGGTGGAGAATATCGTGTTTTTTTGGACTAAAATTAGTTTAGGCTGCGTTTGGATGTTGAGCTGAATTCAACTAATTTGAGTTCTTTATAAATAGTAGTGAGTTGAATAGTGAAAGTAGTTATGTGGAACCTATCTAAACTGAATTTAAAGTGTGTTTGGATGTTAAGATGAGTTGTACTTTTTATGAAAAATTAAAAAAAATTTTGGATCTCACGTATAAAGATATTTTAAGTTGAAAAATGCTGTAAGTCCCACGTGTAAGAGCATCCCTATTGGATTCCCTATAAAATTCCCTATAATTTAGCTAAAAAGTGCATTCCCTAAAACTTTTCCTTAAATTTTACTCATCTTTCAAAAACCTTCTACATCTCATTCCCCATCCCTATCTCTATTCTATTAAAATAATATTTCTCTATTCTTTCTTTATTACTTTTTTCTCTCACTTCCATTTACAAATTTAACTACTCAATATTTTTTCTTATGTTTTGAACTATTACTCTAATGAATATTTTAAATAGAATTTAATTTTTTTTAAAAAATTTTTTTATATTTTCGGAGTTATTTAAATTATTTTTAAAACTATTATTTAAAATTATAACAAATATGAGTACGAGAGAAAGTGTAGATGATTGGAAGAAGAATTAATTTAATTGAAATGAATAAAATATTAATAAAAGTGATTTGGGGAATGAATAGTGGTCCCCATATTTAGGAAACTACTATTCATTCCCTAAACATTTCTCCTAAAATGGAGAATCCAATAGGGAGGGACTTTGGAGAAAATTCTATAATTATCCCTAAATTATAGGGATAGATGGGATATGGGAACTCCAATGAGGATGCTCTAAGAAGGTTTTGAGTTTATGATGAGTTTAATAATTTGAGAGTTAGGTGTTTGGATGTTAGATACAGTTTAAAATTAAACTGAACTCAACTGAGTTTAGAAATCAAACACAGCAAGTCCATTACCATTAATGATTTTTTGTTCGATATCACTTTTCAGGTGATGAAGATATTAAAGATGAGAAGATATAGTAAATATTAAAAGATATAAGAACGTTGTAAATTAATTAGAGAAAATATTTAAAATAAATAAAAATAATAATAATAAAAGAATGTTTAAATAATATAGATGAAAAATAGATAAGTTGATGTATGATATATTGTAAAAGTGAATATCTAAAATAGAAAAAATAAATTTTGATGATGCATTTTAAATAATAAAATAGAGAAACCATTGAGAGTGCTCTAAGCTTCTAACCATGCTCTTGTCCCCTAACGATTGCACTGTAAGAGCATTAGTAGTTGATTCAATAAAGTTTGGTCAAAATTTAGTTAAAAAATTCACTTTTATAGATTTAACTAATCACTTTTTAACAACATCAAATAACACTCTTCAAACCTATTACTATTCTATTAAAATATTAATTTTAACATTTTTATTTATTTCAAATCTAATTGTAATTTAAATATTTATTCATTATTAAAAAGTATACATTAATTTTTTTATTACTAAGCCAACAACACATCTGTTAAAACCCTGCTTTTGTTGGACATCAAATACTTATAAAAAAAAAAGTGTTTCATTGTCAACATCAAACAAAATAGTGATCATAACAGATTGAATGTGTACTAAAAAGCTTTAGGGTGCGGCTAGTATGCTCACCCCATTTTGACCGCTGGGCATACCGCCCAGCGTAAAACCAATATTTTTTTTTTTTTTTTGCTTTTCACATTTTTTTAACCTATTTAAATACATTTTAAAAATAAAAAAAAATACATCAATATATTTAAAATCACTTTCTTAATCACTAAATAAAATAAAAAAAAAAATTTGTCCAAGCGGTACACTTGGGGCGGCAGACTATCTTTACTCAAAGCTTTATCCCATACAGGAATTCGGTGTGGAATTGAAGCTCATACGTTTGTGGTTTTTCTTCATCTTTTCTTCTTGTGAGAGAGTAGCATACAACAGGAAAATAAATTTTTTAGTCCAAAATAATATTTAGCAGGGCTGGCCAGATTTGGCCAGTGGTATAAGCTTAAGCTATAATTACTGTTCATTTGTTGAGTTCATTATTTTACTTTATTGTACATCTTAGCAAAATCTTAGCCAAATTTTAATTTTGTTGAGTTCATTACAAGTGCTCTAAACTAGTTCGTTACATTCTATTTATTGACTTTTGCAATGACTTTTGCCTACTCCATTTCTTGTACCTTTGACACCATTTCTTCTTTGGGTGGCCCTATAGCCACCGCTCCCAACTCAGGGGCTTTCGTTAGTTGTTGATTTTTTATTTTTTTTTACTTTTTCATACATGCATTTTTTAACACTTTTATGTATTTTTTAAAAAAATAAAAGAATCACAATATTATTAAAAAATATATTTTCTTAATCACTAAGTAAAAAAAAAAAACTAAAAAATAAAATAAAAAATCACTTCGAGAGAATGGAGGTGAGAGTAGTATTTTCCTTCTTATTTTGTTTTTCTTGCTCTTATTATTATAAAAAACTATATGCAATAACTTTTGTGTATAAAAGTTACTGTACGAAACTATGTTTGTTAAAAGCCACTCCACACCTCCCTTACTGTCTGTTCCACGATCGATTATCTAAGTAAATAGTTATTCTCGCCAAAAAACATTTAAGTTCAAAAATAAAATTACCATAGTAGCAGCAATCAGCATCCTCAGCATTTTCCTTCTGTACGTGGGAAATTCTATTCAATCTTAATTGGAAAATTTGAGTTCCAACACGAGAAAACTGAAGGTAACAATGCTATAGATTACGTAAAAATCTCATTAGTATAAACATATAAACTAGAAGATTTTCAAACAAAACAAAGCACCAAATGCTGAATAGATTACGTAAAAATCTCATTAGTATCGAAACGAACGTGTGCTAGCATGGCATGAACTAGAAAGTATCAACCCACATTAGGCCCATAATGAAAACCACGTCTAACTTCTAAGTACATACTGCTAAAAGCTCACTACAAAAACATATCAAGCAAGACATTAAGGGTTTCAAACTCATTCATCTTCCTGGCTGCGCAGCCTGGCAAGCTTGTTGGTCACAACAACATCAAGTTGGGCGGCTCTTTCCACAATCTCTTTCCTCTTCCTTGTGGAGACATTGTGTGCAATCTCAGCACAATACGTCCTGAAGAAGCATAAAAACACAAAAAATAAGCACAAACTGAGAAAAACTGAGCAAGTTGCAGTGAGGGCTGCAGCTTTCATCTACCTGTTGTGCATCATCAGCAGCTCTAGCTCCTTGACATTGTGCACAACAAATTTCTTGAAGCCATTGGGAAGATAATGACGCGTCTTCTTGTCTGAACCATAGCCGACATTGGGCATCAGCGTGCATCCTTTAAACTTTCTTCTCACGCGAGAATCAATACCCTTTGGCCTGCGCCAGTTTGTCTGTCAAAGATGCATTCCACCAAAATCATTGATAGAAAGAAGTTTGAATCAAAACCAAATGGAGCTCTACTTTGTTTTTAATAATATCAAAGCAAAAATGTAAACAGGGAAATAGTAACAGGAAGCCAATGAGAAAATTCTCGGGCTCACTGTGTCGCAAGACCTGTAAGTAATTCAATCTATGCCCTTTAAACGAAATGACCAGCCACAACAATGTATAAAGTCTGGACATCAGATACAATGGGCAAAATAACAATTGGATTACCTTGGAACAACCAATTTAGCAGATTTATAATCAAATAACAATAAAGCTTGGGATTATTAATAAAAAAACCACAATCTCAGCCGAAAGATGGTGATATTTTACATGATCATCACAGATAAGTCAGAAACGATGAACATTTTACATCATTGGTTGCAGAAATACATTGACAGAACCAGAACAAAAACATTTAGAAAAAAATCAATTCAATTCGGCACAATTAACAAATATTCGATTGAAGAAAGAAATGCATCCAAAATATGCAATAGAGATCAGATGGTAGTGCATGTTGTTATTCATCATAAAACTGCAGAAATGATGGTTAGGCATCATCATATCTCGTTGCATAAATTAGACCTTTATTCCAAAGAAGTTTCAAATAACGATTAAAAACATATATAAAGCATATGTAAACAGAACCGATAAAAAAAAACAAAAACATATGTAAACAGAGGGATCAGATTATATAATTTAATCACCAGCCTGCACCAATGGATGCAAGTAAGACTGGGTGTCAAAAGGTAGCATCATATCCCTTGAGCTTTTCAAGGCCAGTGAGAAGGCTTGACTCTAATAATTTTTTGGATAAGCGTGATCTTCCTTAAACGCCACTCTAATAATATACGAAAAAACGTATCATAACATAAACATAAAACACAATGGGGTCCGTGAGTTGAAAACGGATTCACCACATTGCATAAAAATAAAGCATGGAACACTGGTGTCAAAACTCATCACCGAATCCCGCTGATTCCATTTAAAAAAAACAATAGCAGGGAAGAAAAAAATAAAAGGTTTGTTTGAGATGTAAGAAGAAAAAAAAAGACTATTTGCATTAATTAAAAAGCGGTTACTAAAATCAGATAAAGTGCAGACAAGATAACATTAATTAAAAAGGGGTTACTAAAATCAGATAAAGTGTCCATCACCATCTTGCATCATGAGATGCAAGTAAGACTGGGGCGACAAAAACTATCATCATTTTCACCCAATACACCCGTAATCAAATAGTTATACGTACTCAATCTAAAGAAGGAAAAACTCCCCAGGCATAATTTGGACATTACCCAGCAAAAACAATAGCAATAACGAATGGACTTTGATCTGAGTATTTCGCACGTACCTTGACAGAGATCTTGCGGTCGCTCTGGGGCCTCTTAAACTTCTTGACCCGCTTCTTTACGATCTTCTTCGTCAGCAAAGGCACCGCCATTTTCTATTACCTTCTGAGACAATTATGAACACGGAAAAATATTCGTTAGCTCAGAATTGAACAAAGCGGAATAGATCCGAAACTCCAAACACAACAAATAAAAAAATCTTAGAAGCTGAAGAATCGAAACATGTTAACGTAAACAGACGCTGTAATAACTAGAGAGGGTGGGAAAGGGGATTACAGAGAAGCAGGGTTTGCTTAGCCGCCGAGCTGACGGTACTGATGAAGCTTCTCTCCACTATATATAAGCGACGGGCTATCGGATTAGGGTTTTCGGAGCTGGCGAATTTGGCATCAGATTTTACGGGTCCGTTTGGGAATCAGGATAGCCAACTCTAGATGTAGTTTGGAGCTTATTCGTGCTTCGTATTTGGGACCGCATAAAGAAGTAGTCCACTTTCCAAATTGAGACCAGACTGGGCCTCGACTTTTTTCTTTATATAAGAGACTGGGCCTGGGCCTCAACTTTGACTTTCAAAACATTAGCCACCATTCGAAAGAGTGAAAAATCCCTCCAACTTCTTATTCTCTAAAGCTTGCATCAACTATCGTTGAGATGAATTATTACATGCAAAGTTGGATTTTATCTCTCAGATAGATGATGTTCATTACGGGTCTCCCTTGACCCATTATATACATCATCAAATGCAAGGGAGACGTGTGATGAACATCATCTTGACAACTCTCTTTTTTTTTTCAATTATATATTTTGTAAGTGGGAAATTACTTATCAAACATCATTTTGTGACACTCTCATCTCATCATATCATAAAATTCATATCATTAAAATTATTTATACAGGTAATAATTTTTAATGACATGACATCTTACAATAAGATGAAGGTTTTGTGCATCAATGCTCCTAGAATTAAGAATTAATGAATGTAATTCTCTATGTGTGAAACTTTGAGAATAACAAAAAGATTAGTATCTTTTCTATTCCTCAAAAAAGACTTTCCTAGTTCTAAATCAAATGCTATGATTACTCAACCAATTCGTCAGACTTAGGCCTCGTTTGGATTCAGAAAGTGTTTCATCTCATTTCATCATTACAACTTTTTCAAATTTCTATAAAAACTATAATAAACAATTCAGCTTTTTAAAATCTCAAAACAATAATAATATTAAAAAATAATATTTTAACAATTTTTTTTTTAACTTTCATTTAAAATCATCTCATTTCATTTCTGAATCCAAACCCACCCTTAACTTACTTGTATGGAGAGTGTTTGACTTACATCCAGTTAAAAAACATAAAACCATTGCAGAATTTACTTTCAATGTTGTGTGTCCAGATTGAATGCCACAAAGGATTAGGAGTTCCTGATGTTTGGTTCTATTTTTTTTTCCCCATTACCCTGTTTTGGGTTCTAACTTCTTAGTTGAGGACATTACTAATTTGAACATCAATCTTCCAGGAAAATGGGGAACATTTACCACAAGAATGATGGAAAAGCTACAAGATTTACCGCATTAAAATAGTTATGTTGTTTTCCTCGCTACTGATTTATTATGAACAGAGTCAATTTATCTAAAACCAAAACATGTTTTAACTCAATTGTTGTGCCAAAGATATCAGAGTTTGTATTTGCTTTTGTTAATAATGGAAGTGATGAAGTTTGTACATGTAACCGATAATTATATTACTCTGTGACCTGCATTACACAAACCTTGTCAAAAGAACAGGCATTTAGGGAACCGTAAATTGAAGAGCAAAGCTCATATGAGTTGGGAGATGAGGGGACAACATCAACCCACTCTTTGTCAACCTTCTCAACATGTGAATTTGGCTTTGGCATCGCAAAGAACTGGAGCTTATCAATCCGTCTTGTTAACTTCTCCATAAAGTTGACCGAGAAAATCATGTCAAAACTTTCCTCAAAATCTTCTACATCTCTTGGTATTTGGATCCCAAGATCTGCTCCACGCAAACTAAGAAACCCAAGGAGAAGCGTGTTCACGCCAAGGTTTCTTTGATTGGTGCTCAATACCTGCAGCAACATAAAGCATCGAGAAATAAATTGATGGAACGAACATGTGGTTAAGGGAAGACTAAATGTAGCCTAGCGTAGACAAGTGAGTTCACACCACGTTGAAGTGTATGGTATGCATCTACGCCACGAATTTCAGATTAAGACTCAAGGCAACATGTAGAGCAGGACATTCTAATTAGTGAATTGATATCCCCACAGCACAAAGTTCCACATTAATTTCCGGTTCATAACGCCAGAGTCACCAGCCAACATGACCGAATTTATAGATTTGACAAGGAAAAAACCAATTATTTCATCAGAGTGACAAGATTATTTTCTCAACTGTTCAAATATTTCCTAATTAGACGAACAATAATGTGCACAGCAGTTTCAAACAACCACATGGGTTTATCGTGGATCACACTCATGCCTAGGTCATTATAGGGCGAGACATCATTCCAAATGGTGCATATTCTTCTCAAGAATCATTTTGTGTTTGCATTAGTGACCTATAAAGCCCTACACTTCACTGCAACCCAAAAGCAAAGTTAGAGGCATATGTGACTCTTTTTAAATCTAAGTTATTTCTACGTATGTTTCAGCAACCAAAGGGGAAAGGACAGGAAAGACAAAAGGTTACTCCACAAAAAGCAACCTGCAGAAACTATGTGTCACTCAACGATAACTACCCTCTTCAGCTACTCAAATGAAGGTGGGAATTATCTTAGAGCCCCTCAAGCACAATCCCCTAGAGACCTTAACAACAGACTAGGCTTGGACCTTCAACACTTTCAGATTGATCACAACTTAAATTCTGAGCAATATAATAAATGTCTGACCTCGATGTATTCCACACCAATTTTGCTAAGATTATCTGGAATGCTGTGTGATGAAAGCAAGCTAATAACACCACCAGAACCAACAGGTGATTGGAGTATTTCCCATGGAGATTTCATCAATATCTTATGCCTCTTCTGTTCTTCCAGTGAACTGCTAACAATTGGTAGCTTCTCTTCTTCCAGATACCAGACCTATGAGGAGGATAAAATATATGAGAGAAAAGTAAGCAGTACAAAGATAATGATGGAAACTGCTAATATCTGCCATGATTATAAGACTATTCAAATTTCCCATGTCAACACAAAAATGATACTTCTACAATTGAGTTCATTCCTAACCAGCACATCTCAAATTATAATGAAGAGGTATTCTTAATGTGATGGTGTAAATGCTGACCTTTTGGGGTTCAAAGCCAAAATAATCATTATCTGAGAACAGCCTTCTTAAAGATTCAATTCCACGGGCTGAGGAAATAAAAATCACAGGCATGGATGCACGTTCTTCTATCTGCAAAGGACACCGATCATCAGTGCCAGGAATCAGTTTTATTTGCAGATTAGCCCATTTAAAATAGCTTTTGCCACCCATCCCCCCCACCCAAAAAAAAAAAATTAACAGCCTTCCAATTATTTAATCGATATGGTGAAAATTGCACCTCTTATTCAGAAGCATAAGGTTAAAATTTTAAACTGCCGAACAAAAGCAAACCATCTACACATTGTAACACAAGTCCCCCATCACATGCAATAAAGAACAAAACAGATAGGACCTAAAGTGATCACAAATTGGTAGCAAACTCTATAATGAGAAGTATCACATGCAGGGACAAAGTCAAGGATTATAAGTTGGGAGGGGCCAAATACTTTTAGGTCTAGAATATATAGTTGAATTGAAAATTCGTAGGAACACATTTAACAAATTGATAAAAAAAAGAACAAGTAAAAAGTAAGAAAAAAAATAAATTTCAAATTTGCATTCATCCATGAATACCAGTAATTTAATATCTAAGCTTTTCATATCCTGCAACTAAGAGAAGATGTTGAATTATGGAAACGATCTATAGAGGAATTATAATTTTTTTTTGTATATATGTAAACCATAATCTAAGTTTTGTATTTTACTGAATAATTTATAGCAGTAACGTCATATATTTAATAGTTTTTAAGTAGCGCAATTGTATACTGTGTAGCCAGCTAGCTATCTAATGAATGTGGGGGTTTTTTGTTAAATATGTGTCACCGAGATAATTACAAGAGATAATTACAAACTTTAAAAGATAAATAATTTAATGTATATATTATATTCTAATTTAGTTTCTTGAAATAAAACAGGAAAACAAAATGTAGTTACCACAAAATTTTAAATGAGACCAAATTCTAATTTGATGATATATAAGAAAGATCTATTAAAAAATTATTGACAATTTGCAAGGCACTCCTTAAAACTGGCCATTTAAGAGCATTGGCCAGTGCCAATTATGAATTGTGGACAAGAACAAGCATAAAAGTATAAAAAACTAAGGGAGATATACAAATTAGACAAGATTATAATATACATATATGCATTTTTTATTAATTTTCTATTCATAAAAAAAATATATGTATTTNCCCCCCCACCCCCCCCCCCCCCCCCGAGGGTCCCTGATCACATCAATCATAGATGGTTCATTAAAGACCACATTAATTATAGATTATTCAATTTGCAAAATCTGACTAAGAATAACTCTAACAAGTGAAATCTCAAATGAGTATCACCTCTACAAATCTCTGGTCATCACAAAGAAATTTCTGGAGGAGGGAACATGGTGACGTCTCATTGCTTTGAGAGTCAACAAGATCATGGTCACTGCCACATGCTTGTTCCTCACTTTCATTCACAACTAAAACAATGGCCAATTTCCCTTTAGACATGAGATGGAGGCCCCTTTCTTGAAAAGCCCAATTCGCACCCAGCTTCTCTTTACTTGCAGAAGAAGTGAGGCACTCCTCTGATATTTTCAGAGTACTTGTTTTCTTGGTTTCTGAGGATCTGACCAACTCAGCTACACTCCATCTGGTTCAAAAAGTCAGGTAAAAGCAATAGGTTCAACACTACTGGCGAAGTCAGACAAAGGAGACACTCCTGGTCCCACAAATTGTAATGGACAAGCAGAAATATGTACAATTTTCAAATAAGAATACATAAACAACCAAATCAACCATGTGTTCAAAACAGAGGATGAATGTAACACCTCAAGGGAAGGCCCAAGCCACATCTAGGTCATACTCCAAAAAGACTATCAAAAAGAGAGCAGGAACTTCTCCCTCCCAATCAATGTGGGATCACCACCTACACTCATCGCTCAATATGGGGTACCTGAACTAGCAGAAATATGTACAATTTTCGAATAAGTATACATAAACGACAGAATCAACCATTACAAAAGAGAGGATGAATGTGGATACCCCAAGGGAAGGCCTAAGCTATATCTGAGCCGTACTCTAAAAGGACTAGTCAATGGTACAACTTGAGCCCCACTGGAATCATTATTATATTTTTTTGATAATCATGGGTGTCCGGGCCAGCTTGCACGTACCTCAACTAATCCCATATGGCCCTGAAGTTAACGACCAGGTAAACCTCCAGTGGTCCTAAGGGGACTCGAACTGGTGACCATTGGAGAGCAAACCCAAGGCCGAACCAGCTGAGCTACCCCTCAGGGTTAAACACTAGAATCATTATAAAGAGCAATAACTACTCCCTCCCAAATAAGGTTGGATCCTATACCCCACCTACACTCATCACTCAGTATGGGGTATCAAAATGAACTAGCATAAACATGTATTATTTTCAAATAAGAAAACATAAACAACAGAATCAACCATGTGTACAAAAGAGAGGATGAACTAGCAGAAATATGTATACTTCTCAAATAAGAAAGCAGAAACGACAGAATCAACCATGTATACAAAAGAGGGGATGAACTAGCAGAAATATGTGTTATTGTCAAATAAGATACAGAATCAACCATGTGTACAAGAGAGGATAACTGCCTCTATTCAATCAATAGCATCACATTGGTAACAGATTATCAGCTAGACCCATAAAAACATTGCCCAGTTTGAGAACAATTATCATGATTTCAGTGCCTCATACAACAACCTAATTCCTATAAATTCCCAAAATGTATCAAATTTGAAAGATAAAATTCTATATCCTTCAAAACTCCTAAACAAATCTAATCATCTAGTAACAAATTGTAGTTAGTTCCTATTACTTATAAAAACAAATTGTAGTTAGTTCCTATTAACTTCACCTCTTGGAGGGTATCTCAATATTTTGCAATGCATGTTGAAGCAACTTGGAATTCACACCAACAATTTGATCGGCAAGCAACCTCCCTTGGGCTTTCTCCCCAGATCTAAAGCCATGAAATACATGTTGTTGCTCCATTTCACATAGTTTCTTTTTTGCTGCTATGAGGCGCTTTTGGAACTTTTTCCTCTCCTTCCATTCCTGAATTGCATCAGAACATGAGTATACTTAACTCTAAAAAAACAATATGTGCAAATATGAGAAAAAAAAATATATATATATATAATAGTCTAAATTGAATAGCACTATAGTGACCTCCATTGTAAAAATTCTAGAAGGCATATATATAGTTCCCTTTTTTTTATAAGAGATTTTTATTAGTGAGTATCAACTAACTAATTTAATTAACAAGTAGTATAGTACAAATGAGTAGGCCTCACAAGCTGCCGCCTTTCTTTCTTCGACCTCTCATCAAAGCGCAAATTTAACTCAAGGAGTCCCTTTGGAGGTGTAATCTGGATTTCTCTTCTATTCATATCAACATGTGGAACAATTGCTTCAACAAATGGTACCCACACAAGGTGATCAGACACCACCGTTTCTGTTGGCCTTGGCTTTCCGGTTTTATCCAGTATATTTAATGATGAATCAAGCTTGACATGTAAAAGATCACCTGCCCCATTGTTGTAAACATTAGCAACAGTTCCCACAAATTCACCAGTTTCCTGAAAGGACAAGTACAATTGACGCTAAGTACAATTGATGCTTGAAAAAACTCATAGCTTCCCAAAAGATGACCAAAAAAAGGCAAGACTCACCAACAAACAAGAGAAAAAAAAGGGAGCTGAAGCATAGAAGAGTAAACAATATGGCAAAAAATAGAACCACCGGACTACAAACAAAATTTTTGACCCATAGGAATCTATCATTATGTCATCATAATAATCTCAAACCTTAAGGATAACTCTGACGCCAACAAGATCACGAGTATAATATTCGCCTTCGTCCAACTCCGGCCTATCATCTTCCCTCACCAGTAAAGTTGATCCAACAAGCTGCTTAGCCTGAACACATTCCAATTTTTTTTTTTTCAAAAAAGAAAAGAACAATAGGTGTGCTTTTTATATGATAAAACATGTGATTAATACAGAACAAACATTCTAATTTTCCGTCGGAAAGGGAAGACTTACGGTTATCATGGTTCACCTTTCTGATGGTATGGCTACGTAGCTTAAGGCATGCTTTTGTTTTTACTGTTTAGAACTCTGTATATGGCTTTGCCTATTCTTTGATCAATAAAATTTGTTTACTTATCAAAAAAAAAAAAATCATGGTTCACCTTTCTGATGGTATGGCTCAACTAAAGAACAATACAAAAGTTAATGATTGAAAAGGATTCAGTAATTCTGAGAATACACTAATAATTGAAGTAGCCTTTTCTTTTTCCTTTTTCTCTTTCCACAATTACCATCATAGATTTATCATTCCTGAAAGCAAACAAGTTGGTTGATGAAGAAATGCATAAAGGGAAGACTACAACGAAAACTCAACCATCTAGCATGTTCTGAGAAGAACACTCAAGCTTGTATTCCTTCTCCTTCCCAAACAGATGACAAAATTTCATCAAGAGACATCCATGAAAAAGACACAAGCAACATTTAAAAAGGTCGTCCAGATACTTTTTATACATACTCAATAAAAAAAGAAGCAGATGCACTGAGAGAGTAATCTGAAGGATAAATTAAGACACAAGAAACATTTAAAAAAAGATACTATGGTAAAGCTCACTTGATCAACTGTGTCAATCCCACTGAATCTAAGTATCCAACTCTTCTGACCAGGGTGTCCTCTTCCCTCTACCAGTTCCACTTCTTGAACTGTTTCTCGACCCAAAACTTGTTGCTTCAACCATCTTCTACCAGGCTAAGATTAAAACAATAATTAGTCCCTACGTAGTAAAGAGTCCTCAACGAATGGTTTTAACATCGTAAGTTTCTGAAGCAATTTAAAAAGTATTGTTTGTATACCTCAGAAAATCGNTTTTTTTTTTTTTTTTTTGGATAAGTAATCGATAATATTATTAATAGAGATAGGCAAAGCCCAAGTACACAAGCTTTTTTTTTTATCTGATAGGTAATCAATAAGTCTTCTTCATAAGAAGAGAAGGCATAGCCCAAGTACAGCATTTCAAGCCTAATTGCACATAACAACATGATCGCGCTAAAATTACATTCGGAAAAAAATGGCTCAATGATATTTTCAAAAAGGTTACATATGCAAGATGACCACATTATACATAAAATTTACTCATTTGAACAATCCCTTGAGAGTCGAGATGCGAAATACACCGAATTCACAAAATCAACACATGCAAAATTGGCGCAGTCATAGAACTATTCTTCTCTGCCGTCTACACAATCATGCAATTAGAAAAAATCCTAAAAAAATTTAAATTTAATAATTCTAGAAATACATGCCATGGATAGCAGTACATAAAACATATTTTTTGAATTTGATAGAATCGTGACCAATCCGGGCACAAACTACTTGTTCGATTAAACTCAAGCCAGGAACAATTCACAAAAAATTATGCGTGCCATCATATACAAAACTATTTAGTCCAAACAAATACAGTAAAAAAAAAAAACAGTACGGAATTAGTATAAAACTCGACAATTTGTGGGGTTATTTTTGTGAACTCTCTTTGTAAGCAGCACTTCTCTTCTAATTAAGCTCACAATTCACTAATCTCCCGAGTTTCCAGGCAACACAAAAGAAAAATAGACATAAACCCACCGCACAAAAGACAACAACAAAACAAAAAGAAAAGAGAAATTGTTCAAAAGAATTTGAATTTACCGGTGCTATGCAGAGTAGGGAGAGCAAGTCTGAAATTTTGCAGACGGTTCAAGGGAAATCGAAACGAGTAGGAAGCTATGGACGTTGTGGTGGTTCGGTTACGAATTGGGGCTCCGATTAGATGACGGCTCGGAAGAGTGGTGGGAAACGAAGGAAGTGAGTTTGAAGCATAGAGAGGTGAAGCTCTCTGCATCATTTTGCTTGGCTCACTGGTATTCAGTGGTCATCACCAGGGAAGAGTAGAGGCTATATTTGAATCTAATTTCTAAAGAAAAAAAAAAGTACCAGTACTGCATAGAAGAGTTATCCCGTGATTTTTTTTCTATTTTTCAGGTTGATATCCGGTGATTTTTGAAAAAAATAATATTTTAAGATTGCCAGAAAAAACATTTATATGTATATATACTAGTTAAGGTGTTACGTGCAAGGCACATATATATATATATATATAGCACTGATTAGAAGAAAAAAAGATAGGCATATGTGAAATGAGTTTTGGTATGGAATGGTATTAATATTTCAAGTATAAAATGTGAACTGTCATAAATGATTTTTAATTTTTAGTGAAGGAATCCCAAAACCTGAGCTTTTGTAAAGGTCCTACTCTCTTATTTACCTCTTATTTTCTAGAAGGGTAAAAATTCTAAATATGCGAAAAGAAAGAGGCACAAAAATTGGAAGGAAAAATGGTTAAGAAATTGCTGTTCATGCATTTGAAAAAAAAAAAAAAAAAAAAGTGAATGAAGTGCATTCTAATGACTCTGTAATTAAAAAAATGTTTAAGAAATTTAAAAACATGTTTGAAAAAAATGCCAAAAAATAAAAATACTTATATACAGTTGGCAGAAGTGTTGATGGATTTCTAGCATGGCCAAAAGCCGAAAATTTGTTTCATTGGAAGACATGTTTGCAGTCTACCAATTTTTTTTTTTTAAAAAAAGAAAATGATACTTTGCATTTTCACATATAATATTTTTAGTGTATGTGAGAATAATAGGTACCATTTAAATTAGAGAAAATATGTGAAAGGATTCTGTTTAAAAAAAAAAAAAACCTAGGCTTAACCCTTATGGAAGCCCAATTCAAAGAAACAAAGCCCAGTCCGGTTTTATTTTTTATATTTTTTCAAAAACGCAAGGAGCCAGAGGCTATAAACTAAATCCCAATGACCCAAACTTAACAATAAGCACTAGGGGTGATCTCAGTCGGGTCCGATCGATCTCCAAGGAGTTTTGTGAACCGAACTAGACCTATTTGGTCCAGGATTTTTCCATCCTAGACCAGACCGAGTACTATATAGGACCAGACCAAACCAAAATCCAAAAAAATTAAAATAACACAAAAGTTGTTACAAATTATAAATTGCAATCCAAAACACATTCTCTAAGATACTACTATGTCCACATGTAGACATTAATATTAAATAAGATGAGTTAACAACTTAACATAACTAACAATTAAGTAGAATACAATTATAGGATGACCCAATCATCCAAGCAAACTCAAAATGCCAAAAGCCAAGTCCCTTGGCAACCTATCTACAAAATGCCAAAAACCAAGCAAAGTAAGATTTAGTGAGTAAAAGCAAAATAAATCTATAAGCTGTATAAATAATGATGATTCAATACATATGATTAAAGTTTTAAAACCGGGAATAAAGGTAATCATAATGGATTAAAAAATCAACAATATCAGAAATTATAACCAACAATCTTCTCACCTCTTTAGTCTTTAATCAGCATTGGGTGTAGGGCCGGTAGGCATTGAATATGACGCTTCCACAGAATTAGCAAAGTCCCCATCAAGTTCTATCCATAAAAATTTAAAACAAAACAAGTTAAATAAAGTTACATAACATAGAAGATAAAACAAAATAAAATACACAAGATATCAAAAGTAAATTTATTACATACATATGTCCAGCTGCTTCTCAAATTCCTCAACTTCATCTATTAAAGTCCTAAGACTTATTAGAGTGGAAGAATAATGAAGTCAATTTTGTGCACATATGAGACCCTCAACCGTCATCATATTTAAACTACTTCAAAAATGGTGAAGTACACGACCCACAGTACTAAATGTAGATTCAGAGGCCACAGTAGATACTGATATTACAAATACATCACGTGCAACCTTTGAAAGTACACGATATCTAACTGAATTCACCTTCTACCAATTTAGAAGGTCAAAACTATTATCTTCATCCTTACATCTTTCAACTAGATATTTATCAACCTCTGACTTACTTTTCAAATTGTCTTCTAACTGTAATTGTTGCTTAAATTGGGCCATCAACTGTGCCTTTTTACATGCAATCTTACCAGCTGAAGGACTTACATCTTCACGTGGGGAACTTGCGCACTGAGGAGAACTTCATTCTTCATTTTCCATGTATGCCTCATACATGCAGATAAATTCATTTTTCATCTTCCAACTCAAATCAATGGTTTTTGTATGATCATATGCATACATTTGTCTCAATCCAAAGTCAAGATATCGCATCTTGTAGTGATAATAAAAAAGAATCTCAATATACATCAACATATTCTGATTATCCAAGTTCTCCCAATACTTTTCAAACTTTATCTTCTTATTTGTGGCTGTTAATCCCACCACGGGGCTTCCTTCTTCACACTCCATGTTAATGACATCTTTAATAGTAACCAACTACGAAAAAGAAAACATTACAAGCTACATATTCACCCCCTGAAAAGCGTAAAGTTGTATCATAAAATAATTAAAGAAACCTCACAAACAACTTTACCTTCTCCCAATCAGATGCATTTGAAGGCCATAACTTTTTTGACTTTTTCCTATTCACCATATCTTCATCATTGTCATCATCTTCATCTCTAATACTATCAAGGAAGCCGGGATCTTCTTTCTCCAACCGATCAAAAGCATTTCTAAATTTTGAAGCTCTCTCCAACATAAGATAGGTGGAGTTCCACCTAGTAGGTACATCTAGGCAAATATGGCTTTTGGATTGAATCTCTTCCAACCTCATACATTTCTTCAATGTATTCTATCTTTGAGATGAGGATTTAACATACTTCACAACACCCTTCACCTTCGCAATAGACTCATCATATTTTTTCAACCGCTCACGGATGATTAAGTTTAAAATGTAAGCACAACATCGAACATGCAAGAATTCATGTTCCAAGACCATGTCCCTCCTATACTTGTTTTTTTTTTTTTTTCAAATGAGAAACGACCTCATTATTAGAACTTACATTATCAAGAGTGATGCAAGTATTTTCGGTCACCTCCAATCGTGCAAACACATCTCTATGCCCTTATCAAGTGTATCACCCTTGTGATTTTTAACCAAAAAAAAAAGAAATAATCCTCTTATGTAGCTTACAAGCATCATCAATAAAGTGTGCTATGAGACACATATAGTTGAAGTTTTGCACGGATGTCCATGTATCCGTTGTGAGGAAAATTCGTTGCCTTCAAAGAGCATTTCTTAAGTTATTTTTTCCTTCATAAACAGACTAAAGCAGTCATTGGCAAACGTCATTCGAGATGGAATCCCTACCCACTTAGAGCAAAAATCACAAGTATAAACTTCTTGAAACCCTCCACTTCAACAAACCTAAAGGGCAACTCATCAAGAATAATGATCTCTGCTAAGGCTTGTCGGCAAGCCTCAACACAAAATGCAATGGGCACAAGTCCCCCACTACCATTTCCTCACTCCACCTTCCAACCTAGAGTCATTTATGACTTATCCGTCTTCTTAAACGGACATTTCTTACATTGCTTCTCAATGTGATACTTCATGGACTTCATATCGTTGGTCTTCGTATCACATGCATAGGAAGCACCACAATAATTACATGCAGCCCTAGATTTAATGGGATCACATTTTGGTATTATTGTAAAGTGATCCCAAACCATTGATCTAACTCTACCACTTTGTGACCCACCAACCGGCGATTTATTACTTACATTGGATGGGGGTGGGGGTGGAGGCATATGTTGACTTTGTGTTGACTCTTGCACATCATTTGTAGAAGACTCCATCTAGAAAAATAAACAACCAAGCATTTACTAAGAGGGGATGAGGGTGGAGGCAAGCGATTTATTACCCACTGTCCAGCGTTACAACAAGTCTCACATACTAAAGCAACACTTTAAGTTTAACAGAAAACCATAAATAAACTTTAAATTGCACTTTAAGCAACACTTTAACCCCTTATCATATACAAAATCAGCTCTTGAGAAGTACATATTTCATAAGCAAAATGATTAATTGAAGGCATATAAAATTCGACCATATTTCATAAGCAATATGTTTGGTAAATCCATATACAATCATATGATGTTCCACAACCCCATAGTTGAGATTTCAAAAAGATCAAAGTTACGAGAACAAAGTGGTCACGTATCATCGAAATCACTAAAAAAAAAAAAAAAGAGTGCATCATGGAAGTAGCAAAAAGATCTAAGTCAGTTGAGTACTTGAGTTTCTACAAAGTCTAGAAACTATTGCTTGCTATCTACAAAGTCTCATTAGGCACAAATACACCCAACTATTGAGCACACAATAATTGAAACACAAAAACATGTTCAAATCCAACAATAGATTACACTCTACTATTGAGAGCACAATAATTGCAACCAACCAAGACAGACATGAAACAAAATTATAAATGCCAACAAAACCAAGACATAATTGCAACAGAACAAGTTCGGCATTGACACCAATAAACACATTTTGAAAGGCACAAACTCATAGAAGCTAAATGATAAATGCCAACAAAATCAAGACATGAATCGCATTATGAAAATGTATCTCTTGAGAAATACACTTTAAAATCAAGAAAAAAGCAAGAGAGAGAGAGAGAGAGAGAGAGTACCGCGCGACGATGCTACGACAGAGGTGTTGGAGAGGACAACCTGGGGGCGCTGCGATAGAGGGGCTGGAAAAAGGAGATGTGCGGCACTAGGATTTTCTTATAGGAGGGGGGAATTGGGAAATGATTTTGGAGATTAGGGGGGACGAAATCTGGGAGGTAAAGCGAAACGACGCCGTTTGGATTGAAATTGGACCCAAACGATGCCATTTCAAGGACGTTAATTTTTTTTAAAAAAATAACTGGGTTGCATGAAACGACGTTGTTTCACGCAACCCAATTTCAGAATTCATCCAACAGGGATTTAAACGGCACCGTTTAGGTCCAATCTGGTACTAAACGGCGTCGTTTCCTGTTTGACAAATTATATGAGTTTTTCACTTGTGATTCATTATCTTTTTGGCACATAAATTAATTAAAAAATTTAAACTATTTGATGTGGATTATTTAATTAACTTATTAAAAAATAATTAATGATAATTATATTTATGATGTTAAATGTTAATTGCTAATCTGTTACTAACTTAGAGTATGTCAATGTATTATGATTCTATGAATCTATAATAATTGTCAATATATTAAACTTTTAAGTTTTTACATTTTGTATATGATTAATAAATCATTGTATTAGGTATATATAGTTATAGTGATATTAATACTATACTATTATACATATATTATGCTATAAGCCTATAACTCTTATAATATATTAATATATACTAATACTATATATTATACTATTATAGTGTTACTACTACATATAGTATATATATGTGTGTGTATTATAATGATATAGTGGATATAGTGATAGTAATATTATACATTATATAATAATACATTGATACTAAATTATTACTAATACTATATATTATACTTATAGTGATATTAATATTATATAATAATATATGGTCATAGACTCATAGTGATATGATCATTACTCATTAGTCATAGATTCATAGTGATATTAATACCATATATAGACAGTAGACTTATAGTTGTAGACTTATATTGATTTAGTTATAATTATAGTTTTAGTGATTTAGTTTAGTTATAATTATATTGACGATATTAATTATTACTTTGTTACTAACTTAGAGTATATCAATGTATTATGATAGATTTAAGTTAATGCATAATGAGCCATATACAACTTTTTACATTTTGTATATGAAGCAATAAACATAAATAATTTAATTATCCATACATATTATATCCATAATTGAGAAAGATACAGACTTAACATACTATTATAAATAAACATAAATTATTTAATTATTCATACTATTATAAATTTATACATATATTATAATTTATACTATAACTCTTAATATCTTATAATATGTTAATATATTAATATATACTAGTACTATATATTATAGTTATACATTAAAGAATATAATAATGCATTGATACTAAATAATAGTATTAGTATAACTAGTTATTATAATTAGTATAACTATATAATAGTATTAGTATTAGACTATTAGTATAGCTATATATTAGTAATATTAGTTATAGTGATTTAGTATAACTATAGTCTATATTAGACTATTAGTATTTTTTTTATACCATATTTGACTATTAGTATTTTTTTTTCTCTTTTTTAACTTCATATTTGACCCATTTTTAAAAAATAAAATAAAATTGTGTGGCCTTTCAAATTTCAAAATTTTCAGAAATTACAATCTAAACTAAATAATTCACTTTTGATTATAACAAAAAATACAACTAAATGAAAACAAGTAACATACTAACATGCATTCAAAAATTAAAAATAAAAAATAAAAAGAAAGTCCTATTACAATGTTCCCAACAACAACATTTAAAAATAAATGTTCCTAACAACAACATTTAATTACGAACTTTCAAATACACCAAAATAAAATAAATTCCAAACTTCCAAATTACAATCTTCTAAATGCCCAACAAATGAACCAAAATATATTAAATTTTACAAACTTCCAAATGTTTCAACTTTCAAGTTGTACCGAAAAATAGAAGAAGAAAAGATTAGTAAGGAAAACAACCCAATTTTAATTACATCTGAAAAATAAATTTAAACAAACATAAAAAGCATGTAACTCAAACCTCAAAGGCTCAATTTGTCAAATTGTCAATCATCTTCACGAAGTAAGTTGGCTATACCAGTGATTAATTCTACATTAAGATGTTAAAGTATATGAGGTTAGTATCACAAAATATCAAAATCAACATATATAACAACTTAAAAAAAAATCTCTAAATACATTACCTGAGTCTAACTTATAGCTCTCTGCATCATCAATGCTTCTGTTTTATTTTGACTCAAGCATGTAGGAGTGAACTTCAACCAGTTTTGCATGCACACAAGAGCTTATATAGTTCTAGGAGCCAAAGAACTCCTAAATGGATCCAGGATACGGCCTGTTGTGCTAAATGTTGACTTAGATATAATGGTGGTGATCAGAATGGCCAAGATATCTCTTGCCATCAGAGCAAGAACCGGATATTTGCTCGAGTTGACTTTCCACCATACCAAAATTTTAAAATTTCCCGTAAGAACCTCAACATCCTCCAACAAATACTGCTCTAGTTCAAACTTACAATCCATCAAGGATGCTAATTCTTGGTCTTTAGGGGTGTAAGAAAAAATCGATAAACCGTTAAACTGGACCGAACCGATGGGTTGGATATGGTACCAAGTTTGGTTCGATCCGGAATCGGTTTTATTTTTCTTAAAATCGGTCAAAATCGGTCCGGCTCCAGTTTTTCTTTTTCTAAAACTGGACTGGACCGGACCGAACTGGACCGGTTCATACATATATTATAATTTTCTATATTGTATATAATTTTTATATATAATAGATAATTATATATAAAATAATTTTATATTATATGATAAATTACTAATTAATATAATATTAAATTTTAAAATATTATATCACTATAGTCTATAATACAATTATAATATATATTATAATATACTGCAATATATTATCACTATAGTATTATATACTATAATATACTATTATATATTATATAATATGTAATATAATATATTAAAACGGAAAAACCGGACCGGAACAAGTAAAATCGGAAGTACCGGTTTAAGGGGGTAACCGGTGCGGAATTGGTTCTTGAAAATGCAAAACCGGTTCGGTCCTAAATTTTGTCCTAAACCGGACTAAACCTGACCGGTTACACCCATATTGGTCTTTCTGGAATCCAAACAAAAATTTCAAGGGATCATCATTTGTACAGGAACTACTACTACTCCCCAGTGTTCCTATTGATGCACTACATTCACCACTCCGAGTTGAATTAGACCTAGTTACGTGGCCATCACAAAACCTTACATATTGTTCATACAAATATTCCATATTCCTTTTGAGAAGTACAACAAATTCCTTACCCCTCTCATCGCCCAATGTTTTGTTGAACCAATATGCTTGAGCAACCAATTTGTACCGTGGATCAAGAATGACAGCAATAAACAACAATCGATTTATTTTTTTAAGATCACCCCAATATATATTATACTTTGTCTTCATTCTCAAAGCCATTGAACTCAAGCGTCGATTATTATTGTCACAAAAAACATTCGAGTTTTTATAAATATTAATAAGCTATTGGACATACAAATTTGATGTGACATATAGTGTACCAGAAATACGCAGGGTGACATTATAAAATACATGAAGAAACTTCGAAAAATTTCTTATGGTCTCCCAATTATCAACCCCAGGAGCTCTTAGATCCTTTTTCCCATGCCCATCCTCAGACAAATAAACTCGTGAATAGAAATCCTCATCAAGTAAAAGTTGGAAGACTTTTTTATACTTCTCAGTCACGTCCAACATAAGAAAAGTCGAGTTTCATCTAGTAGGCATGTCAAGACACAAAAAACTAGAACATAACTTTTTTGACCTATCAACACAAGACTTGAAAGTGACAAGTTTTCGAGGAGAAGACTTCATATACTTTATCAACTTTAAGACTCTTATGTCGAGTCATCAACATCTTTCAAACCTTCACTCACAACAAGATTTAAGATGTGTGCCATACACCTCATGTGAATAAACTCGTGAGCTGCAACACAATCCTCACTTCCTATTTCCCTTGTTCTCAACCAATCAATAGCGGAGTCGTTAAATGTAGCATTGTCTACAGTAATTGTGAGGATTTTGTCAATGCCCCAATCAAGCATACACTCCTCCAACTCCCTCCCAATCGTTGCCCCCTTATGGTCGCTAATCTGAACAAATGAAATGATTCACTTATGCAACTTCCAATTACTATCAATAAAGTGAGCGGTCACACACATGTAATTAATATTTTGCATAGAAGTCTAAGTGTCGGTGGCCAGGCACACTCTTTGTTTGGTGGTCAAAAATATTTTCTTCAAGCTATCTTTCTCTTTCAAGAATAGTCTCATACAGTCACACCTTACAGTAAATCGAGAAGGAATTGGATACCTAAGATCAAGAGATTTAGTGTATTCCCAAAACCCTTGGCCCTCAACGAAATGAGATTACCGATTATAGGGGGAACTCAGGAACCCTAAGGGGCCAAGGGCCTAATAAGTAATTCCTACACAATTAAGTTATTAACAAATAGATATGATATATATATACTACCAAGTAAAGTGACAGTACATGATATATATGATATATATATACATCTACAATGCAAATACTTTCACTTTATATATACATGATATATATGATATATATATACTAATAGTTGTATTAGTTGTGATATTAGCATTAGTTATTACTAATACTATATACTATACTAATAGTTATCAACTTATATTATTATTAGTTATTACTAATACTATATACTTGGAAGCTACAACTACCAAGTAAAGTGAAAGTATTTGCATTGAGAGCTTGCAAAAATGGATTGCCAACCCCGCATAACTTAAAAACTAGAAATATTCTTATGGAGAAATGTTGTAAATTTTGTAGGGAATTTAATAAGGCTCAAGGAAAACCAAAGAAGCTAAATCAAATGCAGTGCCGTTGGAATCCTCATTCTCTAGGAGTAATGAAACTGAATGTAGATGTGACAATTTTTCATGATCAACACAAAACAAGTGTGGGTATTATTCTTCGAGATGCTAAAGGTAATGTCATCATATCTGCTAATAAAAAGGAAAATGAAGTCAATGGCTCTATAGAGATTGAACTTTTAGCAATTTTTAGAGGGTTGCAACTGTGTAGTCATTTGGGCCTACATGAACTTCTAATAGAAAGAGACTCTTTGCTAATGGCGAAGGAGTTACAAGCTGAAGGGAAAATTTTGTCTTTATTGGGCAACCTCATACAATAAATTAAAGGGTTGATGAAGAAAATCCAGATCTGCACAGTGCAACATACATGGAGACTGAAGAATGAAGCAGCACATCGACTGGCAAAACATGCTTGAAATATTGATGAAATTACAGTATGGTAGAATTAATTTTCAGATAGTATTTCACAAGTAATTTGGGCTGATAACCACTTCTAATGTTTCTTTGTTTTGAATGACATGACTTTGCTATATTAAAAAAAAATCACTTTTGGACAACTCCCCAAATTAATGATATTTTAAAAAAGAATACATTTTTAGAAGAAAATGATGTAAATAGATTTGTAAAACCTCAAACTCCTTTCTCCCTCCAAGCTAGAAAACCACATCAGGGCACACCATTTGGATGTGAGATGGTCTTATATAATCTTATCTCAACATCTATGCCACTCAAATATAAATATTTTTTAATTTTAAATATTCAAAATTTTCATCTAAACATTATCTAATTGTTACAATTTTTTCAAACTTTCAAATAAAACATAAAAAATAATTCAACTTTTTCAAATCTCAAAACAAAAATTATATTTAAAAATTAGACAATGCTAGGGACCGCCGAGCATGTACAATTGGGAGTACTCCTAGTGCATTTGATTTTTTTTTTTCTTTTCAAGTATTTTTTTAACTATTGAGAAAAAAAATACATAATTTTACTAATAGTCAATTTTTTAACCATTAAGAAAAAAATAAAAATACTAGAGCGATAATTTTGAGGGTTCAAGTATTATTTTTAAAAAAAATTATATTTTAATAATATTTTAACTGTATAAAATTTTTATTTAATTTTTTTCTCTTATTTTTTAAAATCTCATAAAATATCTTAACTTAAAATATTTCATTACTATTTCTAAATGATTTCATTACTATTGAAGTATTTCTCATCTGCGACAAACTAAAACCAGAAAAGTTTTCTAACTACAAAAGGATGGCAGCATTTACTGACATCTTTATGTTCAAAAAAGGTTGATCCAACTTTTTTGTAGTTTCGTAAGATTGGGTTATTAAATATGATCGACTGGGGCACAAAAGGGAATCGAGTCCTCAATCATTGTGCAGGTAAAGCTTTAAAAAAAAAAATAAAGAACAGAATAAATATGAAAAAATAAAAGGGATTGATTAAGTCAAATGATTTCGGGACCCGCTGGTTATGAAAAAAGGTTGGCACCTACGTTTATAATATGGTTTGAGTATTTGCTTGGGCTATCCCGATCATAATTCAGACAGGTATCCAATCACATTCCGATTATCTGATTTGTAACTTAATTCATTTTTTAAACAAAATTTATCAAAACGACGAATATTATTCCGGTAGCTTACAACCCGCATCATAGCAGGGGCAAGTATGAAATTCGAATACGGGTCAAGATTAAGAGAGTATGGGGATCAGTTCGGTCCGGTTTTAGATAAATTTTGCAACCAAACTAGTATATACCGATTTTATATTTTCAATAATTAATACCGCACTGGTTATTCTTTAAACCGATACTTCTAATTTTATAAATTTTAGTCCGGTTCAGTCTGATTTTTTTTATTTTAGTATTAATATTACTAATATATTTATCAAAAGAAATATGTTGAGAATTTATAAGGTCATAAAATATAATTGATTTATATACTTTATATTTAAAACATATGATCAAACAAATGTCCATGTTTAAAGTTTAAATTTTATATTATAAATTATAATATAACATTATTTCATATATAATTATATATATTATATATAATATTAAAAATTATATATATATATATATACACGAGATGGTCCAGTACCAGAAAACTTAAAATCGGAACCGAATCAATTTTGATCGGTTTTTAAATTGGAAGAACCGGTTTGGACCAGTTCTCTTATTTATTTTTATGGCCCTAATCAAGATGAACCCGAGTTTCCAAATAAATGTGCACATCCTTAACATTGATGACTCTGATAAATTGCTTTGAGTCATGCACTGCGGTTAGGAAGAAACAAGGACAGTTTGCGCTGAATTTCTGTTTGAAAATGAATTAATATTTATTGCTATAACCTTTGATATATTTTTAAACTTGAAATTATTTAATTAATCC
The DNA here is from genome assembly GCA_003123785.1 of Pterocarya stenoptera. Classification (NCBI taxonomy): domain Eukaryota; kingdom Viridiplantae; phylum Streptophyta; class Magnoliopsida; order Fagales; family Juglandaceae; genus Pterocarya; species Pterocarya stenoptera. Next base: position 183,666 of record QEOT01003525.1, on the reverse strand, counting down.
ATGATCATAAGACTGACTCCTGATAAAAGAAGCAAAACTCTTGCCTTGAAAAGTATATACTTTATAGATTGTTATACATACTGTAGTATATAATAATGTAATATTTACTCTACAAAAGTGAAAATACTTCAAAAAATGGTAAGAAAATCTGTTCCTTTCTTCAGTAACTCATTTTGATTGAATTCCAAAGTCTGATATTGCCCTAGTGTTGGCTAATTAGGAAACCATGAAAGCAAGCTCACAAAAAAAATGAGTGCTCTGAACACACTTCTCTGAATTGATTGCCTGTTCTGATCTTAGATACCACGTGAGTTGTTGTGTTTGGATATTTCATCATTTTTCTACAGTTAGCTTGATTTTACCAGGAGGAGGCAGTAACCATTTCTCCAAAACAAGCTCCTTCAATTCAAGTGGAATAGCCAGAATGCAAAGAATCTCTAGAGGAGAAATGAGCAGATTTTCACTTGGCTTTTACAAGAAAATTGGGCTGTTTTCTTAATCATTTGGAAATCTTAAAATGATAGACTCAGATGTCATATTCAAATGATTAAAATGGCTGTGTTTTCTAGCAATCAAAAGCTTCCATGGAAAAAGAAATGGAATCTGTTTAGCCAAAGACAAGAGCTGATGTAAGGAGGCATAAAAAAGGAATGACCAAAAAGTCAAAAAAATGGGGAAAAATGATCTCAAACTGCATTAGCCACTTTACCCTGGCAAAATAAGTGATTTCCAGATCCACCATGTTTTCCAATAGAGAAGATTGAAACCTTAGGTGGAGATTTCTTATTCCAAAAGAAAGAATTCAAAGGGAATTGGAGCAACAAGCTTTCTGAAAAAATGCTCAGCAGAATTAGTGGAAAGATTTCCAGATAATGAGTGCTTTCGGATTCGAATATCTTCACCTTCCTTCAAAATCACAGAAAATGGTAGTTGAAATTTGCCTTTTGTTGTTACAATTGAAAGCTATGGTGATATGGGATGCCTTCAGATTGAGGCTGAGATATGAAAGAACCTTGACTTTTAGAAACTTAGAAAGCTCACACTTGACCAATCTTTGAACCAAACACTCACTTTACCAACTCTAATTTTCCAGGAAAACTCAGAAACTATAACAGGGAGCAAGTGTACGATGATTGAAATTTGAATAGATAAAAGTCACCATGCTAAATTTAGAGGTAAAACTTTGAGAACATATATTTATATTTGAAATAAATGGATGTATCATCATGCCAAAATGTCAAATGATATCAGGGAATAGATTTTATTTAATATATGTTATATATATTATATATATACACGTGTACATGAGTTCTCTTATTTACATATTGGCGTGTAAATATACTACTTATTATGTGACCCATTACAAAAAAATAGGTTTATTACACACAAGCCGATGTGTTAACACACCACTTCTTGTTATATCCACTTATCCATTACATTTATTAAAAAAAAGAAGTCAAAATACGAGTCTTTTTTTTAACCTAGCTGATATGGAAAGATTCCACGTCAACAATGTGTTGAAAAAATGAAGTTTGTAATTTTTATAGGATTTTTGGTGGGTCATCAAACAAGTTTGTAAATAAATATGGATATCAAAGGAATTGAATTTTACCAGGCATCCTAAAACTAACAACTTAGCTCTGTTAAGAATTTGGATTGAATTGAGATCAACTCAATTCAGTTTAATTTTAAACTGAATCTAATATTGAAATATCTAACTCTTAAATTATTAAACTTATCTCAACTCAAAATCTCTTTACATGTGGGACCCACAACTTTTTTCAACTCAATACCTCTTTACACGCAGGACCTACAACATTTTTCAACTTCCCATAAATACATATACACTCATCTTAACATCCAAACATATCAAAATTTATTTTAAGTGGATCTCACAAAACTCACTTCATCATTTCAATTCACTATTATTCATAAAGAATTTAACTTAACATCCAAACAAGGCTTTAGTAGTAAAAGTTAATAATTTTAGCAATTTGAATTTTCTAATAAATTCAGAATTCCTTGCATACTTAAGATTTAATTTGGATATTGAGCTATTCACTATTATTTTATTATTATTATTTATTTATTATTATTATTATTTACTAAATACTTAAAAATACCTTACTACTTAAATATAACGAGGAGATCATGAGAGGGATATTCCTTTAATGAACGGAATATTCCTAACATAGACAAAATGCTTCCACTTCTTCTTTGAATGATTATTATTAACATTATTATTCTAAGCATCTTTGAAAATTAATTGAACCCCAAAATACCCTTTCCCCTTAAAACAATAATAATAATAAAAAAAATAAAACCGCCTATTACATCGTACCATCTTTGCCGTATATATAGGGAACAACAACATCATCGGACGTCATCCATGACATCAGTTTTTCCAACTTACCAAGTGTTAAGAAGCAACTAGGAAGGTATTTCACTTATCCCTATAATTGTGCTTTTGACTTTAATGGTTGTTATCGTTGGTTTTTCAATCTTATTTATTTCAGGTCGTGTTTATTTTTAAGATTAAAATTTTAAAAATTTTTTATATTATTATTATAATTTTTTTAAATTTTTATATAAAATAAAATAAACAATTCAATTTTTTCAAATCTTAAAATAAATATCATATTAAAAAATATATTTTAATAATATTTTATTCAATTTTTTAACTTTAATTTCATCTCATATTTAAAAATAAACGAGACTTTAATCTCTCGCATATATATTGATATAATAAATTTTAAATAAATTTTATTTAAGTAATTGATAGAATGAATCTATCATGAGTGAAGACCATAAAATTCCAAATAAAGAGTAATATTTTTCCTTATATATCATATATAATTAATCAAAACTTATAAATTTAAGTGACTTTATATAATATGTTAGATTATAAAATTAATTTTAATATAAAATAGATCTAACGTATTATATGTAATTATTTTAATATGTAGTTTACTTTTGTGAGATTTTTTGTAACTGTAGCATTTTTTTTAATTTTTTAATTAAAATTAGATAATTTAATTCAAGAGTGACAAATATAACATATATTTTTAAAATTAAATTATATCACATGAATGCTATGTGGTGTAAAAATATTTAAATAAAATTATTCTATTTGATAATGTTATGCTGTTTTTTTTTTGGATTTAAATTGGAGGTAGGATTTAAAAACACGGCAAAAATCCTGTTTTATTTTGTTAAGCTACGAAACCACGTTCCTGTTGCGTAGAGAGGGAGGATGTGTCGTGTGAGTGTTCTAAAAACAAACCCCTTGTTTTAACTGACGTGGCTAATCATTATCGCTTTTTTTAGCTGATTCCATAACTAAATTCCCATCGAAATTCTTTCGTTTAGGATGAAATTACCAGATAAATATAGGAAAAACGTGGTTGTTTCTATCAAAATCAGGGACATAATTGAGGTTTTTGTTTATCCAAAATAGGAACAAAAACAATATTGGTAAGTTTCCAAGAATATATATATAAATATATATATTTATAATATATATATTTATATATGAGAAAATAGAATTTTAATTTATTAAATTTTGGACACCAAAAACATATTAAATAGAGTTGAATCGCCCATTACATTTTCAGAAACCAATCTCTCTCTCTCTCTCTCTCTCTCTCTCAATCATTCTCGGCTGCTTTTCACTCCTCTCGTCCAATCATCGTCACCCTCCCTCTCCCTCTCTCTCTCTCTCTCTCTCTCTCTCTATAAAAAATCCAATTGTGCTAGAGAGAGAAACCAGCAGTAGTGCAAAGAGTAGCATCTCTCTGGGATTGGGAAGAGTTTTTATTTATTTATAAGTCTCTCTCTTCTGTTAAGCTCTAGGGTTCGTTGACTTGGTATATCTTTGTGGTAATTACTCTCTCTATTTTTGTTTTGTTTTTTTTGTTTTTGGGTTTTGGTTAATCTCAAATTTTAGTGCTTTGAATGGTTTTGTGGTTTGATCCAATTGGTTTGTGAGGTATTCTTTATTTGTTTTTTTAAAAAATATGTTTTTGTTTTCGTTTTCTTGAATTATTGTTAGGATAGTGATTTTGGTCAGATTTGTTTGGGGTTCTGCTTTAACTTTGTGTTCGAATTGAAAGTTGGGGTATTGTGTTTGTTTGGTAGTTTCCTAAGAACTTACTGTGCTATAGCTGTAGTTTGTAAAACTGTTAACTTTGGTACTTCTCCCTTTCTCTGTTGCCTTACAATGATTTGGTACATGATTCCTACATTCATGCATGCACTTATATGCAGACCCACCGAGGTATACGCGCATAGTCTAGGCAAATATTTATTTCTTTCCTGTGTTTGTTTTCCGTATGTCCGTAAGTATGGGTTTTTTTCACCTTTTATGTTCAGAGTAGAGTACTTATTTATTTTGACAAGTAAGCAAATGGTTAAATTGTATTTATTATGCATGGGTTAATGTTATTTGAGTGAATCTGGATTTGACATGGCTGCAATAATCTTTTTAGATGCACACCCAACTCCTGAACTAGTTACTTGTATGCGTTTAATGCTTGAATTTGATACATTATTTGTATTTAGAACAACATGCTTATTTGCCATTTGACTATATGAAATGTTACTTCCTGGTTGCTTTAAATAGATAAGACTTGGAATGCTACATTATTGTTACAGACCCTGATCAATGAAATTAACTCTCCAGTGGAAACAAAATATTTTGTATTGGAGCTAGAATCCATAATTAAGTTTGATACGCTGAATATAAGTAATTTGGTTCATCAGGTTTCTAAGAAAAAATTGTTAAGTTATAAAAGTTTGAAAGTCGTGTTTCGATTCCTAATAAAGTGACTTTGCTTTGTACTGCACAGCATGGACGTGTCTTTGGGATCCTTTAAGATAGAGAACTGTTTTCACACACTTTCAGTTGCGGTGATTTTGATTCTTAGGGTTTAGAATGTGCACTGTGATCCTTTTTCTGGGGAAAGTGCAACGTATAAAATGAAATTATATAACCAACTTGTTCAAATTTTACAAAATCCATAGATTATCTATAATCCCCATGATATTGTTAACTTATTTATATCAATATAATTTCTCTGGTAAAAAAAAACAGTATCAACTTATTCTTTTTATTTGGTCGTAATCCGTAGCATATTTGCCAAGTTTTCTGGTTCTTCAAGTTTGTTGCTAATTATCATTTTGCTCAAGCACACCAAGAGTTCATCATGCATGTGGCGTCTTCTTGTACTATTCTTTTCGTTTCGCAAGGAATTTATGATCTTGTCTTCTATCCAGTTTCAGTGATAGTTTAGTCATTGATTTTAAGTTCTGAGGATTATTTGTTTATCTCAAACATTTCAGATGTTGATGCACACTTGACTTAAATCTTTTTATTTAAGCGGAAAGGTGATGCAATGAAGCAGTTTTCAAACCATTTATCTTCAGGTAACTTTCTAAAATTTTCCATTCTGTTATGTGGAGAGTAGATGGAGTACAATTTCTGAGTACAGGTCTTCTGAATTATTTTTGATAGGTACTACTAGGATACCGACTATAAATATCCCAAAAGATGCAGGAGGTGATGCATGGGGGATCTTTTCTGGATCCAACACTTACTATAGCTCAAGTGATGCTAGCCTTTTTTCAAGCTCATTGCCTGTTCTTCCTCACGAAAAATGTAGGTGTTGGCGAGTGGTTACAGATTCTATATGCTGTTTTATTATGTGAATTCTTACTCGATTTTTCCGACATGCAGTTAATTTGAATGAATCAGAACATGGTTTTCAATCTGTGGAATACGCCCCGTCTGACCTAGAGAAACAACATCAAGATGTGGAGGGTATTGATTTACTTGAAGATCTTGAAACTCATGCAATTGGAAGCTTGCTTCCTGATGATGAGGAGGAGCTTTTAGCTGGCATAATGGAAGACTTTGACCTAAATGGGTTGCCTGGTTCACTGGAGGACTTGGAGTTGGAAGAGTATGATATTTTTGACAGTGGAGGAGGTATGGAATTGGAAACTGATCCACAAGAGAGCTTGAGCATGGGTATGTCAAAGCTTTTATCTGATGGTGTTGTTGGGAATGGGATGCCCCACTATGCTATTCCGAATGGCGTGGGAACTGTTGCTGGAGAACACCCGTATGGTGAACATCCTTCCAGAACATTATTTGTTCGAAATATTAACAGTAATGTTGAGGATTCAGAGCTAAGTGCCCTCTTTGAGGTAGTTTAAGTTAGGATATGCTCCCTTTTTTTTTTTTTTTTTTTTTAATGATTTGAGATAGTTTCTTTCTTTCTATCCTCTTCTTTTTCGTTTAAAAATAAAAGTAATCAAAGAATTTATTAGGAATTGCAAAAGGCATAGTGCAAGTACCCACAAAGTATACTTGTTTCTTTCTTTGATTTACAGCAGCATCTTCACAGTTGGATATGCTTTACAAATAAAATTCAATGTTTTGATTGAAACGTTGCCAATTTTGTATGGTTTCATTGCTTGAAGCTGTTTTGTATGATTTCTTTTGGCATCTACAGTTCTTAAGGTTTGAACTGTTTTCCACACGAGCTGCTTCATCTACCCTGCCCCTGCACATTCTCCAATTACGAAGTAAAATTCATTTTGTTCTGTCATCAAATATATTTAGTGTTTTAGCGTTTTTTATTTATTTGTTTTTAATTTCTGTGTGTTCTTACTGATCTAATTATTCATTTGCTTCACCTATATCCATGTTTCACATCAGTTTCCTGTGATTTTGTTGAAGTGGAAGATGCACATCCTGCTTTTGTAATGCAAAAGAGTTCAATGCGTCATTATTAATTTTTAGAACATGAAGTAAACATTCATCTCTGGCTTATAGCATATGTTCTTATGAATAAAGGACTAGCTGAGCTCTTGATATGCCAGGGACTTGGGTAAGGTTGTTGGGTGCGGATATTGATAACTTTTAGAATGCTTGCTTTCTAAAATATTTTGAATTTTTAAAGTTCGCAGTTCTAATACCCTTATGTCTTATGTTGACATGGTTTCATGTCATTAGGTGTTAGTTTTCTTGCTCTATCACACATGGCCATCAATATTACTGGTAACTTCCCTTTGTGGGGTATATGGCTCCTATCTACCTCTTATCTCCACTGTGCATGGCATGCTTTTGGAAAGCATTTAGGACATATGCGGACCATGATACATTTACAGTGGTACTAGACCTTGCTTTTGGTTGCCTTGTTTGAAATGTCATTTATATGGAATTCAGCTTGATCGGCTGCATCACCTCTGAAACAAAGGGAAAAAAGCACAATTGTTGGACTAGCAGTAATCTAATTCAAAGTTTTGGCTTCTTTAACTTTATCATTGGCTGATCAAAGACTATATTCTTCATTACTTGTTAACATTTAAACTTACAAGGGGTTTTATCAAATTGTTAGACCCTTTCATAAAATTTATGAGCTGTATTATTGAGTGCAGAATTAGCTGGTCAGGCCTGAGTGTATAGTTAAGTCATTTTTATTCTTGATTAGCTCAATTCTAATATTTTTATATTTGGCTAGATAAATTATGGTACTAAATCATGTTGCTTTTATTTCTTACTTACGATCATTGTTTTATTTTTATTTTTTGTAGCAATATGGTGATATCAGAACTCTGTATACTGCATGTAAACATAGGGGTTTTGTAATGATATCGTATTATGATATCCGTGCCGCTCGAACTGCTATGCGTGCCTTACAAAACAAGCCGCTAAGACGGAGGAAACTTGACATTCACTTCTCAATTCCAAAGGTTGTAGCCCTATTTCCATTTGATAGTTAGTTGGACTCTATGTATACACTGTGTACTGATGCATCACCCCTTTTAATCGTTAATGAAATCCATAGCTTACTTGTCAGAAAAAAATATCTGAAGGTTGTAAGACAAATTTCCAAGTCCTAATCATATACTTACCTATTATTGATACTTTTCCGACGTCCTATTGTTCTTTGTTGTCTTTTTCGGTGTGTCACACCAGGATAATCCATCAGACAAGGATATGAATCAAGGAACCTTGGTAGTTTTTAATTTGGATCCTTCTGTTTCAAATGAAGATCTCCGTCAAATATTTGGGGCTTACGGCGAGGTCAAAGAGGTTGATATATCTTTTTAAATCATTCCTTTCCCTGTTTTCCATCAGGCATTTTTTTGCATATATGGTTAACATCTGTTTACTTGTATAAAGCAGATAAGGGAAACACCACACAAGAGGCATCATAAATTTATTGAATTTTATGATGTCAGAGCTGCAGAAGCAGCACTTAAGTCATTAAATAGGAGTGACATAGCTGGTAAACGCATAAAGCTTGAACCTAGTCGTCCTGGTGGAGCTCGTAGAAAGTGCGTATTCCGATATGCTTGACTTTACATTTAAATGTTATACCTGTAAAAATTTATAATAATCATATTTTTCTAATTTTTCTTTACTTTTCTCAAAATAAGAATAATATGATCAGGGACTTTTTCTTTCATACTTTGTTACTTTGGGCTTCGGCTATTGTATTGAATGTGATTAGTTTTTGGGGAGGTTTGGATAGTGAGTGGAGATGAGATAAAAATTGAAAATTGAATAAAATATTATTGAATATTATTTTTTAATATTAATTTTGTTTTGAGATTTGAAAATTTTGAATTTTTTATTATATTGTGTGGGAGTTTGAAAAAGTTGTAATAATTAGATGAGATGAATTGAGATGCTCTCTCAATCCAAACATGGCCTTAATGATTTTTATGCAGTTTTTCACAGCGCTTAGCTTTTAAGTAGGTTCATTCATCTCTACTTATAAAAAAAAAAGTAGGTTCATTCATCTCTTGTATACTTCCTATGTACCTGGGCCATGCCTAATTATGTGGATTAATAAATTCTTCTTACTTATAAAAAAAAAAATTTCTAAAAGGAACTTCCTTTTTCTGTAACAATTTTCTATGTTAAAAAACAATGCCTTTTTTTGCCATCAAACTCTGGTATGACATCAATCTTATTTGATGGGGGCTGAGGAGATAACATATGCAGTTATGTTCCTTCTCTTTATGCGTAGTGAGAGTCTTTCATCAAGCTCTATATTTGACTTGCAGCTACGCTTATTTTTGACAAGATAACTCATGCAGTATTTGTTTTTTTGTTTGTTGTTTTTTGTATGTAAGAATTCACTCCTTGTTTGCATTAAACGTACCTTTAAAAAAATGAGTGAATAGACTTATGAACAAAAAGACAAATAGTAACTGTAGACTGTTGGAAATGTGAGAAAGTTTATAGCTTTGTTATTATTGAACTATGTTGATGATTGATATTATCATTTGTTGTATTTTTAGCTTGATGTTGCAACTGAATCAAGAGCTTGAACAAGATGAATCTCGAAGTTTTAGACCTCCAGTGGGTTCACCAATTGCCAACTCTCCGCCAGGTCGGGTCCTTTGTGATGTTCTTTTGAGATAAGAGTAGTCTTATGCATAAATGTTTTTTAAGTTATTGACTTCTCAATCCCTTTTCTTTTATAACTGCTGTTTCCCTAACAAGCTAATGGTTGTGACAGGTAACTGGGGGCAGTTTAATGGCTCTATTGAACATAATTCTATGCAAACAGCCAGTAAATCCCCTGTTTATAGGAACCTGAGCCCAACAGCAGGCAATCATTTGCCTGGATTGGCTTCCATTCTACACCCACAACTATCAACCTCTGTGAAGGTTGCTCCCATTGGCAAGGACCAAGGAAGGGGTAGCCATGTCGAACACATACTAAGCAGTACAAATTCAGCTTATGGGGCTACTTTGCAACAGTCACATTCATTTCCAGAGCCCAAGTCGACCCAGTACCATCAAACAGTGTCCTCTTTTGGCCCTTCAACTTCAAATGGATCTGGCATTGAAACATTATCTGGGCAGCAGTTTCTTTGGGGAAGTCCGAATCCATACTCAGAGCACACCAGTTCTTTAGCTTGGTCAAGACCATCTATGGGACTTCCTTTTACATCTACTGGAAAGGGCCCTGCCTTTCAATACTCAGGTCGGCATTCCTCTTTGCTCGGCTCATCCCAGCCACATCACCATCATCATGTTGGGTCTGCTCCATCCGGTGCTCCTTTTGAGAGGCATTTTGGTTTCTTCCCAGAGTCACCAGAAACATCATTAATGAGTTCTGTTGCTTATGGAGGTTTGGGTTTGGGCCCTAGTGATGGAAATTTTATGGTGAATATGGGTGCTCGTGCTGCAATTAACCCTGGCATTAATATACCTGGGAGCATGTCTGAAAATGGCTCACCAAGTTTCAGGATTCGGTCCTCCCAAAGGCTTAGCCCCGTGTTCTTAGGTAATGGCCCATATCCAGGAATGCCACCTTCCAGCATGGATAGTTTGGCTGAGCGTGGGCGGAGCAGAAGGGTTGAGAACCAGGTTGATAGCAAGAAACAATTTCAGCTTGACTTAGATAAGATTAAAAGTGGGGAAGATACTCGAACAACTTTAATGATAAAAAATATCCCAAATAAGTAAGAGTTACCTCTATGATTGTCATTTGTGAATAGACAGCCATATTTTTACATCGTTGGATGCCTATTTATGATGACTTCTAAATTATTATTGTGCTTCAGATACACCTCGAAAATGTTGCTAGCTGCTATTGATGAAAATCACAGGGGTACTTATGATTTCCTTTATCTGCCGATTGATTTCAAGGTAATTAAATTGTGTGCTTCTGAAGGAGTAGTTTCAACAGGTCTTTTAGTTTACGTTCTGTATTTATACACATGAATGCTTCTTAAATTGGAACTGATTGCAATTCCTTTTTTTGGTGCAGAATAAATGTAACGTGGGCTATGCATTTATCAATATGCTATCTCCTTCTCACATAATTCCGTTCTATGAGGTTTTATATTTTATCCTCTTTTAAGGGTTTTTGGATTAGTTTCTTTCTCTTTAAATTCCCTGCAATTTCAAGTCAAGCCCTTTTCTTTTACCTCATAAATCTTTGTTTGGCTTAGCAATTGGTTTGCTCCTTGGGTGGTATAATATTAATATAAAGAGGACTTTATGGAAAATGTACTGAGAAAAGTTGTAGATCTTTTTTAATGTTTCTAGTTTTGTGCAGGCATTTAATGGAAAGAAGTGGGAGAAGTTTAATAGTGAGAAAGTTGCTTCCTTGGCATATGCTCGAATCCAGGGAAAGGCGGCCCTTGTGACCCACTTCCAGAATTCAAGCTTGATGAATGAAGATAAGCGGTGCCGACCAATTCTCTTTCACTCAGAGGGTTCAGATGTTGGTGATCAGGTAATAAAATGATTGATTAACTGCATAAAAGGCAATTGAACTATGCTTAATTATAGTGATATTAATCTCAGTGATGGTCTCTTGAAGTTAAGTTTTGCAGCATGCTGGATTTTCCTTTAATGAGCATTGGCTGTGTGGTGTAATTGTTCAAGGTAGTTCATGGCTTTTGCTGATCAGTCGTGCATATTTTACTATGCAGATCATCCAGGAACATCTTCCCGCCAACAGTTTGAACATCCAGATCCCCAAACCAAATGAATCCCACTTGGGCATTTCTTCAGGAAGCCCGAC
>QEOT01003525.1:159078-171385 GCA_003123785.1 Pterocarya stenoptera | reverse complement strand
TGTATCAGTATGTGGAACATGACATTGTACAGACTGCTGCTTCTCTCTCTCTCTCTCGTTGTAGTTGTGTAGAGGGATGACTGCTTATATAATTGTAAAAGTCTTAGCTAAATCTTTCGAATAAACAGAAGAAATCCTAATCCCCAGGTGTTGGCCAAGTGGTGAAGACATTGGTCTTGAGGTATCACTCAATTCAAGATTCAAGATCCAACATCTCATAGGTGAAAATAATCATTTGGGATCATTTCTAGTGAAAAGTTAGCGATTTAACCAGTTTCGTATGGAAAAACTTTCGAGGATGTGGTGCACGGGACCGTGATTTATTCTACAATGATGGTCCAAAGGGTCTTGAAAGTTTTCTAGACATAAAGAATAAAAAATAAATAGAAGAAATCCGAACTGATATTTCAAATTCTTGATGCTATCTAAAACATAATGGACTCCATTCCGCGGTCATCGAAAATATAAACCTACAACTATATTATCATTTTTTTTAAACCAGTTAGTGTGATTGTGACATCAAAATATTAAAGTTATCTTAATTTGTATTTTATAAGAAATTCTATCCATTAGTCACTATTTACTTTTACACTCCATATTAATAGTTTTTTTTTTTTTTTTTAATAAGGTGTGAGTATTTTTCATATAGTGTAGAGTGTAACGTAATGAATATTAATTGATGAGAAGAATTTTTCTTTGACATAATTGGCTTTGAAGAAATAAAAATCTGTGCCAAGTTTTTGTAGGTCCTACCATTATTCAAATTTTATTTCCTATTTTTGGTTACCGGATAGAATACCTTAAAGAAGCAAAATGGCTGGTGCTAGTCAACTGAAGATGGGTCTTGGGGGATTTGAATCCAAGTGTGCTTGATTTGTCGTCTTCTTTTTCTTTGGTAATTGTATGAAAATAATTTGTAAACCGTTCCAAACTTAGGGGAAGTTTGAGTGGCGTGGAATTTGCCGAGTTTTGTTTGTATTATTTGTGCCATGGAATAGGAATTGATGATGTTTGGAAATATTTATTATTCAAAGGAATTGTGTAGATTCATTATGATGGATTAATTGGTCACATTCACTTCATTCTTTTGGTGCATAAAAGTTAAAAGTTGCAGTTCCAAAATGAATGTTTGCAAAGACAACAAGACGCAGTGGGAAATTTCTGAGGGAGAAAGGAGACAGATGAGCTCGACTTTATAATATTTATTGTTATTTATATAAATATTTTAAATAATATTTAATGTGAAATAAATATTATAAAATATATCTCAAATGTACGAGACTCTTGTGAATATGTGGACTTCATCAAGAAAAAATTAAGGGCTAGTTTGGATAGTGAGAAGTGTTGAGAAGTGTTGTGAATAGTTGTGAGTAGAGATTGTACTGGGTTTGTGGGTCCCATTGAAAGTTGTTTGGGTTGTTTGGATGTATGAAGTATGTTGAGTTATTGACTTTTGAGTAGATAGTTGAAAAAGGTGTGGGTCCCATCAATGATTGATTTATTTTTAATGATGATGAAATGATGATTTTATTTATATATAATAGTAATAAATATTATTGTGATTTTATTTTTATATTTTTATATAATAGTAAAAAATATTATAGTGATTTTATTTTTTTATTTATATATAATATAAATAAATATTATAGTGATTTTATTTTTTGTCTATATATAATATTAATAAATATTATAGTTCATTTATTTTTATATATAATAGTGATAAATATTATAATTATTTTTTGTCTATATATAATAGTGATAAATATTATAGTGATTTTATTTTTTGTCTATATATAATATTAATAAATATTATAGTTCATTTATTTTTATATATAATAGTGATAAATATTATAATTATTTTTTGTCTATATATAATAGTGATAAATATTATAGTGATTTTATTTTATTTATATATAATTGTGATAAATATTATAGTAATTTTATTTTTTATTTACTCGATAACCATAAATATTATAGTGATTTTATTTTTTAATATTAGTTCATATAGGCAAAAATCAGCATTTCATACAAAACATAAGAAATTCCAAAACAAGTTCGACACATACAAAAAAAAAAAAACAACATACAATACAATAAAATGTAAACTAATATCAATTGGCCTGCCTATGTGCCCACATATTTATTGCGATAGAGTCCCTGGGTCCAGCCATGGCTTGTGCTGAGGCAGATGACATGTTAGGCATACGCAGCAGATGTTCTGGGTTGTCTACTTCAGTCTGTCCTGGATAATCATTCGGATTGGAAAATTTACGCCATATCTGATCATTCGGTGTAATAGATCGAATAATGTTATGCATTACACAACATGCAATGACAATATATCGCTGTCGTGTCACTCTGTATGGGTTCATCGATTTCAAAATTTGAAACCGATTTTTTAGCACACCGAATGTACGCTCAATCACATTCCGGAGGGAAGAATGTCGATAATTAAAATAATCTTGATATCCAGAATATGAACTATTGCCATGGCGGTCAGACCTATGATATCGCACCCTGGGGTACCGGGGCATAAATCCAATCGTGCACGGAAAGGCAGAATCAACCAAGTAATAATAACCTGGAAACCAATACAAACATTAATAAAAACTTCATAAGATCAGTGAGGACAAAATACGGTTCCTCCATAAATACCGTGAAAAATAATACTTACCCTCAGGAGCCAATGGGAAATTGATCCCTGGACGAGTCAGCGCATCCATAAACAGACGAGCATCATGGGCAGTGCCTTCCCAGCCAGCGTATATGAACGTAAATTTCATGTCGAAATCACAGGCTGCCAGCACATTTTGGCTAACTTGTTGATGCCGAGATAGACACGCGTTAGTAGCCTCCACGGGCACACATGCCGAGATATAAGTCCCGTCAATTGCACCATAACATTTCTGCACGAGTTCAATGTAAAATTGTGATTTATCCCATTTATAATAAAACCAAAACCGACCACACACCCTTATTTTCAACCACATTTCATTTTCTTTAAATTAGAGTAAGAAATTGTTACCTAGAACCATGGGTAATGTCTTGGATTGCCTTCAATATAAGGCGCGACCCCAGTAGTCTGTGTAGGTGCAATCACTGAAGGGGCAAAATTACATAGGGCTAGCATCACTGCGTAGACATGCCGATTAACGGTTTTAGTAGAATGTTGAAATCGGTCGCCTGTTATTCGTTGAACTTGGGAATGTCCGACTGTGTATGCAAACATTGCCAAAGCTTCCTCAACAGAAACCTCCCTTGTCGATTCGAGATATTCATTCACCCGTAATGTATTGCATAATGCTTCAAATGCGTATATTTCCATCCGAAACAAATTCCAACAGCATGTCGGATTTCCGTTGAGAATTGCAACTATATAGTCTCGTCCGCGTAAGCCGATATTGTGTTCCGGCATTCGCTCAAACACCCTTGCTTGTGCGCTTTCCTCTGCTGCTCGAAGTATTGTAAGCATAGACATGTCATCCGACATCGATACATCGTGCATCCTCCGAAGCAAGTATTCATCCCATGTTGGAGGTTGGTTACTACTAGATACATCACACTTCCTCCAAGCTTCATAATCGTCCCACCGTGGAGCCAGGTTACTACTCGATCCAGCTTCAGTGGTATTGTTTGCCTCCACCTGCGGCTCATCATCTGACCCACTTCCAAAATCCATTCTGCAGTTTCAAAAATTGAAATTATGGACAATAAAACTTTGAGCAATAACTGACAGCACATATAAAGCTTGTCTATTAATTTTCCCGCAACATGTCAAAAAGCTAGAAATCATTTTGTAGAACTAGAATAACAATAAAACACTTGCCAAATAGTGCAAATTAAAGGTAAAATCCCAAATGAATTAAATTGTCAATAACATGTTCATCCGATGCAACTCATAAATTAAAAATACATAACAACCGCAATAATCAAACATAAACAACAATCACAATGAAAACAATATCCGCAATGATTAATGTTAGATCAGTTACGTAACAAACATATGCTACGTCACTCTAAAGACCAAATCCAATCAATTTTACGGTCCGGGGGCAGCATTAAGAATTGATCAACCACTTTATCATTCAATAACTGAGCTAATGCTTTGTTATATTGAAATGCTGGGAGCCGCGGTTGGATCTCATCCAAAAACTTCAAACATGCACCCATCTTGCTGTACGATGCATCCGAGCCAGACGAGTTTGTGCCTTTGCTCCGTTTTCTAGTACACTCTTCTAAGAATTGCTTATCCAACTCATTTCTTGTGGCTTGGCCGGCGGCCATAACTTCCAAAACTTTGCTGAATTCTGTGGATGTGCTACCCCGGGCTTTGTCTTTTGCTCGACGACGATTTGGCCTCTGGCTCCCACCTGGGCCATTTATCTCTGGGCCATCTATGTCTATTGGCGAGTTCGTGGCAGTTCCCAATACGGGGCCCCGTGACCTCACCTCATCCTCAAGGAGGTCCTCCTCCTCAATCGTAGGGGGTTGCTGCGTTGACGCAAAACGGAGGACCCCCGTGGCCACAGACTAGCCAAAAATGGTGCATAGGAGATCGTAGTCTCGACAACCATGTGTCTTGAATTTCCTCCATTGGCTACGCACCTAGCATTAGTAGAAACTTATTTTAGACTAGACATATACACCAGAGAACATGTCTATATAAGATGGTGAATTATTTTTTGTACCTTTATTGCGTTAGCCCAATGTTCCTCCGATGCAATTACTGTTTTTGTCTGTGGGTTCCAACCCATTCCTGTCTGGCCCATTAAATCGATAAATAGTCGTAGCCTCTGCCTTAAGCGAGTAATTTTCCCCCTAATTTGTGATGCATCAATTGCTTTCCTCCCAACTTGAGTCAGCTTTTCTGCAAGTCTTTGATGATCTCGGTTGGTTATCTTTGAGCCAACCAATTTGCCCTCAATAGTCTCTTGGTAGAGGATGTCTACCAACATCCCCTCCAATTCATCGGTCCACAGTTCGGTATCACGCTGCACCTCAGACTCATCCATCGAGTGCTGCTCATTGCAAACATAAGCATATTACCCAATCTAAAAAGTATAAAGTCTTGGGGTAGTGGTTTACTAGTTATAAACCACAATGAGAATATGGAGGACCCCTTGTGTTTGAAAAGGTGGATATGGTAAACTAATATTATAACATCAAACTTTAACTCATATTCATGAATATGGTCAACTAACATGGTACCAATATCAATTAGAATAATAACATATACGTTTAACTAACCACCCAATGAGTATGGTCAAAGACATGTAAAAATGTTAAGAGCCAAAAATCATGAATATTCATACCTTCCTCCAAGCATGTGTAGAAGATCTGAGGTAGTATCGCTGTAATATAGTAAATTTTGAGTCAATTGAAATGAACGAAGAATATGGTAAAAGNGTCAACTAACATGGTACCAATATCAATTAGAATAATAACATATACGTTTAACTAACCACCCAATGAGTATGGTCAAAGACATGTAAAAATGTTAAGAGCAAAAAATCATGAATATTCATACCTTCCTCCAAGCACGTGTAGAAGATATGAGGTAGTATCGCTGTAATATAGTAAATTTTGAGTCAATTGAAATGAACGAAGAATATGGTAAAATGTTTAAAACAATATATAATAAAGATGCCTTGAACTTGATCACATCAAACAACCATATGAAACAATATATAAAGCCGAAACACAATTTAGGGGCGTGATCCAGTATTTAAAGCATCAAACCAGGTTGAGATGCACCTCAAACAGAAGCTACTCTGTTTTTCACAACTATTGTGATTCGATATATTAATCACACATATGTATTATCTAATATATTTATATATATAAAGCTAGTCTACATCCCGTCACATTTTTCATGACAATATAGAAGTATATAGATAATATAAATATAAATATATTATATATACTTCAGTATTGTATATAGATAATGGGGTAGAACAGGCTGCTACGCCCATGTATATGTTCAAACACAGCCGAGTCTTGTTTTCCCATCATCTTTCAATTAAAAAGTTATTTAAGAAACATGGTAGAATCCATAACTTAAAACCTAACAGGGTTATCTGTATTAAATTAAGGGGGTTTGTCTGAAAAAGAGAAGGAGGAGGAGAAGAAGAAGGAGAAGACATATCAGTATAGTTTCACAGATTTTCNTAATAAAGATGCCTTGAACTTGATCACATCAAACAACCATATGAAACAATATATAAAGCCGAAACACAATTTAGGGGCGTGATCCAGTATTTAAAGCATCAAACCAAGTGGAGATGCACCTCAAACAGAAGCTACTCTGTTTTTCACAACTATTGTGATTCGATATATTAATCACACATATGTATTATCTAATATATTTATATATATAAAGCTAGTCTACATCCCATCACATTTTTCATGACAATATAGAAGTATATAGATAATATAAATATAAATATATTATATATACTTCAGTATTGTATATAGATAATGGGGTAGAACAGGCTGCTACGCCCATGTATATGTTCAAACACAGTCGAGTCTTGTTTACCCATCATCTTTCAATTAAAAAGTTATTTAAGAAACATGGTAGAATCCATAACTTAAAACCTAACAGGGTTATCTATATTAAATTAAGGGGGTTTGTCTGAAAAAGATGAGGAGGAGGAGAAGAAGAAGGAGAAGACATATCAGTATAGTTTCACAGATTTTCAATGTTAGCATCATAAACTTGTTTTCATAGGGCTTTAAGTGGAAAACTCTAACTACAATTGAACCTGTATATGTTCAATTAACAATGCATTCTTCACTTCTTATTCTTTCCATGTTAAGCTTTTAAGGCTATATTCTGAGTAATAAATATGATGCCATAAAGTAGAGTTCTTTTTCCTCTACTTTAAAAACTCAAGAGAATGCTTTTCTGGATGTAGGCTCATCCACAGGTGCTATTAATGTGCAAATATACAGGCTTATAAAGGAATGGTCAGCTTGGGACATTGCCAGACATGTTGTATTGTAATTTGTTGGTATCTTCTCTGGTACAGAAGACAATCCAGAGTTCATGGCATGTATGGCATACGTCCTCAAATTAATATTTCTGCTAATATTCACAGTGCAGGGGATACATGGCCAACAACAAACAATATCAATCTNATGTAGGCTCATCCACAGGTGCTATTAATGTGCAAATATACAGGCTTATAAAGGAATGGTCAGCTTGGGACATTGCCAGACATGTTGTATTGTAATTTGTTGGTATCTTCTCTGGTACAGAAGACAATCCAGAGTTCATGGCATGTATGGCATACGTCCTCAAATTAATATTTCTAGTAATATTCACAGTGCAGGGGATATATGGCCAACAACAAACAATATCAATCCGGGGTAGTCCAACTGTAATCGTGGGCAGTCCAACAAAAAACAGGTTGATTTCATTCAAATCAACCTAATCATATATTGTTAAAAAACATATTATCTCAAACACCATAGACACATATGTTGGCCTCCCAACAGTTATAAAAATAATATGCAAGTCTATGTAATTAGTATTGTTAACAATATAGCCTCTACAGATACATGCAAGCAGTTCCCACAGCAACATTCAAATCCTCAATAATAGGTAGTTATGCATGACAAAAAAAAAATATATATACATNAAGTCTATGTAATTAGTATTGTTAACAATATAGCCTCTACAGATACATGCAAGCAGTTCCCACAGCAACATTCAAATCCTCAATAATAGGTAGTTATGCATGACAACAAAAAAAATATATACAGAATAGTTTGGGAAAATGTGAGTTGTTGATTAATGTTACCTTGAAGGACCTAGTTCTCGGCCCCGTGATGACGGATCTGCTGGAAAAATGTATGGGTTGTTGTGCTCGAAGGGTAATGCAAGAAGACGTGCTGCGTATTGTGCCCATGGTTGCCTTATAAAGAAAATTGAGGAAAACCTAGCTCACGGGTTCAGCAACTGTGTTGCGCTCGTCCTTTGGTTTGGGAATTTCTCGTAGCTGAGAAATGCTGTCCGAGATAGGACGCGACCCTCATATCAACTCATTTCAGTTTCGAAATCGAGAGAGAGGGGGAGACGGTTTCACATTGGAGATGCTTGAAGATAGAGAGGGGTTCAACAGAGGGAGGTACGATCGCTATACAGAGGGGTAGAAGCTTTCAGCATGCTTGGGACTCGTCGATTGCACATTGGTTCATTCACTGCTTCGACTGTGATGGGGGAAAGTAACCGAGAGAAAAAGGGAAGGCAATGGTTTCACTCGGGTCTAGCACAGGTACGATTGATGTAGCTTCTGAAATTGCAGAGTGATTCGAAGGATGGGTGAAAGAAAGAAATAAAGAGAAAGCATCGGGAGGGTAGCCGAGAAGAAGGGGGAGAGAGAAAAGGTTGGTGGGAGAAATTATTGTGTCTGACAGGCGTGTTCAAAGATGTTTCAAAATTGTGTTTGGGATGTGAAGTATCTTTGTCCGTACGAAAATAGTTGGAAAGTGCTGAGGTATCTTCGTTACCCAAACACGGCCTAAGTGTCCAAAGTTATAGCAATTTGATCTTGTATCAAAAGGTTCTGTCTCTCTAAAATTTTTTTTCTCCCCTTTCTAAACACTCAAACCTCTCTCTTATAAGGCGTAAATCGGCCAAAACTAGTTCTGGTTCCGGTTTTAAAATTTTCTGGACCGGACCGGACCAGTTGATAAAAAATATATAAAAAATAATATTTTATATATAAGTTTTATACAAAATTAAAATTATACAAAATATTTTATATATATATTAATATATCAGTTTTATATATAATATATAATATATGTGAAATTTTGATATAATTATATATCATATATGAAATAATTTCATATTATAATTAATAAATTATAACATAAAATGTTAATCTTAAATATGAACATTTGTAATTTGTTTGATCATATGCTATTAATATAATTATAGATAAGATAATGTTATTATAAAATATTAAAATAAAATTTTAATCTTAAAAATGAAAATTTAATTGATCATGTATTATATAGCTATACTAATATATAGTTTATAATATATAGTAATATATAGCTATACTAATAGTCTAAATTAATACTATTATATAGTCTAATAATTTATATAGCTATACTAATATATAAGTTTATAACTAATACTAATAGCCTAATATAGACTATACTCTATAGTTATACTTATACTATATACTAATTATCATTTACATAAAATATAATATTAATACTATTATATAGTCTAATATATTATATAGCTATAAGTTATAACTAATATATAACTAATACTAATATATATATATATATATATACTAAATTACTAATACTCATAGTCTAAGATAGACTATAGTTATAGTTATACTAATATAGTTATATTAAAACACTATAACTAATACTATACTAATATACTATAGTATTACATAGAAACGGTGCCGTTTCCCCCAAACCCCTCAAATTTCGTTCCCCCCAAACCCCCCTCNCTTCTCTTCCCGTCTGCGATTTCCTTCTTCTTTGAGTTATCTCTCGATCTCTCTCTCCCGAAGGCGGCCTTCTTCTCTCTCGATCTCTCTCCCAGTCCCTCTGCTCCTAAGCTTGAGCCTTGGGCTTGCTCCATGAAGTCTCGACTCTCCGTCGCCTGCTGCCTTCGCCCGTCGTGGTTCTCGCCGAAGGTAAGTTTCTGTTTCCCGATTGGGTTTTCCCATTTTCTTTTGCATCTTTTGTATTAAAATTTAAATGGAGGATGGGATTGTGAATTGTGTTCTGTGGAGGATGAATGTGCATGTGAATTGATTGAACTTTGATTGAAGTTTTCATGTTTGTCTTCATGATTTAATTGTTTAATGTTTGCATATTGTACCCTAATATTCATATGCTTGCTGAGATTTCTGAGATCTTGATTTGTTTACATTTTGGTCGATAGAATTAATTGTTACATGTGAATTGTCATTGATTCCAATGGAAATATACTATGGTGGTTACTGTTGTGATTAGAATTGTTGTGTCGGACTTGTAATATATATATGTATATACTTATAAAAATATATATTTATATATCAAACTGTATGATGAAAGAAGATATATTTTTTTCTGAAATTAAAAAAAAAAAATCTTATAATATCAAAACCTGAAATGAGTCTATTTCTAGACAGAATTATCAATACTTTTTTTGTGTGTATTTTTTGTGAACTGGTATCAATATGTGCATAACTGCATATTGTAAAAACTTTAATGAGCTTCTGATTTAGGGTTTATTTTGTTGTTATAGTTTTTTTCTTTTTTTTTTTAATATCAGATTTTATATTTTTATAGCAGATTTTTCAATAGCAGTTTTTTTGTTATAACAGATTTTTTTATAGCACATTTTTTTATGGCAGCAGATTTTTTACATGGGAGCAGTTTTTTTATGGCAGAATTTTTTTATGGTAGATGATTAAAACCGGAAAACGGGACCGGACTGGACCGGAAACCGGTAAAACCGGAAGTACCGGTTTAGGAGGGTAACCAGTGCGTAATCGGTTTTGAAAAATGCAAAACTGGTCATACGGGTTCGATCCTAAATTTTGTCCAAAACCGGACCGGTTATACCCCTAGTAGGGGGTAGATAATTCTCCCGATTTACCGAGCAGGTGAAATGGTAGGAAAATTTTTTTAACCAAGGATATCCACATGTCCACCTGCCACACCTACATATAAAAAAAAAATCCTAATTTATGTTTCTATCCCTAGTTGCCCCCACCACTTCTCATAGTTTGGCCTGGGCAATGGGGGTCCGTGGGTCCGTCCCCCGGCCAAATCGTGCATCCCTCTCGGCTTGTGTGGTAGGGGGTAGATAATTCGCCTGATTTACCGGGCAAGCGAACTTGGTAGGAAAAAAATTTTAACCAAGGATATCCACATGTCCACCTGCCCCACCTACATATATATAAAAAAAAAATCCTAATTTATGTTTCTATCCCTAGTTGCCCCCGCCACTTCTCATCCTATCTTCTTCTTTTTGTGACGAATTTAAGATCCATGACCACACGACGTGGTTGCAAACTAGAGACTCATGACCTCACAATGTTCTCTGGTATCAAATTGATTTTCGTTCAATTTTTTGTTGGATTTTCATTTGATTTTGGTTGGTTGATTATTTGTTGCTTTCATTTGGTATATTTTTGTTGATGATTTGACATTGTTAGATTAGTGCGGTGTTTTGTTGGATTTGGGTTACTAGTTTGGACCTCTATCTCTGTCTTGCTCTCAGTTACTCTCTCGAGTGGCTGGACGGCCTGTTGGCCAATCTGCTTGCCAGTCTAGCCGGATGAGGCCGCTCATCCACATAAGACGGGGTCAGGTAGCAAGGACGAAATAGGCCCCCTTGCTAATTGCAATGTCTTTTTACTAGTAGTGGTTTAAATCTTTAATGCCACAACCAATTGATCTAATTGTTAGATCATTTCAAACCACTTTATATGGTCCTCTCTTAGCTAAGCTAAGAATATGTGCTCAAACCTATGGTTTATTTTTATTTTTATTTTTTTACCCCATCTCCTTCCTAACAATATAAGTATTATCGTTATAGTTTTTTTTTACATGCAGTTGCAGACAACACTTCCCGCCACTTTATTACATTGATCTACCGGATCTGACCTTCACACAAGCGAATACGATGCTCATGTTTCGCGCTACTTTCCGTAATTTAGTATTTCCCCTCGCTTCCTTTTTGTCCTCTGTTTCATGCTCTAATTTCTCCAGATGCTTCCTGGGCATGGTTGATTACGCCAACTCAAGCACTCCCTCTCACAAATCATTGTTGTCTGCTCACCTAAAGAACCACAGATTAGACGCAGCTCGAGCGCTCCTCGATAACATCCCCGTTCTCGATGCGACTCTATGCACCATGATGATCAACGGTTATGCCAGAAATGATAGACTCCGCGATGCCTTGAAGCTGTTTTATGAAATCCCGGATAAAGACGTTGTTTGTTGGAATTCGATAGTTAAAGGGTGTTTGGATTGTGGAGATTTGAGTATGGCTGTGAAGCTTTTTGGTGAAATGCCTGAAAGGAATGTCATTTCTTGGACTGCGATGGTGAATGGGTTCTGTCAGTTCGGGAGAGTTGAAATGGCTGAGCGCTTTTTTTGGGAGATGCCGGTGAGGGATGTGGCAGCGTGGAATTCAATGCTTTATGGGTATTGTGGTAGCGGTAGACTTGACGATGCTATGAGATTGTTTGACAAGATGCCTTTTCGTAATGTGATATCATGGACTTCGATGATTAGTGGGCTTGATCAGAATGGGAAGGGCATTGAAGCTTTGTGT
>QEOT01003525.1:89932-153122 GCA_003123785.1 Pterocarya stenoptera | reverse complement strand
AACAAATTAAAAGTGGGGTTATTGCAGTGGAATTGGTGCTGAAGAGTAAGCAAAAGGGTGTTTTCAATACATGTTATTTGGTAATTACCCTTGATGATATTCAGTTATTGCGGGACAATCATGCAGCTTTTCTACGAGGCGAAAAACCCTTTTTGTTTGATTTCTCACACCTCCATTCAATCTATATTTACGTATCCAAAATATTTTTTACTAACCCTAAAATAAAAAGAAAAGAAAACCTCTTTTTGACTTTCTTGGATTTTCTTGCATCACTATAATGTCCTTTACTTTCAATATGAAAGCAACATTCTAGGTTTCCAATATATTCAAACGAATACTGAATGTGTTTATGCAATCCTGGATTTCATGGAGTTTCTCAACATGGCACACTGAACTGAAAGACACTGATGCCATGCCACAACAACTAAGTGATAACAATTCTCGCGTGTAACTACAGTCAACGCGTGCAACAGCTAGAAGGGGACTCTAGGACGAGCAAACTCAAGGCCTCCAAAGGATAGCATTAATCATAAATTAAATGAGTGTTATAATCCCTGATCTGTGTAGATGGGGGAATCACAAGACTTTCATTCTGAGAATGGTAAGATACGTACTTTTTTGGAGGGAGATATCTAGTAACATGTGAGTGACACCTCCACTCCCTTCCTATTCTTACAACAAAAAACTTTAACGAAGAAATACAAACAAAAATTTAAAAATGGAGAAATTGGATGAGAGGTGAAACTCCTTCAAAGGTCATATATTAACTCAAAAAGTGGTTGTTATGTAATGAACATAGCAATCAAAGGAAAATACGGGATTTTTAGTATAGTATGTGAATATTCGTAAATGAAATAAGTCATGGTTGGGTACCTGAATTGTATGCGGATAAATTCACTGCCATCCTGTATCAGCTTCAGACCAGGTGAAATTTTGATTTCCACCCAGCCAGCTGGATATGGTGCATGGTGCACCACATTAAGCAAGAAATCTGACAAGACCAGCTGAAGTCGAATTTNGGGGGGGGGGGGGGGGGAGATTGAATCATGGAAGTCAAGAGTAAACAATTTTTTAAAATTCAAGTATGTGTTCCTCTAACTTCTTCCTCGAACATGTGCACATTCCCCAAGAACCATTGAAACATTTTATTTGCTTTTTCACTGGGCATGCTGCATTTAAGAAGCAAAGTCACTCTTGCAATAAAACTTCAAAAGCAAAAAAAGCATGTGCGGCGTGCCTAAGCATATGTACCATGTCTAAGTGAAAGGTCCTTCTACAAGATCTAAGATTTCCTTCTTTTGTAACTAATCAACATTGATACAAAATATTCAGTTAATTTGTATAGCTTATGGGTTGCAGATGAACTCAAACATCCTGTTAAATATGGTACAGAATATAAAACTTAAATTTATGCATTTCATGGGCCTACAACAAAGACTCACCCTTCCTCTATCCTCCTGAAATCCATATCCTCGATGATTGTCATGATCTGTCTTTCACATGCATCACTAGTGTCGAGAAATTGCTTCTGATGTTCTGAAACAGCTGTATTTTTTAGAAGTCTGTGGGTAAAGCGAATACCATTCAGAGGATTTTTCATTCCTTGTCGTACATAAGCCAACTCCTTCAATTTTGAAAAGTATTCTCTATCCTCTTTCCCGCTCCCTTCTAAAGCCTGCTGCAGGTCAGGCGTAACAATCTGCAGGAAGAAGAAACAACCAATTACGTTCCCAGCTGCATCACTCCTCTTGTCTGCTGTTAAGAATACCTCCACAAATTTCCCATTTTTATCGAAAAACCCAAAAGGGGACTTCTCGGTATCTTGACCAGTAATTCCTTGGTACAATAAAATCATAAATTTAGTTAGTGTATCTTGACCTTTCAGCCGACAGAATCCTCCAAAGATTTCCCCAGGAAGCATTTTACCCATGACTTCATCTCTCTTCCAACCAGTTAGCTTTTCCATGGCTGCATTCCATTCAGAGCAGCAGGCATTCTCATCAGAAGCAAATATGGGAGGAATCAATGGATTAAGACTTTGTATGATGGCTGTATAATCCCCTTGCAAGCGGATGAATTTATCGGTAACAACTTTCTCACGTGTAACATCCTGACCCACAAAGCACACCCCAACAAGTTTGTTTGCGTAATCCCTACTTGTGCAGGCACTGGCCACAATATATACAAATGACTTTTGCTCATCAAGCCCAAAGTTTCTCAACTTTAACTCAATGTTTTTGTCCTCCTCACCTGGATGATTTTGAAGGAATGAAAATTATACCATTTGGAAAAAGTTGAGAAAGGCAAAGAAAGAGGAATAAGCTGAAGGCTAGGTATAAGGCAATGGATATAGAAATAAGATGCACCACCCATATCTTTGCAAATTTTGCAAGAAATAATAATTACAAGTGACTAGAAGAACTTTATTTGTATATTCATATAATTTAATAAAAATTTGGGCAGTAACCCCTTGTGCTACATTCCGATTGAGATTCGCTCCTCGTGCTTTTTTCTTTAGGAATAGTCTCTCATTCGATGACAACTTTTGAATCAAGCCCCTATGTTAGAAATCCCGTTCACCCTAATTAACAGAAAACACATGGCAGTCCAAATTCTCAAACACCACAATGTGGAAAAGATTATTTTTTCATTTAAAAAATAAATGAAAATGCAAAAACAAAATTATAATAATATATTTTAAAAAAAAGAAAAATAAATTGGTGGGGTTGGAAGGTTTCCCCTCACTGCCGCTTAAGCAAACCACCAAGGTGGCCAATGCAAGTCTAGCGGGGGCAGTCTTACTAATTGCCAAAGTTTTTTCCTGTTTTTATAATTATTTTTAAAAGATAAACTATTGAACTTTTATTTTTGCACTTTAATTTGTTTTTTATGAGTGTTTTTGTACTATAATTTTTTTTAAAAATATTTTTTTTAAATAATCAAGAAATTTTATTCATAAAATGAGTCAAAGACTCAAAGCCCAAGTACAATTTGTATTTTAAATATAAGAAAATAGAATTTTCCACATGGCAGTATTACTGTTTTCCATGTGTTTTCGTTAACTAGGATGGACAAAATTTCTTATGAAGGGGCTTGATTAAAAATTTGTCATAGCACGGGTGGCTATTCCTAAAAAGCAAGAGAGAGAAATCTCAATTAGGCAAAGTATAGGGGATTCCTGATCAAATTTTTCTTTATTAATATTCATGAGAAAAAAATGTTTCTTTAGTGCCCCAAAGCATTCAATTAATTGGAATTTAATAAAAGCCATAACGGTCAAGTTGAAAAGACGCCTCAATTTTTTTTTATTTTTGATAAAAAAAAAGATGCCTCAATTTAATAAAGAACTGACAAAATGATTCATGCAACCACACCATCTAAGGGAAAACTCTCTGGAAATCAATTATATTGTTTAGATTTTGAATGTACCAAAAGCCAATATACGTCTTAGCAGTTACATCTTCAGAAAGCTCTTTGAATCATACAAAAGTTATGAATGCGATGTAGTTTACTATGATGTTTGAGTAATGTGGTAATTAAAGAGGTCAGCGTTTGTCAATGCTAAAAGATTCATACCTAGCAAAGCTCTGCATAGAAGATTTTCAACAGTTCCCCGTGAGTCCTCATGAACAACTTCATTGACCAGGGACTTCCCTGTAGCTTCGCTAGCCTCTAAGCCTGTCAATTCAGCAATTTTTGCATTCCATCCATTGATGAGACCATCTAAATCAACGCCAAAAATTGGAACTGTAGCTGTTTCAATCAATCTAACCATTTCACAAGCCACTGAACTGAGTTCATCTATCCACTGGATCTCAGTATCATTCTGCCGAATGTTATTCAATGATGTAGAACCACTTTCCTCCATTGCCTCGAATGAGTCTCTCAGAATAAGTTGCAAAGAATGAATAGCATTAATTTCTGAAACCTCCCAAGGCATACTTCTACTTTTTACTACTTCAAGAAAAGCTTTAAATGACGATCTAGGGTGCATTTTACCGCCATCATCTTTATCCTCTGGATGATGCTTGGCTCCTCCCCATTTTACTTCCTTTGCAGTGTGAGACCTAAACCAGAACAAGAAATCCCTTGAAGTGATTCTTGCAGTAGCCATGCCGCAAACTTCATCACCCAACAGAGCAGCACCAGGGTAACCGGTGGCAGCTAAACTATCTGTACTCAGTCCTGTGGAATCTCCATGATTATTGAGCAGCCAATCCACAATATCTTTCACCTGCAACTCAGTTGGAGTTACACCCACATGCCAACATTTCCCAGCATAATACAATGCGGCCCCATCACACTTGACAAGATCCATGATACTAGGAAATTGAGTGATGATGCCAGATGGGGCATCCCGGAGGAGCATGTCACATAGTAAGGTTTGTGTCCTAAGAATGTTCTTCTCTGCCAATTGTGATGCCAGTTGAAGCTCCATGTATAGCTGAACTCCAAATGCCTGTGCAAGGAACTCACATGCGTAGCGAAGGGGGAAAGAGACATAGCGGGAGGAAGTGTGGTGGCATACTACCAACCCCCAAAGCTTTGACGAATTGTTATCATTGACAATAACTGCCATCACCAATGAGGCAATGGAGCCCATATTGGTCATGTATTGTGCGTGGCAGCCATGTGGTGAACGAAGCGTTGAGTTGACCAAACAAAGAGGTTGCTTTAGTTCTTCACTTTGAATGACACTTACAGGAGTTGCATGGCAATCACAAATCATTCGCACTCGATTCTGCTTGAATAAGAAGCGAGCAGCTTGAGGGATATCCGTGGCAGGATAATGTAAGCCCAAATAGGGTTCTAAGTCTGACCTTCTGATTTCAGACACAACTTCACCATGATCATCATCATGGAACTTATAAACCATAACCCTGTCATACCCAGTGAGCTTCTGAACATCCTCCACAACTGTATCACATAATGCCCCAATATCTCCCCCAGGGAGTGACTGCAGCCTAGAAATCGCCCGAACAGCCAGTTTCTGTGAATGCACTGCCCCCGCCAGGGAAAATGCAGGATCACCTGACCCTGCGGGCTCCAAATCAATCACGATTCCCACATCAATTCGATGTAGTATAGCGTAAAATGGCTTCTGGATACTCCTAGAGTAGACCCAAACGGGATTTAGCAGCGAAATCTCCCTAGAAGAGGCAGCTTTCGCCAATGAAGCCCCCGAAGAAGGCGTAAATAAGGTTCTAGCATCGATTCCAATCAGACCCTCAAACTCTTTGGACTCAAATTCCCCGTCTAAACCCAACAATTCCAAGCAATTCTCACTATGACCGATAATTCTGAAAGTGGGTTCCTCGATTGCAAGCATACAACCAAAGGGCTGAACTAGACCACCCCTTTGGATTCTAGACAGATACGCATTCATTTGTTCTTCGGGCACAGATTGTGGAGCATCCAATACTGATCTTGAGTAGTCAAAGGACTTACCCGAAACACCAGACTGCTCAAACTCAGCCATGAGCCTAGCATCAGCATTGTACTGAACAATTGCTTTGCCTCTTCTGTCGTTGATGTTGGTGGTACTGGCGTTGTTGTTGGGCTTCATGATGTTGCTTGCCGCTGAAGATGATAAGGCTGTGCCTCCTTCCCTGCTTCCCGGCCCCATTTTGAGGGCTCCGGTTGATGGGTTTTTCTCAGGAACTCAGGTGGGCATAGGAGGAGGAGTGAAAGTAGCTGGGTCTTTATCATCGCTGTAACTGCTGCTTCTATCGTCCGTACGCACTTGTTCTTGTTGCTTCCCCTCCACACGTCTTTTCTTTCTTTTAACTTCGCGGTTTGGGTTTTTATCTGCTTCCAAAACTGCTGTAACCGATTGCTAATCCTGCCTTCAATCGCACACGCTTCCTTCTGTCATTTTGTTTTCAGGCAAATTTTTTTTTTTAAATTTATATTTATTATAAATTAGATATAATATAAGGCTTCTAGTTAATTAAATTTTAATTTTTCTTAATAATTATTGTTTATAAATCTAACATTTTTATATTTATTATAAAATAAATATAATATTAGGCATCTAGTTAATTAAATTTTAACTTTTTTAATAATTATGTTTATAAATCTAACAATTTGTAACTTCATTTTAAAAAAAAAAAATCTAATTATAAGCGATTTTGCGTACTAATACGCGCATTCATTCAATATGATTGGTAAAAAAATAAACTTTATTAAAAACAATACTAATTTAAATTTAAAATATAAAGACAACAACATTAGTATGCAGATTAGTACACAAATTTACTTGTATATAAGAAAACTTTCCTTTTGTTTTCTCAAGTTGAGTACCTTGGATTGAAAAATTAAAAAGAGTAAAAACTTTTTAATGTCTTTGCACTAATAATTCGCTAAAATGCAGTTTCTTTAACCAGGTTTACTTAAATGTACTTCTTTTTATCTACTTAAATTTTTGAGTTTTGCTACACAATCTTTTACTATTCACCCACACTCCACACTTTACATTTTTTAATATTTTTTAAATTTTTTTTTGAATTTATTTTTTTAAAACTATTTCAAATTTTTTATTCACTATTTATATAAAAAATATTTGATAAAAAAATTAAAAAAAATTAAAAAAAAGGTAGAGTGTGAAGTGTGTGTGAATAGTAAAAGATTGTGAAGAATTTTTATAAATTTTTATAGACAAACGATAATTTTACATAGATATTGAGTTAGAACTCCAACTCTACACTTCATTCTATTAGATAAATATTTCACATGTTAGTAATTAATAAAAAAGAGCCTGGCCATACATAAGAGAGTGTTAAGATATAAAAGAAATAATTGAATTTGTATCTTTTCATTTGTTTAAACTTTAAAATACATAGTTGGTTCACATAAATTAGTTATATGATTTATTTATATGCTTTTAGAAAGAAAAATTGTATTGGATAATTTATTTATTTATATACTTAGTAAAAAAAAATTTATTTAAAAAAAAATTAAATCTTATAAATTACACTTGTATAAAAATAGAATAAATATTTTTTTTAAAAAGTTTAAGGTTGTATTTAGTTGTTGAACCAAACTCAATGCATTTTAAATTAATCATTGATGGAATCCACTATAATTATTTTATAAAAGAAAAACTAAATTTATCTCAACATATTTCATATATTTCAACTTAAACAATTAAATTTATTTTAATAAAATTCATGTGATATTATCATTCACAACTCGATTAATCAAGAAGATTCTAGGATGAGAGGGTACACATCATTTGTGGAGAAGAGAAATTCTATTTCCAATTTCCATTTAGGAATTGCACGTGCAAGCCATTCTTTAAATGAAAAAAAAAATTATTTTAATAAAGATATTATTATAATTTTAAAAAAATTTAAAAATAAAATTAACTAAACTTATATTTAGATTTAGAGACTGTATATAACATTGTTATGTAAGGAAACATGTTAAATGTAGTTTCAGACGACATGATTGATTTGACAGGCTTTGTGGCCCAAAATTATTTAGAATCTTTCCACGATTAAAGCATCCAAACAATCCTTCAAAAAAAAATTGTTGCATGGTTCTAAATTTTCGCATTTCTTTTTGCTTTGAATTATATAGCTGTATATGGTCGACATGTTGCTATCCATCGACGGAATCATGAATTTGTGGCCACTTAGCATGCCCACCTACTTTTTTTTTTTTTTTTTTTTTTACATTTCTTCTGTGTATGAGATTTTTTCAACTTTAATGTTTAAAAAATAAGTTAATTAAGTAATGAAATTTTCTATTAGGTAATTTATAATAAGTTTGTCGATAAAATGTGTTATTTCTTTTAGCTTCATAAATGACCATTCAATTCTGGAACAAACTGAGGAAAATTAATATTTTATGAGATGGATATGTCAATGGCCATTTACCATAATTAAATAAAGAGAAATACTTTATTCAATTGGCTCGACCATTTGATCTTCAGGATCACATTTCATCCCAATTCGACATATACGATACCTTTTTTTTTTATGATATTTGCCTGATTTGGATTAAAAAATCACTCCAATTTATCTTATTTCATCTCTTCATAATAATTTTATTAAATTTTCATACAAAATATAATAAATAATTTAACATTTTCAAATTTTAAAATAATAATAATATTAAAAAATAATATTTTAACAATATTTTATTTAACTTTCAACTTTAATCTAAAACCATTTCATCTCATCTCACTATCCAATCCTCAAATTCAAAATTAGTCATTTCTCTTTGCAGCTCTACTTTTCTATGATTAAGTTCAATGCTATTGTGAGCCTTCAAGTGACTTTGTAACATAAAATTAAAAAAAAAAAAAAAGAAAAGGTGACTTTGTAACTTATCTTTCATTTTCTAATCTCTAAGAGCATTGATATTGGATTAACCAAATGTTAGTGAAAGTCATATTTTAAAAAGTATTCACCAAATTGAGTCCACATTAGATTAGCTAAATACAGTTCATCTAAAAATATTAGCTACATTAAATTCACCAAACTTTTCATGTATGAAGTGAACTGTAGCACCTTCATATTAATATTTTATTATTTTTTGTTGCACGGTCGTTTGGGTTTTCCTTCCCGCTAGTGTATATCACACCTCTTTTCCTTTTCCTTCCTACAACCATCCCTTTCTTCACACGAGTCCTTCTCTTCTCTTCTGCACATTCATTTACCTGCACATTCATTTCGCACGGCCATCTCATTTTGCAAGACCTTCTCTTCTCTTTTGCCCACAACTCTATTTTTCGTTTTTCTTCCCGTAAAATTGCTCACAACTCTCTTTCCAGCAGTTGCTCAGAACTTCTCTCCAAATCATATATTAACAACACGGTAAGATCCAAAACCTGAGCCTTGATTTTTCTAATTTATTTTGCTCGATTTGTTTGGGTTTCAATAGCAAATTTCATATACTCCATTTTTTGTTTTATTTATTTATTAAAGATGATGGTACTCCAAATTTATTGATAACCCTTACTTATGGCGGAGGAAAACCATGGTTACAGCCGGACGCCTGGGGGCTACAAATAATCATAACTGCCTAAACCCATGCATCAAAAGTCCACATATCAAAATAAACTAAAGAAAAACGATACAAGCCTATCAAAGGAAATACACCACCTGCGAAAACAACGTAAGCACCTGCAAAAAAGAACAAAACAAAACAAAACAAGAAATAAAATAAACCAAGAAGAAACGAGCAAGAAACCAACATCGAAGTGAAGGAAGACCCAGCTTGTCCAATCTTATGATTCCTCTTAGCATCCTAGGCATGTCCCCAAGTATATGCCACTCCATATGTTGCCCCATTGCACCATACTTAGCAAGCCAATCTACAGCTTTGTTCCCCTCTCGAAAGACATGTCGCACTGAGCAAACCATAGAATCTATGAGGGCAAGAATTTCCTCCCAATAGTCTTTCAAATACCAAACCCCACATCTTCTTCTCTTCCACCACGAAACCACCACTTGAGAATCAAGTTCAATTTCCACAAAACCAATCCCCAAATTTTTACAAACTTTAAGATCATGCAGAAGAGCTAATAACTCCGCTCTATTATTCGAACCAATGCCAATTGGAGAAGCAAAAGCTTAAGCCAAAATGCCTTGATCCTCTTTGATAAAACCACCCACCCCTGACGGCCCAGGCTTGCCCAAGCTGCTACCATCTGTATTTAACTTAAACCAATCTTGAGTTGGTTTTTTCTATGCCACCAGTTAAGGGTTACGCTTGGACGGAACTATATGCGAAATCAATCCAGTTACCGTTTGAATGTATGTATACCGTTCAAACGATTTGAACCCAAAAGTCATTCTTGAGAACGGTGTCTATGCCGTTCGACTGCCTATATCAAAAACCGTTCAAACTGTATTTTTAGCATTTGAACGTAAGATAACTAGTTTGAACGATGACACACAGAATACATATTTAAAATTTTTCATTAATTATATAATTTTATGATTGTTTTGTATATTATATTTTATAACTAATCTTTTTAATTTCATTATTTAAATTTCAGGTTAAAATGTCTGCTAGGAGAAGGTCAAAGCGTGCCAGACCAGAGGAACGATTTTCTTCTAGTAGTATGGTCAATACATTATTAGGCCGTAAAGTTTTATTAGAGCATCAGGTGAAGATCGACGATTTTCAGGATGTTCTATTCGAGGGCCTCTCCTTGATATCATTGTTCGTGGAGCGCAATTGGTCACCGATTCTGGACCACAGGGACGAGGCGTGCCAGTTCATGGCATATTTATCTCATCACAGACTTTTATGTAGGGCTTGGTGCCTCTAGTTTGAATGTTGATGGTAAATATATTATCAGTATACGAGGTATTTCATTCCCTTTCTCGACAGACGTACTTGCTGATTTTATCTGCATCACACGTTTGGAGACTGCATATCCAAACGTGGTGCCCAAGGAGTCTACAACTGAGGATGAGGGCACTAATCCTGAAGTACTGGATGGCCTCTCGAATGCTGATGTGAGACAGTTGATTGTTGGTCCAAATGCTCCTCCTTATGATGGGATGAAGAGCATCAAACATGTTCATTTATAAGATTTTTTCAAGATTATAAACTTAATCATTGCCCACAACATTAACTCTCAGCAGCACAAGACAAAGGTTGATATGGATAGGGCGAGATTATGCCTATCGACCCACTGGGCTCTATATTCACCAAGATGTAATCAGAGGTTTCATACGTTACAACAGATATTTTGCTGTTCGGCCTCCTGATCACACGATTCCTATTGTTGGTTGGGGTCTTACCTGATGTTGCTGAGCGTATTCAGGAGCCGATTGGACCGATGTACGCCTCCACCCTGTCATGGAGCACGGGGCACTTGAGATTTCACCTTCTTGCTCCTACTATAGAGCCGGTCGATACTCAGACCAGAGATGCACACCCGACTGATCATGGAATATCGACCAATCAGACATCCACACAGCTCAAGGCATCACGTACTGTTACTACTGATCAGATTGCTGACATAGTGCATACGGAGATCCAGATTGCCTTCTCTGGCTTACGTACATAGTTCACGGGTGCCATTGATCGTGTGTCTCAGACTCAAGACAAGATATCTACTCGATTGACACAAATAGAGGCAAAAATAGATGCAATCGAAGATGTCCTCAAAGAGTTGGGGACATAGTATTTTATATCTTTTATTTGTATTTTGTTTTATTTTGGTATGGACAATATTTGATTTTTTAAGTTTAATTAATTATGCATTATATCTTTTTTTTATAAATTAATTAATTATTAATATTATTTCTTTAATTGATTAAATATTTTATTAAATTCATATCAACGTTCAAACACATTATTACCATTCGAATGTTAACTAACCGTTCAAAAATTGGTGATTTACAAGTTCGAACAGTATCAATGGATGTTTGAACGGTAAATTAGTTTCCTGTGCTTAACCCACCAATTTTTTTCTCAACCACAAATAATTATTTTACTAGGGACGAAATTTATCGTCCCTAAGTATAGCGTTCAAACGTGTTCAAACAAGAAGCATGTTTCAGAATTTTTTTGAAACAAAATCAAAATTTCGTTATTAGATCTTACATTTTGAGATGATTTTCATTTCTTTCCAAAGAAAAATCATCCCAAAAGCTCAAATTGTTGTAGTGTGACTTGTTACAAAAGAGTTAAAACTCAGAAGGCATAACTATTTTTTGTATCAATTGTTCCTCCAAAATAATGAAGTGCAGTAGGCTTATTTGGATAACGAAAGTGTTTCATCTCATTTGATCTCATCCTATCTCATAATTACAATTTTTCTAAAATTTCTACACAAAATATAATAAATAATTTAACATTTTCAAATCCTAAAATAATAATAATATTAAAAAATAATATTCTAACAATATTTTATTCTACTTTCAACTTTTATCTAAAATCATCTTATCTCATCTCACTATCTAAACTGCACCTAACTTTATCATGGTTTCCACCTCGACATCTAAACATATAATATTAAAACAGTCAATCGTCTCCACTTCTTTATCATGGGGATATTTATAAGGTCAATAACCCATTTTTGAGTTTTTATTTTCTTTATATCCACTGCATTTAGCTAAAATAAGGTAATTGTTGGAGCTCTCCATCTTTTTTTTTTTTTTTTGGTTTTTAATCTTTAATCCTATTAATACACTGCACATGCTAGGAACAAAAATATAAGTGAGACAAAAATGGATAAGGTCTTTGCAAGCTCATGAATACTGCGGGACACAACTATGTTAATAGATCATTAGGTAATTTAAGGGGTTATTTAAGCCTTGTGAAGTCGAAGTTGTTCAAACCTTTTCATTGATCCCTTGAGACACGAGAACATGAAATTGCATCAAAATGACATTCTAATTAATCGATTGAAAGAAACTCTCATTTTAGGATTATGGATTATGCTGAACCCCGCACGGAATTATAATCATTGTCTCTCATGCCTTGTTTGATTATATAGATGAGATGAGATGATATGAGATAAAATGAAAAATTTGTAAATATTAATGAAATAGTTTGTGAATAGCAGTGAAAATAATTTGAGTTAAGATGTTTTGTGGAGTTTTAGAAAATGAGATTGAAAAATTTGAATAAAAATATTATAAAATTAATATTATTATAATATAACTTTTTAATATAATTTTTGTTTTGAGATTTGAAAAAATTGAATTGTTTTGTGTGTTTTGTTTAGAAGTTTAAGAAAGTTGTAATGATTATGTAAAAAAGTTAAAAGTTTAAAATTTAAATTAAAAAAAATTTATATTTGAATGATATTTAGATGTTGAAATGAGATGAGATTGACTGAGACCATGCATGAAACCAAGTCTTAGTTTGGAGTCTTTAATGATAGACATGTGTAGACATGTAATTAGTCATAATGTAAGATTCATGCTGACGAGACATGAGTTTTGCTAGCTAGAGTAATAAGACGACGACAAAAGGACTAAAAATAATTAGAAAAATGTTTAAAATAAATTATAGAAATTAATTTGTCCAAAAATCAAATCGATGTATGTATTAAAATATATTTTGCATCAAAACTACAACTCTTTCTTTTTTTTCGATTTACAAATAAACTATTATAACTATCAATTTATGTACCAAATTAATTTTTTTTTCTTTATTCACATTTTTGATAATGATTTAAGAGGAATATTATACATCAGTTACTATTCACTCTCACACCCCACATAATCTATAGTTTTTCCTTTTTTTCGGTGTGAGAATGTTTTCATAAGGTGTGGGGTGTGTGATATTGAATAGTGACTAATAAGAAGAATTTTTTATGATCTAATAATCAAAATTGTGCCCATATATATATATATATATATACTATATTCATTAGAAAAACACTTTTTACTTTCCAATCCAATATAAATAATATTGTAGGGATCGAGTAAGTTCAAGGCACGTGCTTATTTCCTTAATTAATTCAATTATCATAAAAACTCACTTTAAGTATATATACCTATTTATTCAATTACTTAGATGCAGTAATCACATAAAATTATGTGATGCGTAATCTCTAAAAACTGTACTTCTAATATATTTTCTAGATATAAAATTACATGATGTACCGTGAACAACTCGTGTATTGTGGAATTAATGATTTTCAACCTTCAGAATGAGAGTTTTTTTCTTTGTTATGATAGTGTTATATATCCAATACAAGGATAAAACCCAAGTTAGAATGAACAAAATGTGAAATGATTTTGAGTAATGCTAGGGAGCCCGTTTTGGCCTCCTATTGGATTTGCCTGTTTCCTTTTTCTATTTTTTTTTTAGTTTTTTTTTATTTAATGATTAAGAACATATTGTTTAATAATATTGAGAATTTTTAGATGTTTTAAAAATATTTAAAAGTGTTAAAAAATGATGTGAAAAAAAAAACAAAAAATCTTTAAAAGTTTAATCATATCTACTCATATAAAAAGTCTATAACTTAAATAGACTATAGTTAAATTCATTATCATACTAGTATTTGTTAATTAATTATTATAAAATAATGTACTTATACTATAATATAAATAGACTAATAGTTTAGTATATATAAACATCATATTATTATTAACATAAATAATCGGAAAAACCAGAAAAATCGGAACTGTCAATCCTGAAGTGAATTAGTTCGGTATCGATTCTTTAATTTTTAAAACCGGTGTATACCAATTTGGTTTTAAAAAATATACAAAACCAGACTGAACAAGACCGGTTACACCCCATGTACAACGTTCAAAACCCCGCTTGAGGAGCTTGCCACTCATTGGCCAAGCTTTTGGGACGCAACAGAACACATCATTGCAATCTCTACCGCACTCTCAATCCGGTGTATACCTAGATAGCTGGATGCTTGCTGATCAATGAACCAATCTCGCGGTGAGTGATAGGGGACCTATGGCACCATTTCATCCTTTACTTCCTCGTCGGCCATCACTTTCTTTCACTCTCTACTATCGAATCTCTCTCTTGCTACTACTCAAGCTCCCTCTCTCTTTGCCTTCCTCTCTTTTCACTCTCTATCTCTCTTGTTTGTTTTAACTTCCCCTCTAAAAAAGAAAATCATGCTCTTTAAAGTTTAAGCTTGCACACACTTGGATGCCTAAGGTCACTGATAGAGTGGCAATAATGTATTAAATAAGCATAAAATTAAGGCAATTTTAGGACAAAAGTCATGTTACATGCTGGTTTAATACATTAAAAAGAAATAAGGAAAGTTTGATGCATGACTAAAAAGGAAAAGGTTTTACACAAGGACACAGAAGCAAAAATAATTCTTAAAATTGTTTTGTGTGTTCACTAACATCCCTCTCGTTCTCTCGATCCTTTTTTTTTTTTTTTTTTTTTTTTTTAACAAAGAGTGGGCAATCACCTGTCCAATAGTGACGCCCTCTTGAATTTATTAATAAAACCCTCGCTTATGATAGAGGAAAACCGTGGTAACAAAAAATAAGGATTATAATAAAAACTACAAAGTAACCAAGCTAGGAAAAGACTCTAAACAAGCCTATGACCAAAATGAAAAGCAAGAAAGATCAGAATCAAATAACAGAATTAAGAATAACATCTTAATGAAGGCAACCTAGACATATCCAGTCGTAACAAGCCTCTAAGGCCCCGAGGCATTATAGAATTAATTGTGTAGTCTGAAGTGACACCATTAGCACCATCTTTGGCCAACCAATCCGCCACTTTGTTTCCTTCACGAAGAATATGCTGAAAATGACAATTCATAGATTGAGCCAGACCAACAATCTCCTCCCAATAGTCCTCCAAGTACCAAACCCCACACCGTCATCTAAGCCACCAAGAAATAATGACCATCGAATCAACCTCAACAATCAATTTGAAAAGCTGTAGGGACTTACACAACCTCATCCCATTAAGAAGTGCAAAAAATTCAGCTTTGTTATTAGAACCAATACCAATGGGAGAGGCAAAAGCTTCACAAGCCTTCCAGTATTATTGCGAAAAACACCACCAATACCACTAGAACCTGGGTTACCAAGACTACTACCAAAGGAGCTTTGTGCCACTGGACTACCTTGCACCACCTCTCTTTCAAAGGAGAGGGTTTAATACGTAAGGTCTCGAGGATCATGCCATCAAGAAAAGATAAATTGTAAGAATTATTAATCACCTGAACAAGGGACCCAATCCAAAACTAAATAGCTTTAACAATAGTTTCATGCAATTCCAAGATGCCCTCCATATGCGCTAGACATCTTCTCCTCCAAAGTCTCCAGGTAACAATGACAGGCATAATACCAATTATAACACCCACCTGAGAGGAGGACTTTGCACCATGGAACCAAGAGGAGACTTGGTGTTTCCAATTACTACCAAGAGGAAGTCCAAATATATTGCAAAAGAAAACCCAGATTTTTTTTAGGAAAGTCTCCCTCAAAGAGAACATGATTAATGTCTCATAATGACCTGCAAGACAACACTCATATTTGGAAACAACTGGAATGCCAATACGACGCAACCTATTGTCCACACTCAAAGTCCTATGCCAAGCCTTCCAAAACTGAATAGACATTTTTGAGGGAAAACTTTTATGCCAAATCCAAGAATGCCAATCAAGAGAGGAGCCCCTGACTCTAATACAATGATATGCAGATTTAGTGGAAAACATACTAGTTTTGGTATGAGTCTAGACAAGGATGTCCTTTCCTGAATTAGAACTAGATAAAGAGGCTAGAATCTCATCAACATTATCCAAGCCAACCAAGTTCTCTAACAGATTCCAGCAGTCTGACAGAAGGCACTCTTTAATTTTCAACAAAGGCTGACCCATGACTGGCAATTCATTAATCAATGGACCATTATCACGCCATTTATCATACCAGAAATAAATATCACCTTCTCTAACTCTCCATTTAGAATTACTCAACACCAAAGGCATGCAGCGAACAATCATTTTCCAAAATCTCGTACCTTTGTCATCATTTATAAGGAACCAAGGTTTCGAGCCCACATATTTAGCCTTAAAAAAATTTGCCCAGAGAGAATTACCTTGTAAAAGATTCCAGGTAAACCTCATATGCAAGGCTGTCTAAGTATCCTGAAGAAGCATCAACCCTAGGCCTCCTTCCGCCACAGGCCTGCAAATGTGATTCCAAGTAGCCCATTTCATCTTATTTTTTCCATTTGTCTCACTCCAAAAGAAAAAGCTCATCATCTGATGGATCTTGTTGATAATGGCTTGAGGGACCTGTAAAATAGCAAAGAGATGAAGGGCCATACTCGAAATAACATGACGTAGCAAAAGCAGTTTCCCACCAGAAGACAGTAGCCGCATTTTCCAGCCACTGAGTTTTTGCCTCACTTTATTCACCATATCTTCAAGATGTAATTGTTTAAGATGACCCATAATAATGGGCACACCAAGATACTTGAACGGAAAATGCCCCTCCATAAAACCAGTGCTACAGAGAAGACGCCTCTTACGAGTAGGGGAGATTTTATTTAAGCAATATAAAGCGGACTTTTGTTTATTTATAGATTGGCCCGACCAACGTTCATATTGACCCAGAATACTTAGAAGCACCCGAACCGATCTTTGGCACCCATTAGAAAAAATGACCACACCATCAACACACAATAAATGTGAAATAATAGGCGTATCTCGGGCCTGATGCAAATGGCCAAATCTATTCTCAACCACGCTTTGGTGAATCATACGGGAAAGAATCTCCTGGTCGATAATAAACAAATAA
Organism: Pterocarya stenoptera; assembly: GCA_003123785.1. Taxonomy (NCBI): domain Eukaryota; kingdom Viridiplantae; phylum Streptophyta; class Magnoliopsida; order Fagales; family Juglandaceae; genus Pterocarya; species Pterocarya stenoptera. The sequence goes on along the minus strand of QEOT01003525.1, from coordinate 135,897 downwards.
GGAGAAAGTGGATCACCTTGTCGAAGGCCACAACCAAATACCAGGGGCTAGAAATACAAAAGAAGATCAAATCACAAAATTGAGGTGAGAAACCAAAACTCAACATGACTTTGATCAGAAAATTCTAATCTACACGATCATAAGCTTTTGCCATATCTACTTTTAATATACTATTGCCACCACCATTCCTCTTATTAATAGAGTGCACCATTTCCTGAGTAAGACTTATATTCTCAAAGAAACTTATACCTGGGATAAATGCTTCTTATTCCAAAGAAACCAGTCGAGGAAAAAGACCAGTTAGATGATTCACAATAATCTTGGAGTAAATTTTATAAAAAACGGAGCAAAGACTAATGGGATGGAACTTGGCAAAACCTGTTGGAGAGTCCACCTTAGGAATTAGCACCAAAAAAGAAGCTATGAAAAACTTTGGGAGAGACTTAGAAGTAAAGAATTCCAACACAGCCATCCACAAATCATTTTTAACTACATCCTAGCATTTCTTATAAAAACCAGAACCAAAGCCATCAGGGCCAGGAGCACTATTAACTGGAATTGAGGACAAAGTAGTAAATACTTCATCCAGAGAGGGCACACTAACAAGGGAGGCATTTTCCTCTACAGAAATAACTGGATCAATAAGACCATAAAAAATAGGTTGCTCTACTAGCGGCTCACCTTGGAGAAATGATGAAAAATAATCAACTGCACCTTGGTGAATACTCTCTGGGGACTTAAACACAACATCATTCGATCATATCTCTAAAACTCTCTTACACCTTTTCATGGCAAGGCAAGCATGAAAAAATTTAGAGTTCCGATCACCATCCACTGCCCATTTGAGCTTTGCCATTTGATTCAGTCGGATTTCTTCCCGATGCCGCCAAGTTGCCAAATCCGCATTAGCCACTTGCAACTCTCTATCAAGATTTTCATCCCAATTTAATTGAGCCTGAAGCTCAAGCTCTTCAACCTGATTTTCCAGAACAGTAATCCGGCCTAAAGTATGACCAAAGACCCTTCTATTCCATTCCCGCAAGCAACCTTAGTCTGTTTGAGCTTCATAATCAAATTTTGAATGGCTGAACCACCATCTCGAGATAACCAGGCTTACCGAACACAATCCAAAAAATTATGGTGTTTCACTCACATTTGTTGAAAATGAAAAGGAACAGGACCATAAGAGAAAGGGTCTTGCTTGAACTCTATAAACATAGGAGCATGATCTGAAGTAGAACGAGGCAAATAAGAATAAATAGCATTAGAAAATACCGAAAGAAAAGAGGCATCCATCAAAACATGATCCAGCCTTGCCCAAGAGCGAGCAAGGCCATATTGTCCATTACACCAAGAGAAAGCACTTCTCGTTTCCAGCCCTAGCCTCCAATGATGAACCGCATGGAACAGGAGGGAATAACCAACTCATGGAATATTCGGGAAAGAAAGTGGAGCAAGGGTCCGAGAGGGAGCATAAGAAGGGGAAAGATTTGGGTGAGAAAAGGGGTCTGGAGGAGAGCAGATTTTGGAAAAATCCTTTTGTGCTGTTGTTTTCCATTTTCTCTGAATTTTTAGTCGATAATGTTTTTGTCTTTTTCTTGCGTTTTTCACCAACATACTATGTGTGAGTAATTTCTAAAACTTGGGCTCGGGATTTCTTTGAGCGGTTTGAGTTTCCTAAGGGTTTGTGATTTCCATTGTACTTAGAGCATGTAGCATCCCGAAAGTTTTCCTTATCAACTATTATATTATGCCATTCCAGAGCTTGCTTACCGATCCTTTATCCATCGTTGACTAAAGGGCACGGTGTATTCTTGGTTCGTGTGAGACTTTGATTTTTGTTAGCACACTTAACAAGAGTTTAGTATTAATTTGATGGAGGTATTTCGGAGTTTAATTTGAGCATGAATCATACATATTAGCTAGAAATTTTGTTCGTGACTGAAATAATGTTTGATGGAAATTGGAAAATTCTAACTCTCTTTGTGAGAACAATCCGTGAGAAGGAACCCACAACCTAAGTGTTTGACAAAAGTTCCCTTAGAAATCGAAAAAGTTGTTTTAGTTTTTTTTCTCTATTTGAAACTGCAAAGTTCAGGCGTTATTGACATATTTTCCAAAAATATTTAGTAGAATAAAAACATTGTTCAAAATGAAGGAAAAGAAAGATTGAACCGCATCATTTCGCCTCTGTGCACACCAAGTTAGACTCAATAGTCTAAAGGCTTGTTTCCACCCCTTTTCCATCACCATTCTTCCTAAGTTTGAGTAAATAAGCATTCTCATTTTAAAACACTACAGTCAGTTCTTTGAAAACCTTTAATCCCTGTGAAATCGACCTTGGTACTCTTCCTAGAAACAACTTCATATCATTTGCACTTGGGAGACATTTTAATTGAAGAATGGAAAATGATGTTCTTCTCATTCACTTCTTGATGTACAAGACAAAGTTTCATATATACAATTCCTTTGTTGACACTCTAATAAATCAAAAGAGACGAAAACTACTTAACTTACTTACAACCACTTCATCAATATCCAACCCACAACCACTTTATTAGATACAGTCACTCTATAATGACTAGCTACAAAAAGGACAACCCAAAAAAAAAAAAAAAAGAGAAAAAGAATTCTAAGTCCTAGCTAACAAGGCTTAGCTGGAGGGAGCAGATTTCCGTTTCCTTTGGTACTTAGTTTGAGGTCTCGATGTTGCTTCCCTTTCTTGCAGGTAGCAGTAGCCTTTTGTTGATTACATTGACTTGAATTTTGAGACTCCCCCTCAAGATGTGCATATATGTTCAAAATGCCCATATTGGACAATAAGAAATAAAAGCTGGCAGTTGGCAGTGACTTTGTAAAAATATCTGCTAGTTGAAATCTTGATTCCACATGCACTGGAACAACTACACTAGCAACTATTCTTTCTTGAAAAAAATGGCAATCCAACTCTATGTGCTTTGTCCTTTCATGAAAAATGGGATTCTTGGTGAGGTGGATTGCAGCTTGGTTGTCATAGTATAGTAGTGCTGGCTGTTTGTGCTATACATTGAAGTCCTTTAAAAGTGTGATCAACCATACAACCTCACAACAAGTGTATGCCAATGCTCAATACTCTACCTCGGCAGAAGATCGAGACACTGTAGTTTGTTTCTTGAATTTCCAACTCACTAATGAGTCTCCAAGAAAGATACAGAAACCAATAACTAAACTTCGAGTCTTAGGGCATGCTGCCCAATCTGAATCACTATAAGCCTTAAAATGCAAAGAATAACCAGCTGAAAAGAAAATCCCTTGACCAATCGAGCCTTTTAAGTATCTCAAAATTCTGTGAGCATAATGTAAATGAATATGAGCTGGTTTATCCATGAATTGACTAAGAACACTCACAACATAGGTCCAGTCTACTGATTGTTAAGTAAATAAGCCTCCCAATTAGTCTCTGATAACTTGTTACATCTGTGAGCACATCAGTAGAAGTGAGATAGTTTATGGTTTGTTTCAATTGGAGTATTAACAGGTTTACAACAAAGCATGCCAGCATCTTCTAAGATCTCAAGGGTGTACTTCCTCTAGTAGATGTGAATACCAGCTGTAGTTCTGGCCACTTCTATCCCCAAGAAGAACTTCAAGGAACCGAGATCCTTTATCTTGAATTGATTGTGTAAGAACGTTTTGACAGTTTCAATGGCAACTAAGTTGTTGCTCCCCACAATTATATCATCAACATAAACCATGAAGCTGTAAAACCATTCACATCAGTCTTAGTAAACAAAGAATGGTCATTTTTAGATTGAAAAAAACCAATAGAAGTCAAAGTTGCAGTGAATGTTGAGTTCCACTGCCCAGAGGCTTGCTTCAGCCATAAAGCTACTTATGCAACCTGCAGACCAAATTCTTCTTCTGGGAAGACTCCCCCTGAACCACATAACCCAGTGGTAAATCCATATATATCTTCTCATCGATATCTCTATTAAGAAACACATTATGCACATCCAGTTGAGCAAAGTCAACCAAGAATTGATGCCAAGGCAAGAAAAAGATGAACTGTAGTCAATTTGGCCACGGGGCTTAAAGTCTTCTAGTAGTCAAAGCCTTCTTGTTGAGTATAGCCTTTGGCTACTAGGCAAGCTTTATGCTTGTCTATGGTCCCATCCGATTTCAATTTGACCTTGTAAACATACTTACAGCCAACAGTTTCTTTTCCATGAGGTAGGGTGGTGATAGACCATGTACGATTAGCCTCAAGAGCTTAAATTTTAGACTTCATAGCATCTCTCCAATGAGTAAAGATTATAGCCTTATCATATGACTTAGGTTCATGGATAAGTGAGAGAGACAAGATATATGCTCGGTGAAAGGGAGATAAATGAACATATGTTATGTGATTAGTAAAGGGGTAAGGGGTAAAAGGATGAGGTAATCCAGAATTTGGAAGTTGTGAAGCAGGATGACAATGATAGTCTTGCAAGTAGGAAGGGGGATGCCTTACCCAGTCTGATCTTCTAGGAACAATAGCAGAATTTGGTTCCAAATTTGAAACAAAAGGAACATGTTCTGGTTCTATAGGAACAGAATCAATTAAAGAAGAAGAACCAATTGATTGAGAAGGTAGGGGTGAAGGGAAAAGAGGTGTGGATTGTTTTGAAACAATGAGAGGAGTATCGGTTGAGATAATAGGAGTTTGTAAATTTGACAATGCTAGTGGAAGAATAAGATCTGAATGAGGAGAAGATTGACTTGAGGATGAGTTTTGAAAAGAAAAACAGTTTCAATAAAAATGACATCTTGGGAAATATGAGTGGTATGATTTTCCAAATTATAGACTTTGTATCCTTTCACACCTACATGATATCTAATGAAAATGCACTTTGTAGCCCTAGGGTCAAGTTTGGTCCAATTACGCTTAAGGGTTGAGACAAAACACAAACAACTAAAAACCTTCAAATGAGCATAGGAAGGTGGAGAAGAAAACATAATCTCATAAGGGGACTTGTTGTTTAGAAGAGGAGTAGGGGTTCTATTTATCAGGTAAGTGGTAGTTAGGATGGCATTTTCCCAAAATTTAGATGGGAGAGAAGTGTGGAAAAGGAGAGCCCAAGCCACATTGATAAGATGCTGAAGCTTTCTCTCCACAACTCCATTTTATTGTGGAGTGTAAACACAAGATTTTTTTCTGTAGAATTCCATTTGAGTTATAGAAATCTGGCATGTGGAATTCCATCCCATTATCTATTAGAATTTGTTTTACTTTGGAGTTGAACAGAGTTTGCACCATGTGAAGAAAATTTCGTAAAAGTTATTTGGTTTCAGACTTGAATTTCATCAAATAAATCCAAGTGACCTGACTATGATCATCAACAATTATAAGAAAATAATGATGCCCTTGCAAGGATGGTTGGGAATAAGGTCCCCAAATGTCACAGTGGATTAAATCAAAGTTGGAAGGGCTACAAGAATCACTTAGTTAAAAATAAGCTCGTTTCTGAATGACAAATAGTACATTTTGTTGAAACATTGCACTTGGCATCTACATAAATGGATTGAATAGACCTAAGCCTTTGATTAGACAAATGACCCAATCTAAGGTGCCAAAGTGTGAAGTCTTCTTGTGTTATTGCACTGCAAAATCGGGGATTGAGAGGAATGGAAGGACTTTTGAAATTGGTAGGAGTTGACTGCGAGCTTTGTTTCTAAGAGAGTTGGGAAGAAGAAAATAGAGACCATGCTGATTTTTAGCAAGTCCAATCGTTGTCCATGAAGATAGGACCTGTATAAAACAAAATTGATTCAAGAAAATAAGGCAGAGAAAGGGTTCATGAGTGAGTTTGCTGACTGAAAAAAGATTAAAAGAAAAAGAGGGAACACATAGAACACCGGTGAGAATGATGTGTCTGAGAGATGAACAATATCAACATGAGTGACCTCTACACGAGAATCATTAGGAAGTTGAACATGAGTCTTGATAGAACAAGTAATGGAACTAAAAAAATGAGGCGGAACAGATCATGTGGTTTGTAGCACCTGTGTCAATAATCCAAGGAATGATAGAAATGTTATAATGACTTTTAGGCATAATGGACAGACACTCATGTTTGTGAAAAAACAGATGAAGTACGAGTACGAGGCATTTTAGAAGCAAAATGAATTATACTAGCCATGTTGGAGTACGCAGTAGGAGAGGAGGCATGACTTTCCTTGTTTGAGTTCTGAGGGTGTGTATTGGTTTAAACCGTGTCATTAGGATTGAGCTGTGACATTTGCCCATTGGTGAGAGCCATAAGAGTCTGAATTTGATTATGAGACAGATTCAATTGAGGATTCTCTAGCAATCTTTTCTCCTTACCTTGTGAGCAAACCTGGTTTATTGCATTTGCTATAGAGGTATTCCCATTTCCATAGCCGATTTTTGGCTTGGTGAACTTAAAGTTAGGTGGGAAACCTATTAGCCTATAACACTTTTCTTGGGTGTGTCCAAGTTTTCCACAATGGTAACAAGTGAGGTTAGATTTGTTTTTCTTTGATTGAGTGCTGTAAACTGTTAGGGCAGAAGCTTCAGGGGTAGGCATGATTAGATTTCTAATTTGCCTCTGTCTTTCTTCTTGCAAAACTAGGGAAAAAGTATCATCTAGTGATGGCATAGGACTCATCAATATGATCTGACCCCTAATGTGTTCATATAACTCGTTGAACCCCATAAGGAACTTGAAAACATAATCTGTTTGTTGAACCTCACCCACAAAATTAAGAGCTTTGCATGTACATAGACCACATGAGCAAAAAGGAATAGGCCTGTAATTGCGCATTTCTTCCCAAATTTCATTAAGTTGAGTAAAGTATTCACTTACCGATAGACTCCCTTGCACAATAGAATTGAGTTGCTGCTGGAGATGGTAGATTCGAACATTATCAGGTTATGCAAAGTGGGTCCTCAGCTTCTCCCATACATCTTTTGCTGAACTAATATATAGCACATTTGATGCTATTTCCTTCGAAATAGAGTTAAGAAGCCAGGATAGAATGCGGTTGTTGCAGCGTAACCACGGAATGTAAAGTGAATCAGCGAGGTTTGGTGTGGGCATGCTTCCATCAAGGAAGCTGAGTTTGTTCTTCACATAAATGGCTAGGGTAAAAGACCGATTCCATGAAAGGTAATATGGATAAGTAAGATGTGGAACAATCACCACATTGTTGGCATTATCACTGTGAATGTCAATAGAATGGGCTCTTTGGATTTCCAGATGGAGAAATGTTTGCTGTGGTGTTATGAGTAATACCATGGGTCTCTACGTCTGACATTGCAGAGAAAATGAATGAGAATCAAAGAGAAAAGATGAAAATTATATTGATGTAGCAAGGTTGTATGATGAAAGGGGTTGACTGATGACAAAAAGAAAATTTTCCAGGTTACAGAGCTTGCGCTCTGATGCCATGTTGAAAGAAGAAAACGAAGAAAAGAAAGAATGGAAATGATGTTCTTCTTATTCACTTCTTGATGTACAAGACAAAGTAGCATATATACAATTCCTACGTTGACACTCTAATAAATCAAAAGAGACGAAAACTACCTAACCTACTTACAACTACTCCATTAATGTCCAACCCACAACCACTTTGTTAAATACAGCTACTCTATAATGACTAGCTACAAAAAGGACAACAAAAAAAAAAAAAGAAGAAAAAGAATTCTAAGTCCTAACTAACAAGGCTTAGTTGGAGGGAGCATGTTTCCATTTCCTCTGGTGCTTAGTTTGAGGTCTCGATGTTGCTTCCCTTTTTTGTAGGTAGCAGTGGCCTCTTGTTGATCACATTGACTTGAATTTTGAGAGACTACTTGAAGCCAACCAACCAACGACCAAACTTAGTGAATATCATTGCTCGAGATAAGTGTCTTCCATGACAATATTTACAATGCGTACTTGATGACCGTGGGTTATGCCATCGTGTGTTTAGATTAAGTTTATTGTTCTTGTATTGTTAAGAGAAACTGGTAATGAGACATCATCTTGACCTTACTCTCTCATTGTTTGCCTTGCAAGTTGTCCAGTGGTTTTTATTGCCCATATAAAGATTATTCATGTGATTTCATGATTTTACCTCACATTTTGTCTTGAAAGTTTTTTTTTTCATATATTGTACATGGATTTTGTAAACCTTTACAATATTATATTTCAGCTTTGAGATAATATTTTAAGGAGATGTTGACTGTTTTTTTTTTCAATGAAAGGGGATGTGTGTCTCACGACCCCAAGCCATGATGTTGTATTATTTCAATGGAGCTCCCTTGGTCACTTAGGAGTGTAACAATAGAGTGACATCTCCTTGGTTAATGTTAGGCTATCAATGAGTTCGAACGAGATAGTAATGCTCTCAAATTAAGTTGTTGTCTCTCGACTGACGAAGACTAGAGAATGCTTTTGGTTAGGGCTATAAACGAATAGAGCTGCTTGTGAATGAGCTTGACTAGTATAAACTCGATTCCGATTCGATTCATTTGATAAATGAGTTATTCGCGATCACTAATATTGATTCGAATATTAAACGAGCTAAACTTGTGTAATCTCGACTCGACTCGGTGTAGTCTCGTGAACAAAATTCATATAAACTTGACTTGATTCGTTATGGGCTAGTCACAATACTCGTAATATTTATATATATATTATTTTATTTAATTGCTAAGGTTATGGTGTATTTTATTTTAATGTGTTTTTTGTTTATTTTATTTTGGTCTTTTGAGTTTGGGCTTTTTGTAGTTGATTTATAGTGTTTTATTTTTTTTGGGTCGTGTGTGTGTGTGTGTGTGAAGTTGATACGCAACCCGTTTCAAGTAAGGGCCCAGCTCCTATTGATTAAACTATGCGTGTTTTGACCATGATAGAAACCCTAGAGCCCCTTCTTATTTCTCTTCTTCTATGCACTGTGCCCCCAGCCTCTCTCTCTCTCCCGTTTTCTTCTTCTTCTTTCTTCTTTCTTTCTTCTTCTTGATGTAGAGAATCTGCACTTCGCCACACATCCTCTGCATCGCTGTCCACCTCGCGCCACTACTGCTGCGCCTCGTTGTCTTCCATCTCCCCGTAACTCTCTCTCCTCTGCATCCGTGTGTGTTGCTGTCGGTGTCTTTGCCTTGTTGTTGCCGAGCAACAGCTTCTCTTTCCCATCGTTGCCACCCCAGTTGGCCTCAGCCGTGCCATTTCTTATTGCCGCCCTCCACCATTGAACCCATGCCATGAAGTTTGAAACCAGTATTCAAGTGACGAAGTCCAGACAGAGTCAAGTAGCTCGAGCTCGTATCAGCTCGTTTATTTTTGGTATTCGAGTTTGAGTCGAGCTTGATCTTAATATATGATAGGTGAGCCAAGTTCGAGCAGATATCCATGCCAATCTAGCTCGCGACCCCTAGTTCGAATTCGACTCGCCTTTGTTCGTTTGTAGCCCTACTTCTAGTGAAGTGATTCTTGAGATGAAGTCATATGCATTATCGTTACTTGCGGTATGGTGAAGGGAGCTAGAGTGTGTGTACGACTATTTGAGAGGAGACCGTGATGCATACGTTAAAAATAGTGAAAAGTTCTAAGTTAGTTTTAAGAAAGGGAGAACCTGTGGTTCTCAGATGATTCATGGTTATTAGAGAACTTGAGGTTCTCGGATGATCTTGGTATTTGATGTTGAGCATTGGATGCTCGGAATGTTTACTGTGTTGAAGGAAATATTTATTTTGATGCTTGGGATGTTGTAGTTTTAAGTTTATAGATATTGTTTACATTGGTTAGGATTTTCATGGCTTGGTTATATATGTTAAATTTAACATGAAACATTGATAATTGAATTTTCGATTTTTTATGATCCATAATAATAAGTAATAATAGTTAGAAAACATACATCCCTCTATTACAGTTTAATAAAGAATTTGACTTGACTATGAGAGAAAGATCACCCTAGTAACTTTACCTCCAAGTGTCTCTCAATGGCTAGAGGCACAAATTATGTTGTAGATGAGAACTCTTAACCCCTCAATGCTATTTGTAGACTTCTAACCATCATGAAATTTAGAGACATTCATGTCCCACTATGATTAGAATAGAGGTATTCTTGTCCCATTGTGACTCATTAATTAAGTGATATTATTTGAACTAGTCTAAACTCACTAGGATATTGGTGTGTGGGGACATAGAGTTTTAATAAAACTCTTACAATTTATTGATATTTGGGTTTTTGATTGTATAAAGGCTTTAAGGTTATGAATATCTATTGCTCGGTGATTATAAATACCATTATATTATTGATGCTCCAGTGCTGCATTCTCATGGAGAAAAATATTGTTTGCTCGAATTCACTTATCTTTGTAAGTATGTATCATTGCTTGGGTTCTTTATGTTTCATACTTGTATTCATTGATGTTACATGCATTGAACATATTGTTGTGGTAAACTTATTGAAAATTTTCGAAATTTTATAGTAATAGCCCTATTACGGTTTCACTCATCAAAACCAAAAACTTCGATGCAAGTATAGGCGATAAGAGCATGTACGAGCAGGAAGACCCAACATAGTCCAAAGAGTGAGACACGGATCTGTCCTCAATTGGGCTATTGTTCTATTATTAATTAAGTTGTTATAATTTGAGTGATTTTGATGGCCAGAATTATGGTTGTAATAACCTTGTGATGGTAATGTGATGTTGAGATAATGTGGCTTATCAATGACACTTATGATGCTGTATTTAGGGGTGGGCATGGGAGGGACAGACCCCCGTCTACCAGATGCGGTTACCCCGCCCAGCATCGGGCCCCCTAGTCATAATATATATCGAGCATAATACATATCTATAATCATAATACATATATTTATTATTGTCTATTACGATTTTTTGTATATTGAGCATATGAGCACATAAAGTTATCACAATCTCGAGATGTGTCATTGTTGCGGTGCACATCTTGATGCTACGGCTCTTGCCAAAACACAATTGAGGACTGCGTGTGGCAAAATAATTCTCTATTTTCTTTTTTTAAATAAATGAGTATTAATATATTATCTTATGAAAGACATAAAATCTAAACTAAAAAAATAAAAGGAAAAAATAATTTTAGAGACAATTCTCTCTTTTAAGAGACAAAAACACTTTGGAAACACCCTCCAAGAGTCCAAAGCCAAAGTTGCATGCCACTTGCAGTGCACGACCGGAGTTCCTCCTCCTCAATTCTCTTTCCACGAAACTGCACGTGTCAACGCGTTAAGCTGAGCTGGTTACCAACCGTACGTGGCTCATTTTCACTGGTCCAACCCATCTCTGAAGGTCGCATCCCAGCCGTTCGCGTGATCCAGCAGAAGCCGACAACACCTGTCTCTGACTATTCGTGGAAGTAAAGGACTCGAGACTTCAACAAAGAGGAGCGAGGGGGAGGGGGAGAGAGCGAGAGGGAGTCTCAGCTGCTTTCGGGTATGCGTATATTCAATTCCGCTATTTATTGTAATTTTTTCCCTTGTTTGGGTTCGGCTAATTGAATCTTCATTTACTGTTGGTTGAATCTTGTTTTTGGCGATTCTTCTTCTTCAACGTTATGTTTGCTTCTACCTTAACTGTGTAACTGTCATTTGAGCTTGGTCTTTCTAGGGTTTAAGTTAATGATCTGGTTTCAATTGTAGGCTCTTCTTTCTTTCATTAATCTGTTTTCTTTTTCTTGCCGTTGATTATTCAACTTTGAGTTTGGTTTTGTAAATCGGTTCGTTGACTTCGATTTTCGTGTGGTATTCGCTTCAGAATTGTGGTGTTTTGGACCTGGATTCTCCCCTTGTGAATACGTTGGTTCCCTGTTTCTTGGCATAAAAAACATCACAGTTTTTCCTTTTGGTTTCTGGATTTACAATTAGATAGCACAACTTAGTTTTATTATTCTTTTATATAAGCAGGCTTGCTGCTGCAATTACTCATTAATAGTGCGTCTTAATTATACGTTTAAATTTGAATGCGGGGATGAATTCTGTTATCTACTATCTCTTAATATAGTCGGGCTCAAAGGGAGAGTCAATTGACGTAAATTTTGAAGTTGAAGGCCCTTTTGGGTTCTTTTTGGGTGTTCTTTTCTGAATGAAGGCGATTTAATGATCTTTTCTTCTGAGGAACAGTCACCTGTCACTCTTGTCTTAATATAAAGTGTCGTTTTTGGTCAACTCAGTCAAAATGACAGTCTGGGATCCACAGAATCGGCAGAATACATTCACTGGAGTTGTGATCTGAATGATGGTGGTCGTAGCAGTAATCGGTTTGATGGTGGTGGTGGGCGGAGGTGTTTTCGCATTTTAATGTTATCTTTAGGCCTGGAATCATTCCTTTATATTTAGGAAAGGTAATTGCGTGGCATTATTGGCAAAACCCATCTTTCACATAAAATGAGTTTAGAAGAAAGTGTCATTTTCAAAATATAGGAGGGTGGTTGTCGCCTATTCTCATAATTTTTAATACCGAGTACATTAAACCTAAATCTTAACCTTGTGACGAATTTTGCCTTAAGAGTTGTGAGAGAATTGGAAAGTTGATCATTCGTAGCGTCTCTTGCATGGTAAGTTGTGGTGCTTCTTATCTCTGTCATCCATGTGCATAAATCCTTTTTGTTGGGAGTGGGGAGGACTACCTTGGGAGAGCATGAGTCTTGTATGCATGGTGTTTAGTTCTAGCACCATGTTAACCAAAAGGTTACCTTAAAAGCTTAACCTATAGAGAAAATTTAATGTTAGTTATTCAAATGTTCCGAAAATAACATCCACAATTGACTCTTGGTGCTTTTTTTTTTCTCCTTGCGAATATACTGAAAAAGGAGATAGCAGATCTCATTTGGTTTATCTTGATATTTTGTGGTGAATCACGTGGTCAATTACATGGTGACAGAAAAAATGATCACGTGATTGTTCTTTTCTTTTTTCTTTTTTGTTGTTCTCTCAAGAGAGAGTGTTTAGCAAAATTTTCCTGCAAAAGGTGTCTTATCTTTGCATTGATGGAAGCCTGGGAACACGTTCTTACCACAGATAACTAAGCAAAAGGAAAAGCAATACTGATTAATTGGATATAGTGGTAAATGGTTTGGAGATATGATTGATCACTTGCTATGACATTGTTTGGTGGCTTAGTGCATTTTGACATTGGTCTTCTCCTTCTTTGTGGGGCGTAATGGGCCATGCCAAACTCAGTTATTGCAATTTTTGCAGCTTAAAGAGGCATTGTTGGAAGTGGGAGATTTGTGATAGTTTTTTTATAGGTATGCTGGGCAGGTATTGACAATGATCCTTCTGTAGGATCAATTTTATTTATATAGTTTTTTTTTTATTTGTTATAGTTAGAGAGTAGCAACCCCTTTTCTAATTTGGTTTAATAGTGAAGCTAGAAATAATAGGACATTTGAAGGCATGGGGTCACTACACCTGAGTGCAACCATCTTTTCAGGCAATCTGGCTGGATAACCTGTACTTTGACTTGGTTAGTGATGGATTTGGCTATGATATTTATGGTGACGAAATTATGGTTTGAGAGATAAACCTTTTGGATGCTTTCCCTTACCCTAAACTTTCTAATTTATTGCAGAATAAGTTCTTGTAAATTATTGGTCTGCAAGTTAATTGCTTATATATTGTTGACTGAAGTTCATACTAGAAACTCTAATTCTTCATATCAATCGTTTCTTTTTCCCTATACTTATCTTTTTGTTGACATGATACAGTCCCTGCTGCTGGTTTGATTGTTTTGAGGGTTTTGTCTCCCACTGATGTTCCTGAATCAAGTTTGTGGTACATGCCTGAAGCACAGATCAAATGCCCTCATTGAAAATGAAGAACAAATTGAGCACGAGTTATTTCAAAGAAAAAAATGGTCTTCATGTATCTCAAATGTCAAGTAAAATTTCCAAAAACTCTTGCCCACAATTCAGGATTTCTGAACAAGCATCAGAATTTGACACATTTATTCACAAATGCCAGGATGGTAAGCAACTATACTTAAATCTCAGATTGTATTTTATGTACTTAGTATTAAGTTTTCAAGTTATCTCGTGTTTCCTATCCATATCTTGATACTTGGTGCGAGTTTCAGTTTGACTAATTTTCTAAGATGTTACACTACATTGCCAAGTGCAGACAAAAGTTTCATTTAAAAAACAGACCACACCTTTCTAATAACGGTCTTTCATTTGCCTATTTTTATTTTATTTTATGCATATATTCATATCTTTATATATTTTTTCAATTTTAAGAAGTTTATGTACAGTTGTTCTGCCTTGAATCTAAAAGATGTATATATATATCTGAATGTGAACTTCAAGTGAGACTTAGAGAGAAATAGCCTTTTTAGAAGGACAGGAAGCCTATCTTTGCACTTGGGGCAATGACGCAGCTAGTGAAGTTCTAACCGAGGCACACCTATTGCTGGTTGAAAACTATTTCCAAAACCCCCTCTTCAGCCTGGGTTCAACCTTGGCCATCGAGAATTTCTGGAAGGGCTCCCCTCGGGGTAAAGCACTAAAGCTCTACATAAAAAGAAGGGCAAGAAGCTTCATAAAAGCACTAAATTATCAAGGGAAAAAATTTGCCTTTTGAATCTGCTAATTTCCCCTATATTCTAATCATTTTCTTTGCAAAAATATTTATATAATCTTGAGCAAAAATTTGAGTTTTTTTTAGTCTTAGAATGGTCATAATTGATGTATGATGTCTTGGTGTTTCTTTCTGTATCGTGTTCCACAGAATGTAGCAATGGTCTGATTTGTACAAACAATGAGTAGTATTAGTTGTATATGTACTTATAAAAAATGTATTAGCTAATATATGATACTCCTCACCATTCTTATTTTTAATGCTCCTTGTCATTCTTATAGTTTCTTTGAGCACGCAAGCGTCCATGAAGAACATTGAAAGTGACGAATCCATTGACTGTGAAGAATTACTGGATGAAGAAATATATCAGTTCCAGCAGCAGCCAACATTTTTTGTTTGTTCTGCAAGCATTGGGAGAACGGTAAAATGTTTTTCTTTTTGACAGATAGTATTTCTTGAGTTTGTCATTTTGGGATACCCTGACAATAGTTACTGAATTGAATCCCGATAATTTAATTGATTTAAGTAGGATTTTTCCTTTTTTTGCCTTTTAAACATTGGCATGGAATTAGTGCATGTCAAGTGGGCAAGATGCATGTTCATTTACAAGCTTCTCTCTCAGCTATTTGTTATGTGTGTTTGAGCGCTTGCGTGTTTTCAATACTGTTTCTCTATTTAGGGCACCTGCTGTCAGGATGTGGTGCAAAACTAGTTTTACCCCTCTAACGGGTGATTGACACATCAATGGCTTATTGATTCATAAAACACATGAAATGCACTTGATTATTTCTAATAAACTATTTGAAAATCCCAAAAAATAAAAAAAAATCTGCCACCACCACTGCAGAACCACCCCAAATGGGGTGGCCGGATGGCCCGGACTGCCCTTGAATGGGTGGAGCCACCCTTTTTATTTTTATTTATTTACATTTCTTTTGTTTTTTATGTTTTCAAGAATTTGATTCACTGTCGTTGTACCTTTTTTAATATTTAATAAAAACTTGATGTGTTAAGGCCTTGTTTGGATAGTGAGATGAGTTGAGATGATATGTGAATATGAGTGAAATATTTTGTAAATAGTAGTGAAATGATTTTGAGTTGAGATGTTTTATGGGGTTTTTGAAAGGAGAGAAAAAAAGTTAATATTATAAATTTAAAATATTGTTATAATATAATTTTTTAATATAATTTTTGTTTTGAGATTTGAAAAAGTTGAATTATTTTTTGTGTTTTGTCTGGAAGTTTGAGAAATTTGTAATGATTAGGTAATAATTAGATGAAAAAGTTGAAAATTTAAAATTGAAAAATGTTTGTGTTTGTATTGTTTGGATATTGAGATGAGATGAGACACTTTGCTATCCAAACCAGGCCGTCTTTTCTTGAAGGGTGTAAACTATAAAGGGCTTGGTTTGAACCAATTTCTGATTGAAGAAAACTTAAACTTTTTTAAGTTTATTAATTTTTTTTATTACTGATGAATAGTTTAATTATTCAAAATCATTCCTCTATTGAGCTTTGCGACATTTGTCCATTGTGCTTTATCCACCTTGCCAATGGAGGCCACAAGTGTGGAAAACTTAGGCACCCTGTTTGGTTTCACAGATGGTTTCAACCTATTTCATCTTATCTCATCTAATCTTATTTCAACATCCAAACATTATTCAAATACAAATACTTTTCAATTTCAAATTTTCAAAATTTTCATCTAATCATTACAACCTTTTCAAACTTCCAAATAAAATAAAAAAATAATTCAACCTTTTTAAATTTCAAAATAAAAATAATATTAAAAAATAATATTCTAACAATATTTTAACTTTATAATATTTTTATTCAACTTTTTTTTCTCTCATTTCCTAAAATCCCAAAATTTTTTTAACTAAAACTATTTCACTATTATTTATAGATTTATCATATCATCTGTGTAACCAAACGGGCCTTGATTTTTTTGCAACCATAGAAATCATTGGTCAAAATTGGATTTCATGGCAAGCTGGCCTGTATTTCTCAACTCTCTGAGGACCTCCTTGTGCTAGTGGGTGATGGAGATTTTCCTTGTTATAATTACCTTCTGTTCTAGGAAAAAAGTACCTTCTGTTCTTAAAACAATTAAAAAATAAACCTAAATTAGTTATAAATATTCTCCTGAATGTTCTTCCTCTTTCTCATGATCTTATTTTGTCAAATTTCTTTTGTGGTAAGGTAACAGTAGTGGTTCGTTAATTTTCAGGAATCAACCCACAGTTCAGACCTAGGGACGATTTTCTCTCCCACTTTGGAGCACGTTGAAAGCCATACCGAACCAAAAGCTGATGATGATGCAGGTTTGACTTCAATTCTATTGGTTGAACACATGGTATCTATCTAGTATGTTTCCCATCCTTCATATGGGATGGTCGTGACATTCTTCTAAGTTTTCCCCAACCAAGGTTGAGCCATAGTTTTTTCTTTTCTTTGTTTTTTTAATAATTAGGCCATAGTTCCTTTTCACTTGACACTAGTATTTTTTTCTGCATAAGTGATGTAACTCTAAAAATATGAATAATAGTATTTCTGAGTGCAGACAATATTTGAAAAAGAAAAAGAAGAAACAAACAGATGTGAATCTTGTTTTGACTGCCTCTATTACCAAATATTTGCTTATGCATGCAGAACATTTTCTACCAATTCTGGTCACTGAAAGGGTAGATTTGTGCTTCAGTTTTTGTTGTTTTTCACTACTTTTGATTGCTAGTAGAAAAAAAATATTGGTATTTTTTCCATTATGTAAACAAAATTCTGGCAGTATACATGCCTTTTCTGGAATATATGCTCCAATTTGCCTTTGAAAAGAAATAGTAAAGAGGATGTTTTTAGTTCCTCATTACATCCTTTGAATATGTCAAGTTAGCAACTTTTACATGTTATTTTGAAGAGTATGTCTAATACCCAACCTATTTTTTACTTTTCTCTAGGGAACATCAAAGATCCTGACATGCCAGGGTTGGGAGCTGATGACAGTGATGATAATAGAAGCTCATCTGACTACCAAACTTGTGATGTATCAGATTTCTACATATCTGACATGATTTTTGCTAGCTTTCCCTTCAGTGGGAATACGTTTGATGATGATATTAATGTGGTCAACTGCTTTCCTGATTACAACTATGCTGAGCAGAGTCTGTTGTTTGATGTCTCTGAACAATACATGACGCTGCCTTTCCTTGAGGATACGATCAAAACCAGTGACATGAATGATGCCCAATCACATGAAGAAGATATAATGGTTTCAGATAATAGTTGCTCATATGTAGCAATTGGTCAAAGGAGATCATGCGACTCGGAAACTGATGTTAACACTGACTCAGATCCACAGATGTTCATAAAAAATTTACCTGAACTCTCAGACGTGGTATCGAACTTCCAGCCTACTATACTGCCAAAGAATACTCAGAACAGGAAACATGTAACACTAGTACTTGACTTGGATGGTAATTCATTTATACATATCTGTTGCTCCTTACAGTTTTGTTATCCCACCTTTAACATGATATTTCTCCGGTGGATGTGGTATAAACTTGGATTTATTTGAGATCTGTTCTCCCAATTCATATGGTACTCTCCTTGTTAATATCATTTTGCATGTCAGATATTATGAAACTTATTTATACTATTATAGGATTCCTCCTTGAGATGGTCATTAGGTTATCAAAAGATGAAAAACTACTGCAAAAGCAAATGAAAGTGAATGTAGTGAAAAGTCAGCAGATTTATCTGCTGCCAAAATTTGGCTTCAAAAATCATTTTTCTTGGAGTCATGGTCTCAGTTACAAAATCTGGTATAGTACCCTTGTTGAGATCTAGCTTTGGTGTCTCATATGCAGTACACAAGTCACATTGCCTGTCTGCATGAGGAAAACATCAGAAACCTCTCAAGATGACACTGTTCGGTGAAATGTGCTTATTCAACTGAATTTTCATTCGCTGGAAACGAAAATTTAGTTTACCACTGGGCTCAATAAGTTGAAATGTCTGAGTTTATGTAGATTTTTTGGACTGATTGCGTAAATTGTAGAAAGTTGGCCTGAAGTGATGTACAATGTATATGTGTATATGTTTATATGAATTTGTGAATCTATATATTTTTTTTAATTTTAATTTCTCCCCCCCCCCCCCCCCTCGAGGGACTTTTTGGAAAGTTCTTGATATTCCCAAATGAATCATGTTAGGAGAACTGTATAGTGCGGGCCTCTGTTCTGACAGAGCTCTTGATTTGGGCTTCAACTTGGGAACTGAGAATGGCCTTGACTTTGAAATTGTTTAGCTTAATGAGATTGTCTTTTCTTTCATTTTTTGCGTAAGTGAATGTTACTGATGCTTGGTCAACCTGCTTTCTTGCTTTCGTTTATGCAGAAACACTTGTCCACTCCACATTGGAACACCGTGATGATGCTGACTTCACGTTCACAGTTTTCTTTGACATGAAGGAGCACACCGTATATGTGAAACAGAGGCCTTATCTCCATACATTCTTGGAGAGAGTTGCGGAGATGTTTGAAGTTGTTATTTTTACTGCAAGCCAAAGCATCTATGCAGAACAACTTCTTGATATAGTGGATCGAGATGGAAAGCTTATATCTCGCAGAGTTTTCCGTGAATCATGCATTTTCTCAGATGGTAGTTACACTAAAGATTTGACAGTTTTAGGTGTTGATCTTGCAAAAGTTGCGATAGTTGATAATTCTCCTCAGGTACGTCACCTGGCCAGTTTGTCATGATGGTTTGACCCTTTACTAGCTCCGATGGTGGAGCTAGGATTTGATCTCTCTCTTTCTTATTCGGGCGGGGACAGATCTCTTATTCTAATAGTAACTTTTTTGCATTGTGTACATTTTTATGTATGACAATGCAAAAGAGCACTATAAACATAGTTGAAGATGTCAAGAAAAAAGTTATCAACATGTATATAAACTTGAATAGGATTAACATGCGTCATGGTAGTAGATCATGGATAAGAGGTTAAGATTTTCTCTTAATTGGAGAACTCGTCGTTTCCATTTGAAACTATGGTTTTGGAATAGAACACGAAAGGGTAAGATATAAAGTGAAATTATATGTTTTGGGCTTTAGAAAAGTACATTTTTGACCTTCAGAAATTGGAGTCAAACTCTTCAATATATATATATATAATATTAAAGACTTGGACTAAATTTTTAGTCTTAGAAAACTCTAGGCATATTTTTAGGAGGGACTGTGGGATGTTTAAGATGTTAGGGTTTGGGGGTTATTTTAAATTTCAGGGTGCTAAAGCTTTTTTTTTTTTTTTTCTTAGGATAGAGGAGGGTTTGTGTTGAATGGTTGTTTTAAAATTATTTTGGGTGTCAATATTTCTTTTGCTAATTTTGTAGAACAGGCATGGGGTTTTTTTGTGGGTTGGGGGGTTGGGGGGTTGTTTGAGGGAGGGAAGGGTGGCGGCCACCTCTCGGCCCTGCCTCTGCCATTGCCTAGCTCTCTCTTTTTGTTAATTTTGTCCCTATCTCTGAAATTTTCTTCTGCTGGTGTTCTGAGCTGTTGCCTAGTATGTATATTGTATAGGTTGATGGACTTTTGATATCAGTTAATATTGGGCTACCGACTTAGATTTAGTTGGACTGGGTCTACCCTTACCTACGAAGTTGGTAGTTTCCTTAGGGATAGCTGGAAAAAAGGGAGAGTTGCGTTGCTGGTTTAGAACTGATTGAAATCTTTGTGGATCTGATTCACCAGTTAATACTTGACAAGATTTTCCCATCATCAATATCATAATTTCGCAGTTCAGCCTGGCAATTATAAGAACTGAAGTAAATACATGAATTTCGATCTTATGGAAATGCATATATCTAGGCAGGAAAGTCATACCAAAACTTGGCAGTATGTTGGATTAAAATCTAGGATGGAAAAGTTGCTGTGCTAGCTAGTTTAGCCTGATTCAAGATAACTCCAAAGGGAAGGACAGACTGAACAAGGTCGTTTGAACTCTGTTAATACTGATGAAAATTCTGTGTCTATAATTATCTGCTTACTATTCCGTGAGATAATGATGTCTATATTATCCGAAAAAAGTGCTGGAAGGGGAAAAACAAAAATAAATGAAGTCATCTCTATTGAATGGAAGTGCGATTGTTGAAGCCTTGTTCTCATTATTATTATTTTCAGGTTTTCCGGTTGCAAGTCAATAATGGGATTCCTATAAGGAGTTGGTTTGACGATCCATCAGACTGCGCACTAATTTCCTTACTTCCATTCTTAGAGACTCTGGCTGATGCTGATGATGTACGTCCAATCATTGCTGCGAGATTCGGTAACAAGGAATAAGAGCCCCTTATATATCTCATTAGCTTGAATATAGCAGCTCCTTCTCCCTCTCAACCATTTGAATGCAAAAACTGGCTTCTAGTTTAGATGCTCAATACCATTCCTCTCTGATCTTGAGGTAATTAGCTATACAATGAACTGTTGATTGCGTAATTATTGGTTCAGCTCTTGGTGCTTGTCCCTTCCTTTTCTATTCTCAGCCGACAACTCTATGGAGTGCTTTGTCTAATGTTTCTGAAAAGGTAGTAAGAGGATTTCCTCTTATATATTTATAATGTACAGTTCAAGTTGCTATTTTATTCATAAGGAGGTGTATAGAAATTGTTATCATATGGTGAAATGTGATTCTTGCAGACTGCTTCATGCTTTCCTATCTTATTGCTCAATTTTGTGCTTATAATTTTTTTCCAACTATCCATTTGGCAATTGCAGTGTTATCTGGGAANAAAAAAAAAAAAAAAAAAAAAAAAAAAAAAAACAAAAAAGTCGAAAACAAAAAGCAAAATACAAAACAAAAAGAAAGAGAGAGATAAGGTTTTGGAAGCCTGCTTTGATATGATTCACCCTCCCCCTATTTCTAGAAGTGGATTCACTAGTTCCTATATTTTTCTTGTTCAACTGTTATCCTCTCTTTTGGATGCTCTGTGCATGAATTTGGAATTCTTTTTGTCTTTATTGTAATAAACTCTGTTATATTTGATTTCCACTTATATCTTCAAAAAAATTGTCCATAGCTTTCAGTCTGAATTTCCTCCCCTTGTATTACTCCAATTCTCTCTAGCTTGCAGTTGGACATGTATGTTCATGAAGGACGTAAATGTAGAGTGATTTTGAACTGATGAATATCTGGAGAGTTGGGAGGTACTGTGCATGGAGAGGGATCTTTTCAGGAAAATTAGGCTGGTTGTGACCAGAACATTATATACGCATTGAACCTGTTCCATCTGCAGTGATTCTGCAGCATAAGGAGCAAGTCAGTAATTCAATTTGCCAATTCCTTAATGATAATATGCATGAAAATATGTAGAAAAATCAGGTCTGCTCTTAGTGTTATTATAGGCAGATGAAGATGTATTTTATTTCAGTAATTAAACTGAACACTTGGAGTTGAGTTGAGTTGAAAAGATCAAAGTAGGCAATAAGTTAAACACTTCCTGCATATGGTGTATTTGGGTGGGAAAGGAACACCAGAAACTGAAGACTGAACAGACATTGGAGGAGCTCAAAGCTTTATTTTTCAGTACTCTCTTCCTTTGGACAGCCTCTATAGACTCTAGTGGGCTAGCTTTTCAGGATGTTTTCATATATAGCTAAGTGATTCTATACATCACGTGTACGCTTTTTAATGATTATAACTTATAAAAAGAAGTCAAAGATTGGGAGGAACCCATGTTTATCTGAGAAGGTACTTCTTTGAGATGCATTATTCTTGAAGATTTTGAATTTATGCCCCCCTGTTACGTTGCTCAACTGACTGACCTGGCATTCTCAACAACTTAATTATCAGTGAAAATTCTCATGAGGCTCCCTACCAAGTTATAATTTTGTCATTGGATCACGGGGAAAATTGCTCTGCTTTGATAAAAAAAACTTTTGAGATTATATGTGGTCAAACGGATGATAGAGGTATGGTGCTATCTTTGAATTGAAGGATAATTGTGGGTAGTGCTATAGATAGGAGGCTATGTTCGAATTGATGGATCAGGAATCCTAGAACTGGGAGTAGCCTGTTGAATTGGTGGATTTTGTTGATAGTCAAGTGAAGAGAAAATTGGTCCAAAATGCTCCTCACTTAAACCGAAGAATAGGAGAGAGACAGATGATGAATTAGGGGGTGTATAAATTATCTTATTATCACTCCTTGCCATGATCTTCTGCTGAATGCTGAATCTAATAGTGGACTATTACAGTTTCACCATTCTGTATACCTTTTCTGCAGGTCTTTGAAGAACACTAATAGAATATCTGCTAATGGCAAAACTAGTAGGTACGTGAAGTTTTATTACGATTTATCTTCATCAGATGTTTGTAGGTATAGGTATTTAACGAACGATGCATTTTCTTATAATTATTGAGTATCTGAAATGTCATCGAGAAAGGTACCTGTGTAATCTCATTGGTAAATAATCAGCTTGTTACCATATATATAACTTTTGTATAGATTTTTCTTCTGGTAATTTCATGTTTCTTACTAACCAAATGCTTTATTATGTAATATGACGCATCCAGCAAGGAGTGTTTTATCCTCTAGAACACCTAGTAGAGGTTATGACAGTGATTTGATAATCTCTAGATACATGCTGTATTGACTTGATGTTGCCACTACCTTTATCACTCAAATCATGGTTTTACCCTATTGAAAATTTGGGAGCTAGTTGGCTTTGTGTGTAATCATTTGTAGTAATAAAGTTTTTACCCTGTTTAGTTTAAAAGTGGATGATTGCTTCCCAATCTGTAAGGTTGTAATTCTCAATGGGATTGGGATTTCCTGAGGGCAGGATGTGAGAATGAATCTGATAGCATTTGGGTATTATTAAGTGTGAAATAATTTGTTGTAAATCTGTTTGTATGTTTCTTTAAATTTTTAATTTTATAGGCAAGTCGAAGTCTTCATATTAAGTAAAAAAGGATGATCGATCCATGCTATACACGTAATTAATTAATGCAGGAGAACAATAGCAACCTTATTTCACCTTTATATATAGAACTAAAGAGAGATGAAAATCATAGACCGGTGGTCTTACACATCTTTATTCCTTTTTGTCTTTTGTCCATGTAGATGGCAAACTAAAGCTGACATAAAATTTGGATGTGATTTTATTTTTTATTGGAGGTGACATTGTACGCATGCAAGGTGTTGAGATTAGGGTTGTCAATTTTTAACAAGAACAGCAAACCCAACATGTAATAATTGAGTTAGGGTTATGATAATTGGATTCGGGTCATGTCGGGTCAACCTGCGAGTTTATAGGTGTATCCGTGTGATTTAATTAGCAAAAATAGAAAATGATATGTTACAAGCACGAATAAAAGTAAAGTTTAGTATGAAACAATAGCTCCCCTACCAGTTTAGTACAAAACAAAATATAGACATAATAAGAGATAAACATGACACTCATTAACAACCCGTATGCAAGAGATAAAGATAGATTTAGGCTCTATCTGGTTCTCGAATTGCACTTGAGTGCAGTTCATCTTTAAGCTGCTCTCAGCATCCAAACAACAAACACACGATTTATACCGTTTGAATTCAGTTCAAAATTGAGTTCATCGTGAGTCCCAGTAACTGACAAATATTAATTGCATCTGACATAGTTTTCCATCTCTCTCATGGGGCCCACATGGTTGGCACCATATTGTCATAATGCTGCATACTTGTTTATTACTTTAGGTTGTAGTTTATTATTTTTACATTCTGGCGTAGTTCAGTTTGTATAAAAAGTTTGTCTTTTGCACCGACAATGAGAATGAATGTTAGGTGAACAGTTGATTTCAATGGTGGGACCCATTCATTTTTACAACTTTCTATAAATATATCTAAACTTATCTTAATATCTAAACATATCTAAACTCATTTTAAGTAGACTTTAAAAAACTTATTCAACCATCTCAATTTATTACTATTCATAAAAAACTCAATGCAACTCAACTCACCAAACGCAGCCTTAAGCTATTAAGGATAAATTCCTGACAAACTAATTTTTTTTAAAAGAAGAGGGACGGTAGTCTTAATTTTATTTATAACCCTTATTTTTTGTGGAGGAATACATTTTATAAAAAAAGCTTGGGGATTACAAAAAGTCCAAAACCAAGCTTTATAAAACACTATCTCTATATTGTGCTAATTACAATAGAATCTACAATTGAAAGAACAGAGTTAAAAGCTGCAACCATATAATTTTAGTGCCCAAATCTAGGTAATCTCAAAACATCCATTCTATACTCCCCCAAAGCCAATGGCAGCAATTGACTAGCAAAAGAATAAGTGGTCAAAACACCTACGGCACATTCTTTAGCAATGATTTGACCCACGGCACATTCTTTAGCAAGTTGATCAGCAACAAAATTACCCTCTCTATATGAATGTTGATTAGAAAAAGATAAAACTTGCTGGAAAGCAAGAATGTCCTCCCAAATGTTATTAAACTGCCATGGTGGAGAAGGGAATTATGAAATCATTAAACAATGATTGCTAAATCAGTTTGAAATATTGCACGTGAAATCTAGCTGCAAAACAACATAAGAGGCTTTGTTTTAGAGCCATCAGTATTAGTTCCATGTCCCAAATGGAGAGAAAAGGCAAATGCTAATTTGCCATTGCATTTCTCAAAAGACCACCACATCCTGACTTACTGGGATTTCCAAATGAGGAGCCTCAACATGTCCTGAGGAGAAGGCTGCCAAGTTACGGGAAATTAAGGATGAAAGTTGGTCGGTCTGGATTGGTTGGTTCTATCTACACTGGTTGGTTCTGTCCGAACCGGACCGACCCTAGACCAAGTTCGGTCGGTCTCGATCCTTGAAATAGAGGATCGAGACTTTTTAGTCTGATCCTGGTCTAGGGGTTTCCCATCCCGGACCGGACCGACGGAATTTAAAAAAAATATTATATATATTATTTATATAATTAATTATGTAATTTTTATCTAACCTATCACTATTAAAAATATAAAAATTTAAATATGTTATTAACAAATTAATATTCTATCAATTAACTAATGTATAATATCAATTAACTAATTATATAGTAATAATATAAGTTAAGAATGTAATTTTCATCTAATTTATTATCATTGACCATATAAAATAATTTTTTTATTGAGTTAGTTATATAATCTACATTAATAATTTACTTAATTTTAATTTAATATTTTAAATAAATATTTTTATTAATTTATTTAAAAAAAAGAAGAAAAAAATAAAAATATTTGGGCTAGACCAAATGGACCGGATCAGACCAGACCGATAGCTACCGGTCAGGTCCGGTCTGGTCCCTAGGGATGTTTGGTTCGGTCTAGTCTGGTCCAAAGAAAATGGTAGACCGAAAATTTCAATCCATCACCCCCCAGACCGATTTAGACCCCTACTGGAAATGGCTTTTTAACTTTGGCTTGAAGAGGATTAATACCAAGAAGAAATCTGAGCACTTAATTGAAGAGTTCGAGAAGAGGACGACACCTCCGTTTGTTGATAAAACCCTCACTCAGGTGGAGGAAAACCATGAATACATCAATAAAACAACCCTTAAAACCAAACAACTACTAACAACGAATATAAGGTATGCCCCATCTATCCGTATGTACAAGTCTACGAAGTCACCCTGGACTAAAAACTTCTCCAAAAAATCCATAATCTTTCCATTCAACCCTTCCTTAGCCAAGAAATCAGCTGCCATGTTAGTCTCTCTGAATATATGACGAACTTGGATATCAATCAAAGAAGAAAGACTCAAAAGTTCATCCCAATAATCCCAAAGATACCAATAATTACAAGTCCCCAAAAGAAACCAACCAACCACAACACTTGAATCAGATTCTACTAAAACATATCTCAAACTGAGTTGGTGACACAACCTCAATCCATCTAAAAAGCACGACATTCTACCACTGTATTTGTACCATGCCCATAAGAATGAGCAAAGCCTGCAACCACACAGCCATGCACATCCTGAATCACCCGAGATACCTGGTTTACCACATGACCTGCCATCGACATTTAATTTAAACTAATATTGAGCAAGTCAAGACCACACAACAATCTTAGGAGGCTTTGAGACAATTGGCACAATAGGGCAGTTTAATTCCTTGAGAATAATGTTTCATTAGTGCCCAATTTTTTAAACTTCCATAAGGACAAAGAAATCTGCACAATGAAACCTTTCACCATATGAACTAAGCCCTTCCAATCAAACACCACTTCTTCCATCTGTGCTAAACAACGAGCATGCCATAAAGCCCAGGTAATAATAATTGGGATAGCCCCACGAAACCAACCAACCTGTGATGATGAAGACGCATGAAACCACCAAATGTTCACAACGTCTTGCCATACACGAACTTGAGGTAAGCTAATCCCGAAAACAGATGCAAAATAATTCCATACTTGTCTCGCTAAGTCCCCATTACGCAATACATGGTCCAGCGTTTCAATCTGAGGAGAGACACATCAATTACACTTCAAGGCCATCTGAATACCAACATGGCGAATCACCTCATCAACAGGAATAGCATGTTGTTTAGCTCACCAACACAAGAAAGACATTTTCTTAGGAACGTATTGCTGCCACAACCATTTTTTTCCATGAACACACACCACCTTGGTTTCTTATTAGCTGCTATGCAGACTTGGAGGAAAAAGTTCCATCAGTCGAAAGTTTCCAGATGCATATATCACGTCCCTCTCGCAATCTTACTTGAGAGCTAATAATCCTCTCCATTTGTACATATTCACTAGTAGCCGTAACTTCACAAAATCCCACCCTGCAGCAGTACACACAGAAAACAATTTAAGGCCAGTCTCCACCACCACAACCTGACCTTGCATAAGAATTCTATCTCCCAACTAATTGTCATAGCAAAAATCTAGATTACCACCACGAACCATCCATCTAGAATTTTGTAAGACCTTCGGCTTGAGCCTCATAATCCCCTTCAAGAAAAATGACCCCTTATTAGCCAGTATCGCAAGCGAAATATACGAATTAGCAACATATTTTGTTAGGAAGAAATCAGACTACAAAGAACCTCTAGTCAATAACTTTCATGCAAATTTCATTAGCAATGAACTTTGAACCTCCGAGAGATCCCAAATACCCAAACCACCCTCCTCAACTAGTAAACAAAAACTTAAACGACTAATTAAGTTTTTTATTCACATGCAAATTAAGCTACTCTTAGGCAGCGTTTGGATGTTGAACTGAGTTGAGCTTTTTATAAATAGTAGTGAATTGAGATTGTTGAATGAGTTTGGTGGGGTCCACTAAGATGAGTTTAAAATGTGTTTGAATGTTAAAATGAGTTGAGATATATTTATAAGAAGTTGTAAAAAAAAATGAGTCCCAAAATTATTTTATACTGTTCATCTGAGATGCAAAACCGACGAAATTGTGTCTTGTTTTGTATTGTTTTGTCTGAACCCCAAAAAAAATGGTGCCACCAGTACCTTTCTTCCATCTAATAGTATTGTTTTGTCTTTTTATTATTATTATTATATATCATATTTGACCGGGTATCATTATTAATAGTCCGTACATGCACTATAGCCAAATGTGGGTATGCACTGCAGCCAATGGTCAAAACGTGGCAGATGGGCAAAACAATGGTTGAAAAGCAGCCATATGCAAACTTGTCCCGTCTGTCTACAGTTTACAAATAAGTTTAGGATAAAACTCGGCTTGAAAGTGTGTTTGGATAGCAGATGAAGTTTAAAAAGAAACTGAGTTGAGTTGCATTCGGCATCCAAACGAAGCCTAAGGGGACCTACTACTGCAGCAACTTTGGTGATGGTTCAAGGTCATTTAAATGTAATGGTGCCATTACAAAAATGTAGTAATGCAGATTGTAGATGTGATCATTGACCGCTATTTGATGGGGTTAGAGTTTTATCAGGCAAACAAATTGTAAATTAGGGTTGTTGAGATCAGTTCAAATTGGAGCATTAAATTTTAATTACAAATTAACCTATCAAAGCAAACAAGAACCTACCGTGCCAGCTAGCTTCCTACTCGATCCGTAGTACAAGATTTTATGTGGCAAACTCGCAAGGGTCCTACGGTGTAGATCACCGATTAGATTTGTAAGCTATTGTTGAGAAAAATATTTACAATCGTAAATTATGCAACTACTGTGTAATCGTTTTGAATAAAATAAATAAAACATATAACTCACATGAAAAAAATTAATTTTTTAATATTAAACTTAACTTTTTTGAAAATAATTATGTGGCGTTTACGTATTTCTAAATTATATGTAGAAATGTAGAAATACTCCTCAAAATGTGTACTACGACGACAAATCAACTTAACTGTGTAGTTAAATGGTGCGGAGGAATAAAACAGACACTATACTTGATGACCATGACACGCACACTCTAGAAATGGCCATCAAGTATAGCCTCATCAACCTACTTCCTTCTCCTTATTCTACTTACTATTCCCTAATATCGGTCCACCAACTCGTCGCATATTGCTCGCCTCCAACCTACAGTTCGCTTGTAGAGAGTCCTCAGTGAACTTGATCAGTCCAGTCTCATCAATGGACTCCAAATACTTCTCCCATAGGCTTGTGTATAGATTCAGTTGACCCCGATTGTCCCTAGCTACGTAACTCAGACTGAGTACTAGGGCTAAACTGTAACACCCGGGTCAGTATGAAACTTGACGTTCGATTTTTTATTATTATTATGACCAACAAAGGAAGGATGGCTTATGTAACGCCCCTCTGGTTCTAGAGATCCGGAGAGTTAGCTCATAATACTGAATATCCTCTCTAATAGTACAATTATATAAGAAATATCCATGTCCCTCCACTAAAACACTAGAGAAAATCCTCAATAAAATAAATTAAAAACTCTCCAAAGACTAAAAAATATCCTTAACTCAACACATCAAAATAACAAAAGTAATCAATTTACTAACTATGACTCTCAAATAAGTACTTGTACCCTTGGGCTTGGGGAGCCGCGGCCATTGCGACTACGTACATTGCTATTGATATGAGATTTTTGAGGTGTCTGGACCCACATAAACATTTGATGTTTGATATTTCAGTGCCATATGGATCATCCAATTTGGATAGAGTGTTGATAAATGCAAATGATCAATGCGAACTTAGGGAATGTAGTATTGCAAGAGCTTTTGACGAACCCAGAATAGGACAAGTGAACAACAATATCAGTTGGGATTCTCTTTTGAGTATAAAAGAAGGTTACTTCAGTGTAAAAAACAAGAGGAGAGTCACGCAGCAAGCATGATCAGCTCTGTCACGCCCAGCTGCTGCAGAAAATCAAGTACTTCAGAGAATCAAATCAAAGGATCCCAGCAAACAGTGAAACGGACACATGCAGACACTGCTTTAATTTGCCAATACTGCCAAAGCACACGAGAGTTTTGTGACTAATTTTGTCGAGCATGCATGCATTGCAGCAATGCCAACGAGTTTCATTTTCAGCCGAAGTCTGTTCTGGCTTCTATATAAAGTCCATAAACCTTGACACTCCATATATAAGCTTCGATCTTCTTCTTCCTCTCTCTCTCTCTCTCTCTCTCTCCCTTTAAACCCAACACTACTACACAGCCGTTTACTATTTTCTTCTCCTTCTTCTATCTTGCTTGATTGCTATCAGGTAATTAGACGTTCTGTGTTCTGAGGGAAAGCTTTATGGTTTCATTTTATTTTTCACTCGAAAATTTGAGTAAGAAAACGAAAAAAAGCTGAGTTCAGTGCATTTTCCTCCTTCCCAAACAGACTTTGTAAACTCAGTGCTTTTACATTCTTTCTAGATCTTGTTCTCAACTATGAATAATTGAACTTGAAATACTGGTGTTGTCAACTAAATCACATTTTGTTTTGTTCGGTGTTACGTTAATGCCGGGAAATAACTCCGACGGACGATACCACAAGGTTACAACTCCCAAAAGGTTCTGAACAAGGCCTTTGATTCTTCCAATTTCCATCCTCACAACAAAGCCAAGCTCAAGGCAAGGGCACAAGTCCTTAATTTATTATATAAATATATATATTCCTTTATTTTAGTCCCTAAATTATGCAGGATTTGGTTTTTTCTATATCTAATACAGTCGTTAAAGGCTTCAAGTCTATGAGTTTTATTTTTTTAAAAATCAAAAAATAGATTTAATGTTTGAATTACTGAAATGCCTTTAGCCTGCTCTGTTAATGTGTGATATGAGAGCTGTTTTTGTTGTTGTGCTTGTTGCATGCATATGTGTAGCCATTTATCAACCATCAAGATCCAAAAGCATAGAGTAATTAAGATGATTAATTATTTGCACTAAAAAGTCTTTGGATTAATAGGATTGGAGTAATCAACTTGATGGTTTGCTACATGCATCAAGAAACAGAGAAGCAGGAGGTCTCAAATTTTCCTGATTTCTGGTATATCTTGACATACTCAACTTGATAGTTTACTGCATCAAGTAAACAACAGAGAAATAATAGGTGATGCAAGACTACTCTACTCTATTTTTATTTAATTATTTATTTATCAAATAGATGATTTAATACTAGCATCATGTTTTAATATCTTCGTATTTTTCTGTTTTATCTTTCTTCTGGAAGTTTAGTAAATGTTTCAGTTTTTGTTATTCAATGTTAGACAAACATTTTGAGAAAAGCTGATCAAGGCCGGATGGTTAGTTTTTACATTTTTACACTTGCCAATAATCGTAAACCACGTAGGAGTTGCATCTTGTGACATTCTATACTCACATGCATGATAAAAATGTGACAAACATCATCACGAGAAATGTGACCAGAAACATCACCATGAAAAATGATGTTCCTGGTCACATTTTTATCATGCATGTGTAGAATGTCACAAGCTGCATGCATGACTTACTGTCATTGGTGGGTGTAAAAATGTGAAAACCACCTGTCTGGCCTGTAGCTTCACTCAAACATTTGTGTTGTTTTCATTTTCAAGAGATCAACATATGAGTTGTTTTGATGTAGGATTGTTTTCTTGATTTATTATTATTATTTTTTGTGGACTGCCTATATATTAATCGCTAATCTTGATCATTGAAGCTTTACATTTGTCTTCAGACTTGAGAATCTAGAAGATGATCTATTACGATTTTTTGTCTCGAGTTTATAGATTAGTGCAAAGAATGTGAAATAGTCTACTATGCTACAGCTATTATTTTAAGAAAACTTTTAGATGCAATCTTACACAATAGATTATAAAGGAGAATGAACAAATTGCCTATATTGTAAAGGTAAATCATAAAAATGAACTAAAACGTACATCTTTGTTAGAGTAAAACAATCAGCTATAGACATGCATGCATAATGAATTCATTAAAATCAAGGGGTACTTATCATAACAAATACTCAGTTATTATTTTTTACTTTAATTTTACTCTTTTGTTATCTTGTGACACATTATTTATGAAGAGTTTAAGGATTTCAAGACAAACTAAATGGTTAAATATGGAGTTCTTGTAAGAGAAATACGTAAACATTATATGTAGGGAAGTTGTGGTCATGGAAGTTATTGTGTTTGTCTTTAAACTTAACTATCTAGTAAATGTATCACAGAATATGATACATTTGCGAACTTTTCATTATATTAAAAGTTACTGTAGTTTTTTTTTTTGGATGTTTAAGATTAAAGATACCAACAATAGCTTCCGCGGCTACAATTGTTCAACACATGTTTATCCAATCCTACTAGCAAAACTTCATGTTTATCATTAATTTTCTTTTCTTAAAATCTCTTAATCAAAGTCCTAATTCATAAATACACTATCACAAGATAACAAAAAAAGAAAAGAAGTAAGAAATTGGCCACATCAGTATTTGTTAGGATATATAAGTATTTCATGTACTTGCCTCTTCGATTGTAATGAATTTATATTTATAGAACTGAATATATGTGGTTTTTATACTCTTCAAAAAAACTTTTATTTTCTTTTTATTAATCACTTTTACCATACTGGTGATATAATGATCATTCTCCAATATAATTCAATTGTATAGGACTCATTCAAAAGCTTCTTAAAGTGATTGTAATAACATATTGTTTTATGTTCTTTGCAGCAGTCAATAAGCTCTAGAAAATGAGTCCTAGTTGATTTTCTTTTGGATTTAAGTTTGAATATAGCTGCAATAGCTTCCATATATAGTCACAATTAAGTACTTATGTGCAAACTGTGTATAAAAAACCAGAAAAATAATTATAATCCAAAACAAAATATGATGGATCTCTTAAAAATCGAAGATAATAAACTAAAACTTTGTTCTTTGCTGAGTATTAAAAAAAAAATTGTGAGTTATTAAATTATGTTCTTTTTATTTAATTTTGACCTTATAATGTTGAGCATGTCAATTCCAGTAATAGCTAGAAAAAATACAATACAGAGAATGGGAGCCTGTTGAACTGAAATGGGTTTGAAATTATTTTCATGTAGCGTTCTTCATGAACTCTTATCTGTAGTAGCAAGTTAAGTTTCTCATTCTAAAACTTGAATCTCTTTCTAAGCATATTTGTTAGTGATATGCTTTTTATAGCCCTAAGCATTGCTATTCATAGACAAAGCAACCTATCAAGAAAGCTGGGAATGCCATGGGTGATGGGGCGTGCTAGCTGCATCTGTTTTGAGTTGGTTAATGAAGAACTCGATCCAGTACTTCCTTGGGGTTGTGGTACTACTTGTATAGAAGACAACAATATTAATTTCTGATCTGTAATGAAATAGAAGTTATTTATTACTTGATCATAATGTTAATGAGATTTTTGAGCAGTTTGGACCCACATAAGTATCTAATGTTAGCTAGCTTGAGAATTTTTGTATTCGAATTGGATACTCCAATTTGGACAAGAAGAATAAAAGAGAGCTCAGGGATGATCAAGATCAGTCTCACATAGCATTCTCATTGTGCACATATATAGCCAAAGTATGATATAAACGAGTATGAATGTGACAATCATGGGGATCGAACATTTATATATATATTGCAAGAGCTTAATTTATTGAAGGACATGCAAGCTGTGAAAACAGCATCATCAATGACACGGGATTCTCGCAGCTATATCACTAAAAAAGAAGGTAACTTTAGTGAAAAAAACAAGAGGTGAATCA
Source organism: Pterocarya stenoptera (assembly GCA_003123785.1). NCBI lineage: Eukaryota > Viridiplantae > Streptophyta > Magnoliopsida > Fagales > Juglandaceae > Pterocarya > Pterocarya stenoptera. Next base: position 102,167 of record QEOT01003525.1, on the reverse strand, counting down.
CGCAGCAAGCATGAGCTAGAAGATCTGCCAACCCGGCCAGCTGCAGAAAATTAAATTCTTCAGAGAATCAAATGATCATACGATCATCTGAGTTATTGATTCCCCGGCGCCAGCACTGCCAAAGCAAGCGAGAGTTTTGACCAACATATATCCATGGCAGCACTGCAGAAAATCTGTCCTGCAAGACTTGTACTCTGATCTATTTTTTGTCCTGGAAACTATTGTTTTGAGAATACTTTTTAGATGCAACTTGCACTATCATGTACTATAAATTAAGGAGAATGGATAAATCATAAAAAATGAAGTAAATTAATTAAACATCTAGAAATTAGATCAGTAAAACAATCACATGTAGCTAATTTGATAGCTAACCATAAAGAATATATATGGTTACACCAAATACATGAAATAGAGGAGTAATTTCTTAACTAAGTTGATTTTGGAGGTTGAAAATGACTCAATATTGCAAGACGTTGCTGCTTGTAATTAAGTAGTGATCTTGAGTCTGCATGGCACAATTTTTCTCCTAGCTTATCTATTAACCATGCGTACAAGGATCGAGGTCAATCAAGTGGCTGATTGGTTGGCCAAACAAGGGGGCGAGAGTATCATCATGTGTATATGTCAATTCTTCCGTGATTTGCACAGCTTAAAGAAGTTGCATGAACAATAAATGAGGCTAGACATGATGAAGACAAAAGCAAGTTTGCCAAATATATATACGTTGTAATTGATTTTTCTTTTTACTTTTACAGACATAGAGATATGCATAGATGGGATGTGTGTTTTAGGATTTTGCACCTAATTATCTTTGCTTGTATCCGATGGTGTTTTAAAATGTAACCATGATATTCTTCCCTTATAAGACAATTTTTAGTAAAGCGACGAGATCATATATCTTTAGGCCTTTGTTTTCATAACCATTTTTATCTCATGTCATCTAATCATTATAGTTTTCTTAAATTTTTATATAAAATAAAATAAACAATTCAATTTTTTCAAATCTCATAACAAAAATAACATTAAAAAAATATATTCTAACAATATTTTATTTAATTTTCAACTTTTATGTCAAGTCATTTCATCTCATATGCGAAAACAAACGAGACCTTAATGTCTTATCCATGTAAAGATAAAACCTAAATCCTCAAAATCACGAGCTTGATGTTTGGCGAAACTTCAAAGCAAAATACAGTTCTTGGTGGATCGACCTTATGCAAAGATTTGGGTATATATGGTTCAAGGTCAGATAAATGCAATGCTGTAAAAAATGCAGCAATGCAGATCATGATCACGTGATTATAACAGCTTCTGGCTATGATGTTTGGGGTTAGAGTTGTATCAGGAAAACAATAAACAGACCCAATTCCCCTAACAAAAAAAATGAAAAAATCAGAATGAGATCAGTGTCACGCAGCAAGCATGAACAGCTCTGCCACTCCCAGTACCTGCAGAGAATCGAATCAAATATTTCAGAGAATCAAATCATACGATCCCAGAAAACAAATGCAAGCACTGAATCAACCCATTTCCCCATTACGGAAGCCATCCGACGACCAAATATCAGTCATAGGTCTCCCAGCGTGCATCCGAGTGGTTCATTCCATGCACGCCACTGCCAAAGCATGTACTGAGAGTTTTGACCAGCATTCATGGCAGAAATGGCTGGAAAAATAGTTTGAAATTTCATTCTGAGCAAAAGTCTGTTCTGGCTGCGTCTATAAATAAGTTCATAAACCATACCCTACACAGCTCCTCCTTTACCTCTCTCTTTCCTTCCTTTTAATCCAAGAATACTACACAGCCATTTCCTTTATTCTCTCCTTTCTTGATCAATCTTCTTTGACTGCCATATATCAGGTATGAGTACTTCTGTATTCTGAGGAAGAGTTCTCTGAATTCATTTTTTCTTTTCGCTTGAAAACTTTGAGAAAGAAAATGACAAAAATGCCAGGTTTACAGAAAAGAGCAGTACTTTAAAGCCGAGTTTAGTGCATTTTTTTCTCCTTCCCAAATAGATTCTGTAACTTTACATTCTTTCTTGATCATCTTCTGAACTATGAATTATTGATCTTGAAATATTGGTGTCAACTTGATACTTTAGTACATCCAGCAAAAAACAGATAAATCGTTGATGCAAGACTACTACTCTGTTTTTTTAACAGACAGCTGACTTAAATATTTTCTATATGTAGTTTAAACAATCATGTGAAATAATCAAAAGGTTTTAAAGACAAAATTAATGGTTAAACTGAAGTTTTTACAGTGGAAGAAAGTAAATGTATGTTGGGCTATGTAGTCGTGGAAGCTAACATCTGTCTTTAAACCTAAGAATTTAATAGATGATTGCCCAAGGAGCCATTTTGGACTCCCGTTTATTTTCCCGTCTGAGATGTAAAGTCCACCTGATTTTTATTCTTTTTTATTTATTGTTTTCTTTTACCTGTGATCCTTTCTTTCCTTTTTTTTTTTTTTTTTGTCTTTCTTCCTTCTCTTCTCTCACCTCTCACCTCTCACCTACCCCTTCCCTCTTCTTTTCTTTCTTTCCTCCCCGCACCAGTACGTGCTGCCCCTCCCCTCCCCTCCAAACCATGTCCCTCCACAAGTTTCATGTATGAGGACAATTTTCTTCATTGTTTTCCATCAAAATCTTATTTAGTAATGCAAAATCTTAAATTATTTGCTAAACAAAATCCCCTTTTTTCTCAGCAAAAACTTGATTTGACTTTGTTTGCTTCTCAGCAAAAATTTTATTTTTTTCTTGTTTAGCAATCAAGAAGGATCTACTTTCGATTTTGGAGAGCTAGAGGAAGCAATTGTATTGCAAGGAGTTAAGAAATAAAAGAAGGAAAAGTAGAGGGGAGGAGTCAGGGGAGGTGAGAGAAAGAGAATGAAGAAGACAAACAAAACAAAAAAGGAGGGGAGAGTCACGGGTAGAAGAAAAGAATTAAAAAAAAGAGAGAGAGTAAAGGACAGGTACCTCAGACGGAATGCATAAACGGGAGCCAAAACGGGCTCCCTAGCATTTTCCTTTAATAGATATACATTTGCAAACTTTTCATCATATAAAAAGTTTTGGTATATCTGTTTCTAAGTTTAAAAACACCAACATGCAGTAGCTTTCGCTGCAACTATAGCCCAACATATATTTATCCAGTCACACTAACAAAACTCCATGTTAATCCATTCATTTGTTTTCTTAAAAACCCAAGTCTTTTCATAATTATACTATCCCACCATATCAAAATAAAATGAATAGAAGTAAGAAATTTATAACATCAGGATTTGTTGTGGTATATAAACTCATTGTACTTGCCACTTCTATTGTAAGGAATTTTTAATGAAGGTATATCAAACTGACTATATGTGGTTTCATTACAATCAAAGGGAAAGTGTAACCATTAATCCATAATTGATCATAAAAATTCTGAATTATTTTATATTCTTTACTTCATTTTTCGTGTGTAATCTAATATTCTCTATAGAAAAAGATTACACACGATTTATTCTTAACTAGTAATTCTATAAACGATGTGTCTGTAATAATCCATTAATGAATACAACCGTTTGAAAGATATTTTATGAATATGAATGTATGTGGATGTGATGCCATAAGACTGCAGCCAGCAGATATATTCATATAGGGCTCTGCTTTGTGGTCAATTCTAACCCACATCATGACTGTCCATCATGTCCCACAATACTTCAGCCCATAAAATATTTCTCTTTTGTGGTCCATTCCAACCCACATTACCATCATATCTCAAAGTTACACTTGTTGCACTTTCATTGGTTGGAAATTGCAAAATTGAAACCAAGAACTGGTGGATTAGAGAGTGAAACAAGAGCAAAATCTTGAACGACCAATGGGGTTGAAGATTTGGATATTAGAGAAGAACCTAGCTCAAAACCTACTATATATATGGTATTAAAGTACGATTCATTTCCACCACCATAAGTTCAAGAACAAAGCTTTCTTTTTTTCTCATTCAACAATGGCCGCCTCAACCATGGCTCTCTCCTCCCCATCTTTCGCTGGCAAGGCAGTGCAGCTTGCTCCATCAACCCCAGAGCTCGGTGTTGCTCGTGTCAGCATGAGGAAAACCGGCTCCAAGTCTGTTTCCTCTGGAAGCCCATGGTACGGTCCAGACCGTGTCAAGTATTTGGGTCCATTCTCTGGCGAGCCCCCGTCTTACCTTACCGGGGAATTTCCAGGTGACTATGGTTGGGACACTGCTGGGTTGTCAGCTGACCCAGAAACTTTTGCCAAGAACCGTGAGCTCGAAGTCATCCACTCTAGGTGGGCAATGCTTGGAGCCCTTGGATGTGTCTTCCCTGAACTCTTGGCTCGCAATGGAGTCAAATTCGGCGAGGCTGTCTGGTTCAAGGCTGGAGCACAGATCTTCAGTGAGGGTGGACTTGACTACTTGGGCAACCCAAGCTTGGTCCATGCACAAAGCATCCTGGCCATCTGGGCTACACAGGTTATCTTGATGGGTGCCGTCGAGGGATATCGTATTGCCGGAGGGCCACTAGGTGAGGTAACCGATCCAATTTACCCAGGTGGAAGCTTTGACCCACTTGGTCTTGCTGATGACCCAGAGGCTTTTGCCGAGTTGAAGGTGAAGGAGCTCAAGAACGGTAGATTGGCTATGTTCTCCATGTTTGGATTCTTTGTGCAAGCCATTGTGACAGGGAAGGGACCCTTGGAGAACCTGGCTGACCACCTTGCAGACCCCGTGAACAACAATGCCTGGGCATATGCCACAAACTTTGTCCCTGGAAAGTGAGCTTTGTAAAAGAAATGTCAAATTTTCCTTTTGGACTGATGTTGGCGATGTAATTATTTGTTTGTTTGAAAAAAATCAATGGAGAGCTTGATCTGAATTTTGTGTTCTAGTAGTACCTATCATGATCATAAATGTTGGTGACATCTTTCCACATAAACTGCTAATGGTCCAAATTCTCAAGATCAGACCCATGAAAATTCATCATTTCGAGTTGTAACTTTATCCATGGAAACTTGGTTTCTTTTGTTTCTTGAATCTTGATCCCAGTATCTTCTATGATCATGTGCTTAGTGCGGAGATTTGTTATGGATAGAGAATTATCATTGGATCTTAACCAAGAATTTAGCAAGTTAGAAAAATGTTGGATTCGTTATGTATACGTAGTTAAATACTCTTGCAATCACTAAACAGAAAATAATTATAGTATAGAAAATAATTATAGTTAAATACTATTGCAATCACATATTTGATGGGGAATTATTTTCTTTGAGTTAATTATTTATACTAAAGATAATGTATATAAGTATTATTGAAAAATCAAATTTCTTAAAGTTCTCTTAAGGTTGATCATCTTTTAGAGAATAATGGACAATGAATTCTCAAATAGAATAAAAAAACTTGCTTGCAAGGCTTGCTTGGAATGTCAATGACATTAGCTTGTGGCACTACAAAAACAAAAAGGGCTTTTGTGGCCATTTATTTGAAGTGAAAAGATTATCTGTGACCATTTTTAACTGTAAATAGTTATTTCGCTAGAATTAACTATCTACAAATAAACAGTTTTTTTATAGTGTGGTGAGAATCTTTTATGTAATTTCTCAAGTCCTTTAGACTGAGAGATAGTTGTAAGGTTGATGTTGTTAATGAAATTCGTTTTTAAAAAAAAAAAAACAAAAGACAAAAGGAGAGACAAATCCGCGACGGTTATGAAGGGAAAATTACGGACGCTTTACCACAGAACACGTGTAATGCGACCCATAGCATGATGGACACCCCGAATGTACCTAGACCATCAAGAATTGAAATGGACTGTCCCGGACAGGACTCTAGAGAATGGGTGGCTCGGCTCACCTCCACCGGTTTACATCGATTTTTGTAGAGATGATAGCCACGTATATAAAATCAATCCAAAGGTCAATACATTAACACGTCAATCATCAATCCAAAAGTCCGATCAGCTTTAACCGACCCGAAATGAAAATTAACACGGAAGTGGAACAATTCCGTTTTGGTTTCGGATTAGTTTGGATCGGTTTGGTTAATAGCCAATAACCGATTAAAAAGACCCAATGCATTTGAAATTAAACGGCGCCTTTTATCAATTTATTCTAATACGTTCACAAATTTCAGTCGATACATAAACGGTAAACCAAGAGCCAAAAGCCAAGAATGAAAAGCTTTCTCAAAGTCAAAACACGCATTAGCCGCTAAGGTCTTTTGACTAATTGGCCACATCTTGAATTTTCATTAAGAGAACCAAACCAAGTAGGATTGTGATCAAGTCGAGTCGAACTGGTTTTTGGCTTGCCGTGCTCGGCTCGATTCAAAATACTTGAGTTCAAGCTCGAGCCCGAGATTTTTAATTCTTCTTTGTTCGAGCTCAACTCGGTAAGTTAAACTTTCAACCTGAGTTCGAACTCGAATTGTTTATTTTTTATTTTTTTGAATAAGATTTAATAATTAATAAATTAGATATATACAAAAAATACAAAATCTAATATTGAATTTGTACAACTAACAAGTAGAACCTTTATTGAATTATACGATTTTAAAAATTTATAAATAATTAATATTTAACTATTTGATATTTATCCATAATAAAAATATATTATATGCCTACATATATTATTAATACGTATACATAATATGATAGTATATATGATCTATTTCATATGTGGTTCCCACATACTAGTATATGAAATCATTAAATCTTATCGACTAATTATTGTATAAATTATAAAATATAGCTATAAAGTATATTCAATATATATACATAAGTAATTAGGTTACAAATTATATATTTAATTATAAAAGTGCTATGCTAATATTATTAGCTAATACATGATATATATAGATATGTTATATGTATATATACATAGGTGATATGATATGATCGTATTAGCTTGCCGCTTTTCATGTGTGACTTAAAATCTCCCCAAGTATCTGTTACAGTATCAACACCAAAGGAAATGAGAGTTTCTAGTAGGGAATAGCTTCAATTGGTTGTGCACTTAGCTTTCACTTCTGTTTCTGATATGATCATATTACTTTGTTACAGTACAATTTCTGTTTATTCATTTTCCCACTTTGTTGGGTGAGTTCGCTTTTCATGCATATGGATAAATCCTGTTTATTCAGCTTCTGTTAATATGCTCTTGGTGCTTTGTCTTCATGTTGTAGTTCTATTGCATGGTGCTTTGTTAATGATGCTTGCTTTATCTTAAATTTCAGTTGAGCTTGATGGAACCTATACCTTTGTCACATTCTGAATCAATTCCCGATGCAATTCATTTGAATAGCTCTATGCCTCCAAGTTTGGATGGCCCTTTGCCTATAGCTAGTCCTAGTGGTTGCCCTTATATCACACAAAAAAGATTTCATGGGTTGTTGATACTGCAAACCTCTTTTTCCCTTTTCCTTTTTCCCAACCCTTTTGTCAAGATTTGGCGCCTTCTACTCATTTTATATGGTGGCCTGGTTGGATCTGCACCCAAAAGGATCTTCGAAGTGCGTTTTGTATGAAATTTAAAACCTCATTTTTATCCTCTGATTCTGTAACTGTTTTACATGGTACATATATGTAACAGCCCCTTAAGTTTAAGAATAAAATTACTTTTAGAAATTCTTGGGGAAGCCGGAGTGCTACTATTGAATTTGATTTAAAAATATATATATATTTTTACAGAAAACACCAAGTACAAAAATTCTTTATAATAAATAGAGTCGTTTTGTATTAAAATACTAAAATTATAAATGAGAGTGCGCGAAAGCATTTATTAAAATTTTTCAAAATTTGTGCCATAAAAATCATAACTTAAATCTCTGTATATGATTTAGGCTACTGTCATGCCTCCCTGGATTAAGTCTCGTTCTGTAACTTTATCGTCATTATTATCCAGACCTCGGGTGGTTTAAAAACATAAAAATAAACTAAAATGAGTCGATGACTCAATAAGAAACCAATCATAACGTAAACATGATACTTAATATAAGGTTTATCATAAAATATTTCATGATGAAAACTTAAAATCATGATCATGCTGATGCTTATGCTATGCATAATTGATTTATCTGAATTAACTTGCTGATCTGATTTATTTGACTGATCTTACTTATTTGGTTGACTAACACACTTAGGCTACGTTTGGAACCACAACTCATCTCAACTCATCTCAATTCATCTCAACTCATCATTACACCTTTTTCAAATCCCAATATAAAATATAATAAATAATTCAACTTTTTCAAATCCCAAAACAACTTTAATATTAAAAAATAATATTTTAACAATATTTTATCATCTCAACTCAACTCAACTCAACTCACTTCAACATCCAAACTCACCCTTAATCCTGTAAGTAAGGTTGTGCACTAAACTTCCCTTGCTGTAGCAAAGGAAGCTGACTGTGCAAATTGAAAATTAAAAATTGTCCAAATTTTTTAATAAATGTTCTATTCTCCCCAAAAAAAAAAAAAGAAAAAAAAGAAGCTAGAATATTAAGGAAACTGAAGATTAAAAATTGTCTAAATTAAACTCGTTACCCGTTTAGAAGACAGTAGGTACTTCAACGTACAAGAGGTTGAACTTGATTTTAAAATGCCGAAGATCATGAAGAAGAAGAAGATGTTCAAGTAAGTTGATTTTGTCTTCTAATTTTGTATCATCTGATTAATGAATGATCTAATAAATCGATATAACCAAATTTTATTATATTATATTCTCCCTGGTCTTAAATTTTATGTATCTATAAATATATATATATATATTTATATGCATGATTTTGCAGCTTAATTCCGCCTTCCATGCATTTCCATGAGCAACAATTCAAGCCAATGCATCATGCTAGCTAGTCTGAACGAGCGTATGAAGCTTCGATCGAATTAATTATACATGCATCTCCTGGCAGGCCTCCTTAAATTGCATTAAGATATATATATATATGTAAAATACATAAATAAATACAGTACTACGCGATGACGTACATCGTACGTGTATATATAAAGTGTGTGAGGTTATATATATATGGATTGGTGGATACTCATGTATTTGCTTCCGTACCTATCTCTATATGATCTATGATCTATCTATATTATGATTGCACATAATCTGCTTCTAATTAAGTGGAACTGGAAGAACGAGATGGAGAAAATAATAATAAAAATTGTTACATAAATTAAGATAAAATTAAAAATAAAATAAAAATACTGCAGCCATAAAATATTTCTCTTTTGTTTTGTGGTCGATCCTAACCCACATCATGCAGAGATGTTAAAGTTTCTATTATTTTATCTGTGAGTTCAATTAATAATATTCAAATATCTAGTGACATTATAAGAAAAACGAGTATTTGTGACTGATTATTTGTGACAAGAATAACTATTTAAGACGAAAATAGATTCATTTTAACAGGAAATAATCATTTTCACAGAAAATAACTGGTCACCAATAGTAGTGTGAGTGTTATCTCAAAGTTACACTTGTTGCACCTTCATTGGTAATTATGGAGATCATTGGACTTCCTAATCTCACCTTTGATGTGTTGGGATCAGTACGTACCAGTACTACTAATTAATTGGGGCTTTTGCAGAGTTGATATGAATATTTATTCTCAAACAAAAACATTGGAATATGTATATGCTATACAAAAAACTCCTCCACCCTTTTTTTGGATCTCCTATTTCTCGGTGGAGTAATATCCTAGAAAAATATTAAGAGAGGCATGCAAGCCGGACAAACAATGAATAATATTTTGTTGAATATCAATGTGGGTTTTCCCTAGTGCTCTTTGAGAGGCAAAATATTGCATAACACGACCTAATTAAATTACCAAAAGAAAACTTGTCGCCTGCATTCAGTCACCCATGCATGCAGAAGGCTCAAAGTCAAAGGTCAACATTTGGGATAGTCCGACGGTGGAGGAGGCAACTTCTGATTAGGGAGCTTCCCATCCTGGACAATCCAGGCCATCCTTAAACCCCAGCTGAGATGGACATCGAAGTGGCAATGCATCAGCCAAACACCTGCTTTATGTCAAAAAAAAAAAAAAAAAAGATCATGATAAAGACAAATTCGTTACACATGACCTCCTAGATTAGGAGGTTGGATATGTGAAAGGGACGTGAGAATGTCCATCATTAGCTATACCTAATGTCGTAATCATTAATTAAGAAAAGAAATGGTTAATCTTTTTCACCTGGGTTGTCTGCAATGAATCGAATCGCCACCCAACCACCGGCTGGCACACCAACGGTGTTCCTTTCAACCGGGTCAACGAGGTTAAAGTTGGCAGGGTCTTTGTTGGGATTAAAGTTGCCAAAACCTTGGCCAACAACAAAGAAGTTGAAGCCATGAAGATGGAGTGGATGGCTCTCGGCACCCAAAATGCTAGTGTCCTGCATCACTAACTCCACACTTGTGTTATATTGCAGCACCACCACTTTGGTTCCATTGCTCACACGTGTGTTGTTGGGTGGAGTGCCGGTGTAGTTGAATGGTCGGAGAGGAGAGCTTGGAAAATCAGTGGTGTAAACCCCATTTGATCTCCCAGAGAAATGTGCTTGGAGGAGTGCTGTTGTAGGGGGAATAAAGGAGACGTTATTAACTGACGCTGCAAACTTGGAGCTGTTGTTAGGACCTTGGCAGGTTTGGTTTTTGGGGCAAGGGTTGCTTCCGAGACCTATGGTGAAGAAGAAGCGCTTCTGCACAGTTTGGGGTACGTTGGCAGGGAATTTAGCATTGGCCAAGCTTCGAAATTTCCTGGTGAAATTCATGACGAAGGAAGTGGAGATAGTGGAATTCATTGGAGGGAGTTTGGGTCTGAGAAGTGCTCGTTTTTTCAAAGGGGTGGGAGGAGAAGAAGAAGTTGATGGATTCTCGTAGTACTCAAGAATGCCGGCCACCGTGGAGTTGTCGAAGGTGCCCAGACCGGTGAAATATGGTCTGGCTAACATGAGGAATGTGGTATTGGAGCCGTGGGGCTTTGTCTTGAGAAGAACATTAGTGGTCTGTCCTGGTGTGAGGACCAATACATTGGTCTTGAAAGGCTTGATGTAAACTGCATCTGCTTCGACAATGGTTAGGCTGTGGTTTGCTATGCTGAAAAAGAGCTCGTCATTGAGTGCAGCGTTGATCAAACGGAGAAGGTATGTCTTCCCCGGCTTTACCTTTAGCCTGTACGTATCTGCAAAGCGCAATAGCAGAAGCAAGTACACATGACTTTGTGGTGAATTGGCACGACTCTGTTATAAATTAAGTGACAACGCATATTATTCGAGAATAAATAATAACATTGTTCGTAAATATATATGTTTACCATTTCTTATTATAGTGCATCATGTAATTAATTACCTGGTCATGGAGAAAACTAAAGTACTGATAATTAAGTACCTTTCTTAGAACAATTGTACAAAGGTCCGGGAAGTCCATTAATGGTGTAGGCATCGGAAACATTTGGAGCGGCTCCAGTCTGAAGAGCCTGGCTAATAACTGCCTCTGGATCAACATTCCACCACTCTCCTATATATATATAGTTAATCAGTAATTAATTTATAGTCAATTCTAAGTATAATTATTAATTTGGTCATATTCGATCTGAAAATTAATGATCTACGTACCAAATATGATGGGGACCTCCTTGTGTGGTTTGGCAAAAGGGTAGGATGCATTAAGCTTGGGGAGGATGATAAGGGATCCATAGACGGTAGCTCTAAGCCATGAGATGTGGGCATGCCAGAAGAGAGTTCCTCTTTGGCCAACAATGGTGAAGTTGTACACATAACTCTGCCCAGTTTGAATAGGGCATTGTGTTATATATGATGGCCCATCGAACCATCCGCTCCTGAGTTGTCTGATTCCATGCCTGTTTAATTTTTCAATATCCATGCCAACATTCACCATGCAAAAACATTAGAAATTGATAAAATTATGTACACTTTTTCAAAGAATATCGTGCATGGAAATTATATGATAATAGTGCAGCTAGCAGTATTGAATAGCAGGCAAGTTTCGATCGAGTCTAATTATTAATTAGAAATATGTGGTATCGTACCAATGGATGCTGATGTTGTTTGGGACGTGATTGACCACCTTAACTACCAATCTGTCACCTTCTCTAGCAAAAACTCGAGGCCCGGGGAACTTCCCATTAACTGTCACCATGCTCTTTGTGTGGCACAATCGAGTGACATTTTGCAACCTTATCTGGGAATTAAAAAAAAGGTAAGTT